>CM046377.1:43137707-43290207 GCA_025413485.1 Ficus microcarpa | reverse complement strand
ACAGAGTTCGAATCCCTCACCCCCCCGCCCACAAGTTAAAAAAAATGTCACTACCACTTATAAAAAAAAATCACTTCATCTAATTTCACTTAAATTAGGAGATGCTTATGTGTTCTTACTCCTATTTGGAGTAGTTTTGTTCATTTTGTCAAATTTTAACTTTATGTGCGATAAGTAGATGATGATAGTATCAAAGGGGTACCGATATAGGAGATGTTTATGTATTCTTCTCCTATTTGGAGTAGTTTTGTTCATTTTGTCAAACTTTAACTTCACGTGCGATTAGTAGTTGATGATGGTATCAGAGAGGACCGATTTAGTCGTGATTTCTTGATATATTTATTGATTCATGTCACCACCATTTATTTATTATTATTTTTAAATCACTTTATCTAATTTCACTTATAATTGATAATCTCCTCATCTTTTTTTATATGAATAAAAAGTAGGATTCACATATGCTACTTTTCTTTTTTCTACGATTAATTTCTTTCCCTTTACTTATCAGCTTTCACCTATACCAACCATGATTAGAGGCGGTGCCGGCGAGTGTGCGGATCACAGTCACCAACAAGATACTTATTGATGAGCTTTTTTATTAGTATTTTAAATTTTTTGTTGCTAAAGAGCTTATTGCTTAGCTTAATTGTTTCAATTGAGGTTAGTTTAACAGATGAGTATGGATTAGAAATCCTAGACCCAAAATCTACAAGTGTTATATATATATATATATATATATATATAATCATAAACCTCATAATCAGAAAATATATATTTTATTAGAGTAGTACTAAGGGGGTGTTTGGGTGATGAGTTTAAACTCATCACCATCAACTCAATTTTTGTCTTTTTCCCCAAAAGTTTTTTATCTTTTCTGAAAAAGTCAACCAAAATCACTATTTAAACTTACAAATTTCAACTCAAACTCATTCACCAAACACCCCCTAAAGACATAAACTCTAATCCTAACTTTTTAACTACCAAATCAAAAGGTTTCGTGCCTATCGTTCGTCCAAAGGTTTCTAGTTTTTTTTTTTTTTTTTAAATTAGTACCAGCATTCATGTGCATAAATCACGTTACTTTTTCAATCAATTAATCTCTACAAATAAATAGTAAATATTGTTGATTTCCAATTTAGGGCTACAATTCATGTTCCTGGGCCAGGTTCAGGCCAACTCAATTACAGCACGACATGATAAGCATGAACACAAACACGACACGATTAATTAACAGGCAAAGAACCTAAACACGAATACGAACCGTTTAATAAACGGGTAGCACAACACCACACGCGAACACGATTATGAAACGGAGCACAAAAACAAATCTGTTTATGACTCATTTAACACGAAAAGTCCGTTTACGGCCCATTTAACAAGAAAACTGATTTTTGACCTATTTTACACGAAAATTTTAGATTAAAAATCACTTAAAATTATGAATTCACTAATACAAGAAACTCATCATATTCATATAAAAATATAAAACTAACAACTATAATTATCAAATTCATCATTATTATCATCATTTAAATAAACGGGTTAACCGTGTTAGTCCGTTTCTGATCCGTTTATTTTCATATTAAATGTGTCGATCTAATTGCAACCAATTATTAAACGTATGGACTAAAACTCATTTATTTCATGTCATTTTCGTATTATATCACTGTATATTATCTCTGAAATTGCTGGCCTTAATTACCATGGACCACAAAAAGTCTCGAACGGCCGAAATTACGGGCCCTAATTACCATGGACCACAAAAAGTCTCCAACGGCACGGAACTACGTGTCATCATTGCCGTCGTATTACACGCTACGCAATAATTATTATTTTTAGCTTCTAGCTGTTTTGTTTTCCTTCTCGGGCATTTTTCTTTTTATATTCTTTTTAATCACTGTCACTGCCTCAAGAAAAAGATGACACACACAAAAGAAGAAAGAAAGAGAGCATGTCCCTCTAGTAAAATCTGAAAGCTGACCTGAGCCCATATTTTTTATCTAAAAAAAAATCCAAGATCTAGAGCGCAAGGATTTTGTTTATTATTATTATTATTATTATTATTATTTTTACTTTTTAAAGCAAGATCTGTAGTTGGGCAGTGTGTCGAGGGCGGGGACATATGAGAATGGTAGGAAAATAAAGCTGGTCAGTCACTGCCATTGAGCCATATAATAAGTGAACGTTTGGTAAGAGGGAAAAAAAAGAAAGAGAGATTGAGAGATTATAAATTTTATGGTTAGATTTATAAATATTGGCTATTTTTGTATTGAATAGTGTATTATTTGAACGTGGACAGTCTCATATCCACTCGTTAACAATTTAATTCAACAGTTGACAAAACTTAATCTACCAATGAGATTAAATAATGTTAAAATTAAAAACTTTCTAGTTTTTATTGGATTGTGTTGGATGTAGAGTTTTTTTTTTTTTTTTTTTTTTTTTTTTTTTTTTTTTTAAGTAAGGAGATTCGAACTCTATATGTTTAAATGAAGTCACACTTGATATTATCGCTAAACTGTACCTGCAACCACTGGATATATAGTTGTTTGGTCAACATTAAGCGTTTGAATTAATATTTTTATTTAATCTAACCTAAAAATAATTTATTAATTTAGTTATTTCATTCAAACATATTAATGAATAGAGATGAGTTAACAGCCCGTTTGATGACTGGGTCAATCATTTCAAATATACTGCATCAACTAGAAATGAAATCCAAAAAAAAAAAAATGTCATGCTTGGAAAGATAAACTGGTAAGACCTTTTATTCATATTTTTTTTTCTTTTGAATTAATATTCATGTTAAAAATTTGCAATATAGATAGAAAACTACCCATTATAGATCAAACCATTGAAAATTAATATAATAATTCCTATTAGGAATATAAAATAAGTCCTATCAGAAAAATTCCTCCATATATTTATACTCCTCCATATATTGATTTTCATATTATTCGGGTCGTGTTCAATTCACAAATATCTTGTATAACAAAAGTGAAGTAAGCCTTCCACTCCAGTGGGTAGTGTATACTTCTCCAATTCAAATATAAATAACATCGAAAATGAAAAAAAAAATCAATTTCTTTTTACAATAATTACCAATGTGTTAAGAATTCAATGTAGATATGTAATAATTTTCCTATCAATATAGTTCTATCTTAAATACTAAGATCTAGTACAAAAGTTATTTGGTTTACATGTTTTTTTATTTGATATGATTTTAATCAAATCTAACATTTAGAAACGTGCATGATTATAGAGATATCATATCATCAAAAGCTTTCTTAAATATAATAAATACCAATATGAAATCATAAAATATATTACATTATCAGCGCATGAGAAAAAAGAATAAAGTAATTACAAAAATACAAAAAATAGAAAAAATAAATAAATGATAAAGTTCATTCAAGGCATATATGAATATTATTTTTTTAAATTTGAGGCAAAATAAAGAAATCATAAATCTTTTAGGAACTATTTATTTTTTTAGAAAATTAATCGGGGTGGTTATCCATTCTATCTTTCATAGCTCCGCCCTAGGCGTAAGGAAGCAACACGTTAAAGAGAAATGCCGTTCTGAACTACTCATTTAACACGAAATTAGCCAAAAGGGACATGTTATTACAATTTAAAAAATTCATAGGATAAATTTCTAAAGTTAAAAGCTTAAGAGGCAAGTTACCGAAATGCGATAAATTTGAGACATCACAGTTAAATGCCCAGAACCAAAAATATGCATATAAAAAAAATTTGTAAACATTTTCTCACAATATTTTGCATTTCCCATTTCCTTACCATTACAATTACATCTTCAAAAAGACGATTTATGCAGAGTTTTAGGTGCTTAGGGAAAGACACAGAAGTTAAATAATGGTGATCTAGCATCACTATAATATTCTGTCGTTTGCCTCAAACGACCACGTTAATCCTTTATTAAACCACAATTGCTAAAATCTATGACATTAAATAAAAGCAGCATGCAAGAATTCCAAAACAGAAAGGAGGGGTAAAAAAAAAAAAAAAAAAAAAGAAGGAAAAAAGCAATTTGGCCACAAACAATTCTAATAGAACTATTCTCTTCAAATCCGGAGAGTCTTAGCTAAATTATTAACCAGCTCCTTATATAACGCTACCTAACTTTGACAAAATTCAGTTCCACTCCTTTAACCAGGGGAGGGAAATATTAATAAGGATTCTTCTACAGCACCAAGCGAGAGTTTTTACATAGACTTGCAGACTCTAGAGTTAGTGATAATTTTACCAAAACTACTAGAGCTACTGCTTGCTCAATTCCGTGCTTGGCGCAAATCACACTAAAGTTTTACGCGTTCGTGTAGGCTGTGCCGTGAAATGGCGTATACTCGATCAGTTCACTTGTTGCTGATGGCTGCCGTACATGGGATATGCTCCATATGCTGCAGCATACATGCTCGGATCATGAGGTGGTGGAAGAGCATATCCGTAGCCGTCGTAAACATGTCCTCCGTAGTACGCTCCGCCCCATTGGTTGCCAAATTCTCCTCTGAACTGTTTAACACCAAAATGGAAATCAAGAAAAATTGAATCAGTGACAAGGCGGAAAGTGATTGTATGGCGACAATGTCAAATGGAATTAGCGATAATCAAGGGTGTAAAAAAAATCTCTTGGGAATATAGCCTCTATTGAGACTACGAGATTTTCAACTTTTTTAACTGCATAGTAATTTATGGTTAAATTTCTGGCTCAAACGTAGAGTGGCTGATTCGAAATCTTGAATTGGTAAGTTTAAGTAGTGAAGAAGGGAGGGAAGAGTGCCTGCTTATTTGCTGGATTGCGACCCCACGAAAGGCGCACTGTTTGCTTGCCAATTGCTGTTCCATTCAACTTTTGTAAAGCCTCCTCTGCATTATTTCTGTCATCAGAGTTCAAAAAGGATCAATCAATGAGTAATCCGAAGATGAATTATTGATCATGTACGATTATTACGTGCGTAAGCGCGCCAGCACAGATTGCGGAAACAAAATTTAGGAAGATTCACCTATTGGAAAATTGTACAAATCCACACCCTTTTCCAGTTGGGATTTTAACTGAGACAATCTCACCGTACTGAGAGAAAGGCTGCCTCAGATCTTCATCGGTAACACTAGAGTCGAGCCCTCCAACAAATATCTACGATGAAAGAACGCGACTCAGCCAGAGGAATTAAAAATTAAGCATGCATTTGGTGCTAAGGTTTTGATAGTAGAATTTGGATTTGAATTGATTGTGTGTTTATCGAGGTGTTTAAATTACTGGAGTTAAAAAATGTAAGAACTTAAAATGTGTTCGGAAAAAAAATATTAATATGGAGTTTGTTTCGTTCATCTCGAATTCCTATATAATTAAAAAAAATCATCTCATTTGAACTTGTTTATGCAAAGTTCTAGACTTTTAAAGTTTAAGTTACAAAATGACGTGAATAGTAAAACCGGAAAAAAAAAAAAGGGACAAAAATTGAATAACAATTGTATGATTTGGATTGTTGGTCCAAGGGCATGCTTAAATGTATAGAGATGAGGCCATTAGGAGCTAAACAACTTACTGTTGTGTTTGTAGAGTCTCCATCAGATTGGGACCCTTGGGTCGACGAACCGTTGGATGAATATCCTCCTGAAAAAGGCAAACCAATAATGTAGAACAAGTAGAGCATCAGAGCTGCAAATCTTTAGAAGGACAACATATGTTTTCCAGATGGAGAAAGCAAGTAAAAGAAACCAATACCATTGTGATATCCAGATGACTTCCTAGGAGTAGCAGCACCGATACGCATGGGCCTGCTCGAACAATAAACGCCATTCATTTCAGTCATGGCCTGTGACCTTTCATTATCATCTCCAAACCTTACAAAACCGTAACCCTTCGAACGGCCAGTATTGGCATCAAACACAACTTTTGCAGCTTTAACAGATGGATATTTAGCGGAAAAAGTCTCAAGCAATAAACCATCTGTAACATCTGCAGCTAAATCTCCTACAAATATGGAAAGGTCAGAAGCATTATTATCTGAGCGCTTTTCGCCGGTGCTAAATGATGCCCAGTTCAGCCGAAAGGGTTGGTCTGTGTTGGGCATGAACATGGAACCATAAGTCTGCAGAACTTTCTCAGCTGTTGCATGTGAAAAGAACTCAACAAATCCATAGCCCTCAGACAAACCCGTCTGCTTATTGCGAATAATCTTGATTGAACCAATCTGGCAAAGTAAAACAACTAGATTTGCTTGCATACACAAGGAGAGACAATCATAAATTAACAAATGCAGATACATAAATACACGTTTCAAATTTTCCTGATGTCGCACAAGAATTCAGCTGTACCGTGACTTCATAACAAAGTCGAAGAAACAGAATAACTTTTTATAATATGAGAACCACAGCACTCTTGTACAGAAGCAACCGTTTTCGATGGGGTTAACGAAGGCTGTTCAAACAGGAACAGGTAGACTAAATAGCATTCCTGCAGCAATTGGGGTTCTGGATTTTCAGTTTAGGGGGGCTAGTATGGGATCTGTAGTAGGCGAGAAAATCACCCGTTTGATTGAGTATGCTACCAATCAATTTTTACCTCTTATTCTAGTATGTGCTTCAGGAGGAGCATGCATGGAAGAAGGAAGTTTGACTTTAATGCAAATGGCTAAAATATCTCTTTATATGATTATCAATCAAATAAAAAGTTATTCTATATAGCAATCCTTACATCTCTGTATGATACTAAATATAGTTGAATAATCACATTATAGTTGCATTGATTTATCACTAAAAATTAACGTGCTTTTGTGATTGCAGATATAACATATTAGTAATTTTATATATGATTCCACTATAAGATATTAAAATTCGAATCGTCCCACACCAAACAAAGAACCAAAAACCAAACCAAAGTGACCAACATGCAACCACTTAACTTCAAATCCAGTAATCAGAATATTACATCAATATTTATTTGCGTCTAATGACAGAAACAAAACTTTAATAAGAAACCAAAACAGAGTAATTCAATTAAAATAGCATATTTAACTATTATTTTATTTAAAGTCTCCATATTTTCATTTATATATACCCAAATAAGGAAAGGTTCAGGTAAAGTTTTAACTCCCAGTCCAAAGCAAAAATAAAAGACCGTACTGAAAAATACAACTCGCAGAAACTTGCTTTCTTTAACGTAAATAACAATATTTCCATATTAATGTCAGAACCCCTATTTAAGGTTAAAACACGCTTCCTCCGCCGGTCAGCTAGTTTCTTTAATTATTATTTTTTCCAGTAAATCATTTTCCAACATTATAGAAATTCAAACACTAATCAAGCTACCAAACATCTCATTAAAAGTATAATCCATAACATTAATCAACTATATATATATATGCCCATTACTAACGGTAGCAACAATCACAAAACACGAAAAAAACACAGAAATTTATAAAAATAAAGATTTAATTCAATGTTCCAGATATAACATAACTAAACAGGACGCCATAAATGCATATACATACATATAAATGTGTGTTGTGTGTCTATATATATATACACACACATATAGAGATATATAAATACTACCTCGCCGGTGGAAGCGAAACAGGAGTGGAGGTAATTCTCGTCCATCCAGTGATGCAAATCGCCGACCCAGAGGGTCTTGTTGTCGGCGCCGCCAGATCCCGGCTGGTTCTGGTGGTGGTGGTTGTGGTGGTTATGGTGCTGGTACTGCTGGTGGTAGGCAGCGGCCGCCGCCGCCATGTAGTGCTGCGGCGGAGGAGGAGCAGCCGCGTAGTGCTGCGGCGGCGGCGGCATCATCTGGTGCTGCATTACCATCGCCGCCGCCGGGTACTGCATCGCCATCCACTGCTGAGGCACCGCCGCCGCCGTCGTCGTCGCCGTGGCCGCCGGCTGCCATTGATTCTGCTCCTGCTGCGACGAGTCAGAGCCGTTGGATTGCATCTTCCCCAGGACTACTACTCTCTTATCTCTCTCTCCAATCTATATATAGAAAAACTATGTGTGTGTGTATATAGGCAATGAATCTGAGCTCGAGAAAGAGTTCTTTTTTTTATTTTTTCTCGCTGTTTCTTCTGGTTCTGGCTGTTTCTAGAGAGAGAAAGTGTGTGAGAGAGAGAGAGAGGCGGGGCTGGAGCGTAAAGAAGGAGAAGGAAACACGGTTAGGGTGTCTCGAGGGGGTTTTATTTGCGAGAGGATGACGGATTCATGGGTTGGCTTCGTAAAACGCGGTTACACTCCGCGCCGTTTGATTTGGCGGTAAAGTTTAATCTCGGCCGTTGATTCCCACCAAGGGTCAGGATTATCGACACACATATATATAATATGTGTGTGCATACATATATATATATATATATATATGCAGTGAGAGAGTTTTTATTGGTACTTTGGGTTTGGGGGTGGGGTTTTCATCTCTTTCCCTATCTAGTCTGAGATCCGCCGCCATCTGCCTCTTTGGGGTTTTTAGGGGTTTCTTTTTTTATTATTATTATTTTTTAATTTTTTTCAAATTAATCAGATAAATATCAAATTTATCGATCTTTTTCCTTTTTCTTTTTTTGAAATTTACCTCAACATGTTGGATTCAACCACTTGACGTCATCAAATCTTGTGTCAAATCTAGTGAAATGAAGTGATTTTTTTTATTATATTTTTTTACGGTGGTAAATGTGGATTCCTAGGACTGGCAAATGAGAAAAACAGTGGAGAGAAACGTGTAAAATCAGGGGAATCCGAATCAGAAAGAGGGTGATGTGTGATTGAGAGAATACTGATTATGTTTTTTTTTTTTTTTTTTTTTTGATTCTCCATTTCTCGGGTTAGTTAGGAGCAAAAAATAGTGTTTTTTTTTTTTTTTTAAATATTTTGCAGTTCGTACTGATCTTTGTCCTCTTCACTTCAGGGGATGCAGGTATTAAGTGTGAAGTGACCCAAATCATTGCTCCCTCCTTTACATTAGTTAGATGTCTTTCAAAGATTTGCTTGAAGTTTTCATTTTTATTTATTTTCTAGGAGTTTATTTATTTTAATTTTGTATATCCTCTGATTTAAGATTATTATAAATTTAAAAAAAAAAAAAAACTCAATAGCTGTGTTGTGTCACATTTAAAACTTTAGGTTTTGAATTTATGCTACATTTTACAAAAAAAAAAAAAAAAAGGCCTAAATGCAATGAGAAAAATATATTATTAAAGATTTAAATTTTGAAGGATATTTATATTATTTTAGTCAAGACCAATCTTTTTGGGATTTAATATAAGTTGATAAATATAAAGGTATAAATATAAGTCTGTTTACTAGAAAACAACATCATAAAGTCTACAACGTAATAAAGGTTAATTTTTTGATAACATCTAAATGTAAGCTATTAAAATGAAGATAAAAAACCATTTTCTAAAAAAAAAAAAATTCAGTTGAAGATGTACATTAAGTTAGAATTCTGCAATACTCTCTCACTTCCTTTCCCTCTCCCTTGTATTAGGGTTTTTTTTTTTTTTTTTTGGCCCCTCTCTTAGGATTGGAGTTTG
Source organism: Ficus microcarpa (assembly GCA_025413485.1). Taxonomy (NCBI): domain Eukaryota; kingdom Viridiplantae; phylum Streptophyta; class Magnoliopsida; order Rosales; family Moraceae; genus Ficus; species Ficus microcarpa. The sequence continues at coordinate 43,280,668 of CM046377.1, read as the reverse complement.
GCTATATGCTCTGCCATCACTTGGTTTCCCAAACTCTGAGTTCCATGGTGAAGGATCTAGAGGTAGATGTGGCCTTGTGGTTGGGTTTTGGCGAGGTGGAAAAGTGGGATTGACAAATTTCATTTGTTTTTTTCTAGTGCATTGTCTTTTCATTGGCTTAGCGACTCTTAGGGTTCGACTCCATTGTCAAGGTAAAGTTGGGAATAGGTGACGTTTGTGAGTAGGTGCTTAGTGTTAGTGGTGGTTTTGTTGTGATTTTCGCCAGTGTAAGATACATGGGGCCTTCGAAAAGGCTGGACTTGGGGGGTTTTTGTCCTTGTAGTATGTCATCTTTTTTTCAAAGGCTAGGGGTGTTTTGGTCCCTATTATGTGGCGTCACTTTTCAAGGGAGATGGACTCAAGCGCCAGCATGGTGGTGCTTTGTTTGCTATGATTTCGACTCATTGCAACTATGCATTTCCCGCCCTCTTTAACAACATAGGTCGACTTATCTTCAGTGGTTCTTCTCATGTTGTTAAGGTTTCATTTCCATTTTGTTGTAGATGATTGTGTCAAATAATGATCATGTTGTTTATCTCTTGTACTTTATGTATCATATGGATTTTTTTTTTTTTTTTTTTAAAGTTGGAGGTTGTCTCCCCACTTTTCTAGTTTGCCCGTGGTCCTCTAGATTGTGTCTTGGTAATGTTTTGTTTCCCTAGACTTATTTTTGTGCAGAGTTGGTGGTAACCTCAATGATACAGGTTACTGATTTTCAATCGATAGGAAAATTCAATTGCAGAGATCTTTCAAAATAAACTTTAAATGTGCTTGAATATTGGTGTGTCGAGGAACTTTCCCATTATTGGGTCTCAATCTATATTCTTATCCTTGAGCTTCATCAAATTTATTGATAAATCTAATTTGAATTGAGGATTTTGCCTCATGTGCTATGAAGTTATTCGTATTGGTCTTTATTAATGTGGTTTCGTTAAATAAAATCCACCTTAAAAAAAAAAAAAAGGATCTCAGAATATTCAATATGCATCTTGAAATCCTTACTTTAATGGAAAACACTTAGGAAGTGTTTGGTAATACAATTCAAACCATACAATCACAATCTAATTTTTTCTTTTGCTCTCAGTTTCACTATTCACACAGTTTTGTAATTCGAATTTTAAAAGTCTATAACTTTACATAGACAAATCGAAATGAGATGATTTTTTTTTTTAAATTGGATTGAATTTGAGATAAACGAAACAAGCTCCAATTGATTTTTTTTTTTTTTTTTTGGAACACATTTCAAGTTGTTACACTTTTTAACTCAAACAATTCAAATGCCTCGATAAATACACAATAATCCAAACAAAAATTCTACAATCCAAACCTTAGCACCAAATACATGCTTATTGATGTCATATCTATCTATATACATTACACCTTTTATATTATGGAAATTTTTTTTTGTGGTTTCTGTATATGCATCCGGATAAATTCCTTTTTCATAACTGTTATTGGCCTCAATATATTATATCATATTGCAACAAGGTAGTTTTCTAGGATAAAACCGAAGAAAATAATTAAAAGTGAAAATATTGGTAATTTATAGGACTTCGCGTAAAAAACATAGCTTTAAACGTGAAAAATACTGGTTAAAGGACTTCGGGTCCAAGACATTATTTTCCAATTTGATACGATAAACTATTCCACTACGAGAAATTATACAGTAAATCAAACAAAAATAGTTGGTCTAACAAAATTAACAATTCAAGGATTAATAGAGCTAAAAAAATAATACAAAATTTAAAAGGTTGACAAAGACTTTAAATGTTCAAAAAGTATTATGGAAAATTAGTATTTTATATTTAGAAAAGTTATTATTTTGTATGTAAACTCTTCATTTATTTATAATAATTATAATTTCAGATATATATATATATATATATATTGGTTTGAATAGATTTGTTAATAAGAGACGACTTATCTGATTTTATAATTATAAACTTGTATTAATATAAGAGCACATTTATAATATTTTCTACTAATAAGGTCTTTCTTTTTAATTCATGGAAATAAGCACATTCACGCTGTGTTCTTCTTCTAACTTATTGAGATTCCTTTCTTATTTAATTTCGTTATTTACGTTTCGTTAAAAAAAAAAATGCTATTTACTACAAATTTCTTGAAGTGTGTGAATGAGACTTCTTCATGTAAAAGGACCAAGGAGAGGATCATTTATGTGGGCTTGAGTTTGTTTAAGAAGAAAAGTGGAATGATGGGCCGAACGGAATGACAAGAAAGTGGGTAGAGTTTGGAGGAATGAAAAGCATAGATGAAGGAGATTTGGGCTTCTAATTTTTCTGCTGAATGATCTGGTTGCTAACTTGCTTCGTTTTGGTTTCCACCACAACAAAGGATGCGTTTACCATACCATGTCAATGAATATAACCAAAAAGTATAATGAGGTTAAAATAAAAACAAATTATATTGGGTGATCTTTTTTAGTCATCTAATCTAATAGAATGCTGCACTTTTTTTAGTTAGCAAATTAGTCGATTATTATCTGTTCAGATTTGATCAATTAGTGATTGATTAATAATTAATCAGTAATTAATTATTAAATTCGGAGATTTTTGTTATGATTGACCATCATTTAAAAAAATTGATTGACCATTTTAAAAAATAAAAAATAAAAAAGGGTCGTTTAACTAATTTTTAAAAACTATGATCATCTGCTTAAAAACTTCTTTAAAAAAAAGATTGTTGAACTATAAATCCCTTAAAATAAAGATATCAAAAATGAATCATTGATTTTACTTGTCTTTTAAATAATGCAATGAAATGAGAAATGATTTAATTTACTTTTTATTGTTTATTATCCCCAAATGCGCTGTTGTGGCCTTTTTTTTTTTTTTTTTTTCCCACTTTTGTTGGGATCAATGTATAAGTAATTTAATTACACCTCCAACTTCTGAATGTAAGTCTTGAATTTCATTTAGAATTCTTAAAATCTTTTCTCTTTTATTTTTTAAGCTTTGCAAGGAACTTTTACTGATCAGTTGAAAACGATTGTAAAAGTCAAATATTGGATTTATATATGTATACATATATATATATATATTATGTTCCTATAATTTCATATAACTCGTAACTTCAAGTCTCCATGTGTCAAGTCTAAGGATATCATGATAAGAAAACTTACTACAAACTAAAAATGACCAAAGCTTTAAACAAAAACTGAAAAACAATTATAAAAAAATGGAAGTATTTTTCTTGACAATTACTACAAATAATATGTATTCAGATATTTATATATATGATCATCGGAAGTGACGAAGTTTTGTGATCCTGTTTTAAAAAAGATATAATATATATATATATATATATATATTTGTTTTATTTGCTTCTCTCAATACCCAACCTAGAAAAAGATTCGAGTTGAGATAAACTTTGCAAGTGCAACTGACTTCATAAACTTTGTTTCTCTCCCTATAATCGGTGTCCCAACTATCAATCTGTATCTATTTCTATTATATATTGATCTTACACATAATATCAGTAAATACTCAATTATATGTGTGCGTGCAAAAGAAAATAATTACAATGTTTATTACGAGATTAACATGATACAAAAAAAAAGTGTTATTTGATACGAATTTAAAATAGAATTGTGAATTTAAATAGATGTTTGGCAGAGAAAAGATGGGTATGATCCATATTTTGAAAAAGATTTATATAAAATTAAATCGGTACTATATTATATAGGTTTGGATAGGGTATCTAAACACCCTTAAGATGAATTTAGGAACTAAAACTCCAAAAAACGACGGAAAAATGATGGACAACATTAAAAGGGGGTCACCTTAAAACGACAATAATCGATAGAACGACATCTTTCAAAAAACGACAAAATATTGAGAAGAAAGTATAATATACTAAAATATGATCTAAACAAACCATTTTTTTATAACACTGCTACTCCATTGCACAGCTAAAAGTGAGAGTAAGTTTCTTTGAAATTTTTGGGATTTTCGTAAGAAAATTTCGTCCTGATTTTTAAATTTGCTTAAAAGGGATTTCATTTTTTTTTTTTGGGGAGTTTTGTTAAGGTATTTCCGAGGGTTTTATTTGATTTGATTTGATTTTATTTTATTTTAAAGTTTCACAAAGAAGTTTCGGTCTTATTTTATTTTATTTTTATTCTACTTTTTCGTGCCTTTTCTTCTTCTTCTTCTTCTTTTTTTTTCTTTTTAAATTCATATATTAATATACTATTTTGACACATGAACACAAATGCGACAATGACTTTTAAAATGATAAACGACATTAACGGAGAAAACCACAACAATGCGGCAAGAACTTTTGAAAACCATAGAAAGGATGATTAACGGCGTTAACAGAAAAAAAACGACAATAACTGTAAACGATATGAACATGTATAATAGAATGCAGCACCATACAAAAACGACATCAAATGTTAATAAGAATGTCAAAAACCTTAAAAACGGCATGAACCACAAATTTAAAATGGTGGTTAACCACATCAACGTGAAAAGTTACCAGCATAACTTCAAAAGACAACAAGAAGTGGAAAAACTGCAACACACCCTTCCCTTGACAACAACCGATAATGCCTGATCTTCTTGACTATTGTGATCCACACTTCTCACGTTGGAACAGAAGGTACAATTAATGATCCTACTCCTCTTGAAATCAAAAATGGTGGTGGTGGGTTATGAGTCGGCCGCCATTGATGAATAATGAATATATATTCTTATCTTCTCTTGTTTTTAGTTTTTAATTTTTAATTTTTAATTTTAATTCAAGTTGTATTAAGATTTCCTTTCTCTGTTGTTAAGATAAACGAACACTTTAACCATCAAATTTTCATTTTAAAAAAAATTATGACTCTGTTTTCATTATTTTCTGTTTAAAATTATCATAAAAAGAGTAACTGACATCAGAATAATTAAGGACATCTCAACCAGATTGACACGTTTTAATCACGCATCATCTATGAAGCTTTTTAATTCTACCTTATTAAAATGAGAAATGAAAAGAGAAGGTTCTTACAAATGCAAACCCAAATAAAGAGATGCACATAGATGTCAGAAAAACAACCTTGAAACCAGTGACGAAGTTCGGAATTATCATGAAATGAGATTAATTTATGAAGATTTAAATATAATCAAGTCATTAATTTGTTAATAGTAAAATATCTCAATAAGATTATGTTTAGTGTAATTATTAATGTCAATACTATATTTGGTACAAAAACAGTGTAAAAATAACGTATTCGATGATGCTCTAAGTGTTTAAGGCAGGGGACAACATGCCAATTTACAAAAATATACATGCTAAAAAGAAAAAAAGAAAAAAAAGAGGAAAGTTTGAGAGAGGAATTAAGGTGGCTATATTTGGATTTATAAATAATTAAGTGAGCTAAAAAGGAAAAAATAAAAATTTAGTGGGGCTCAAATCTCCATGAGCCCCTTCAGTTCATAACTCAACCTTAAAAACTTTATTAATGAAATCCAAACTCCATTACTTGGTTGACCATAACACGCGACAAGTAGGGACCAACAAATGAGATTTTTCTTTTCTTCTTCTTCTTCTTTTTTAAGCAGGGAAACATTGTCGACCAAGAAATAACAACATATAAGAAACAGAGCCCCAAAATGGGAGCAAACAAACAAAAGGCAAAGGAATTGGAGATAACATAAGCATTCCAATATGTAACACAATAGTGATAGTCTACGGGACAGTTCATTAATTAGAAGCCGATTGAGTCCAAACAAGCATTATATTCTCTGCAGAAATTTTCAGGAAATGTCACAAAATGATCCCACTTTTAAATTTCTCGTACGGATTTTAAAGCTTAAAGTTTACGCTATGCAAATAGACTTGATCAATGTGATAGAAATGTTATTTTGGTTTGTAGATTGCGTTAAACTTTTAATTTGAATCAAGCCCCTGTTGTCCAAACTTGCATTTGGCAAAAAAAAAAAAAAAAAGGTTATATTAAGATTGAAAAATCCATTTTAAACCCTTAAATCTAGGATTTGTTCCCTTCAATTTGGTGATTTTAACTCATACACTACAAGGAAAAAAATTCCTAATTTTCAACTTAAACAACAAAGTTTTATATCGTATGAATTCCAACCTGCAAACTAAACAAGTCATTAGAATCGAATTCATCATTCAAGACGTGGTTTCAAGCATGATTTAGGGGTTGTTCCATACCTAACTCCACCACAAGATTTAGAGTTCGAATCTCCCACCTTCAATTTAAAAAAAAAAAATTAGGAATCAATACTAACGGAGTGTAAGGATTCACCTTTTTTTTTTTTTTTGTACCCAATCTCTCTATTATTTAGAATGCACTAAAAAAAATAATAATAAAAATACACACACACATATGGTATCTAATCACTAGTGGGTCTATGGTATCTAATCTACCCGTATTAGAGTATGCATATGTCGACCTAGCTAAATGTTCCTCTGCTGGAGAGTACAAACTAATATTTTGATACGACAAACCACGAGCCTTCTATGGACAAAAGCGATCTTCTAATATATCTCTCTCAGATTTGGATGGTGCGGCTCATGTATTTCCAAGGTCTTTTGCTTTTTTCTAAAAAGAAAATTGTGGAAAGATGGTACATATATGCCTACATAAAACATATATATGTATGTTGTTTTCTTTTGTTGTTTTCCTAGTAATATCAAGTCGTTTTCATTTTCGCCTCTCTAGGAAAAAAAAAAAAAATTTCAATGGGACTAGAAGATTTTTAATGAGATATAATTATGAGTTACTCTTCAAGAACGAGAGAGAGTTTAGATTCAATCTTTTAAGATTATCCCCCAACGTACGAGTGGGCATTATAGCTAGTTGTTTTTTCTTTTTAGATTTGGACCATTGATGTATTATTTTTCTTTTCTTTAATAAAATTTCTGTAACATAAAAAAAGCAATAAATACGATAGAAGAATGCGGATCTAGTCAAAATATGCTTTTACAACCCTCATTTATTCAAAAAGAAAAGGTATCGCTCTAATGATTTTACCAATGGTTGAATAGTTGCCCCAAAAACGATAGAAATGGTCACCTATCGTTCTTGGAATATTGACTCGGTTGATCTTGATATGTAAATTGCAAAAATAAACATGAGCAATGATTCAGACAAGAATATCAAAACTTATTTACTCTTCAAGCTAAATGAAAAGGATTTTAAGGGTCCGTTTGGTTGGTTAGTTTGAGTTGAAATATTTTAGTTGTAATAGTAAATTTTTTTAAATTTTCAGAAAAGACAAAAAACTTTTTGAGAAAAAGACAAAAACTTTTTGGAAAAAAAACAAAAAAAAAAAAAACCATTTAAGTTGAAATGAGATGATGAAGCAAACAGACCCTAAGATACGGAAATAGTTGGTTAATTATAGACAGACACACTTTCTTTCATCTTTTGCCTTTTTATTTATTAGCCAAAAAAAAAAAAAAATCACTTTATTCGTTCTGTAGAAGCACACCGCCTCCCTTGGGATTCCCACGTTCTACAATTTTAAGTGATCATTACATTCACTTATAAATCTTTTTATTTTTAATTATTAAATAAAAGTAGTACTGATCTAAGCACCACTCGTTAATATACGTATTGTTCTTATTAATTAAACGGTTCCAATAACTTCATTACCAACATCATCTGTTAATTAAAGAGACTTAAAGGGTGTTTGGTTGGTTAATTTGAGTTAAAATATTTTAGTTGTAATAGTAAATTTTTTTGAATTTTCAGAAAAGACAAAAATTTTTTTGAGAAAAAGACAAAAAAAAGTTTGAGTTGAGTTGGATTAAACCAACCAACCAAACAAAGCCTTAATAGTCTGACGATTAGTTTAAATAAAATTATTAACTTCATACCATTTTAGCCAAAAATAAATAAATAAATAAATAAATGAATAAATGACTTTACACCAACTTTTATGATCCCTAATACGACACTCCAACTTCAATATCCAACCCTCTCGTGGGATTTTAACAACAATTTGTTACATATTATTTATTTCATTCTTTTTGCGGGAACATATGCAAGCACTTTGAGGGATCGATATTATACATAATGCATATATAGTAGTGTCAACATCTAACGATTCCTTTTCCTATGCATTCATGTATACATACACACACACATATACATACTTATCTATATTTATAATATAGATATATTTAGATATAGATAAACCTAGTTTGTCCGAAATCTATATACTGAAACGGAGAGGAATATACATATAGTAGTGACTTTAATTTTTGCGTAGCCGCCTTTGCAGATTTTCCTTTCAAGATTGACTGTCGCAGTCAAGGTTAGAGGAAGTCAAACTTTCATGATCATGATGCCCGTTTATGCCCGTTTTATGATATACAAACATACAACCACATATATATATATATATCTATGGATATATACAGATACATAGATATATGATATATATTCTCTTCTGAACTCAGATTAAGGATATAGAATGATTTTAAATATTGTTTACTAAATACAAATACTAATACTATCTTACCTAATTAATTTTTCTTTAATTTACGGAGATTACAATCGCTTTCGTGGGGAACAGAATTATGATACTTATGAGCATTTCATTGATTAATAACCAAGGAAGGAAAAAGAAAAAAGAAAAAAGAAAGATCAAAGTATTAAAATCCAACTTTATTAATAAATTGAAAATACATGACACGTCTGTGCCTTGATCTAAATTGCCATAACATAAAGGACATAACATAATATTTTACATTGAAATAATAAAACAGATTTCACACCATTAAAAGTTGTTGTTCCAAACTATATATTGCATGCGCATAACCTTAGCGTTACGTCGACTAAATTATTCACATGCATAAATATAGTTGCCATTATTTTATTTAATTTATAATTAAGAGATAATATATATATATATATTTTTCATAGCTTAAATTGCATGCAATATGTAACATAATGGAACTTTTTACTGGTTTGGGTCTACGCTTGATGGTCCACGAGAATGACCAGCACCGGGACTGTGACCGGGAGCAGTGGGACGCAAATCATCGGTGGTGCCCATCACGCGCTGATCATCAGTTTGATTGTCGCCTAAACCTCGACGATCAATTTCATGGCTGCCACCAAAGAATCCAGCGGCTTCTTTCCCGCCGTACTTTTCAGAAACAACGGCGCCATAGTTTTTGATCTCTCCGAAATCAACATTGTTTTTGACCTCCAACAGGGTCCTTCCAGCTTCTGAACAAATCATGACCCATGAAAAAATGATCAATACAACGAAGGAAAACATTACTAGTTACCTTGATCGGAGCCATGAGAGATTTGGCCTCAAACTAAGTTGAAAGAAGATTAATATATATAATGAAGCTCAGAGAGAGAGAGAGAGAGAGAGAGAGAGAGAGAGAGAGATGAAGAGAGTGAGAGAGAGAGAGAGAGCGAGAGAGAAATATAAGAGAGAGAGAGCTATTGAGTGATGAGGTGCGTTCTAAGTGAACGAAATGAGAGCTATTTATAGAATTTTGGGAATGAACTAGCTAGCTAGGGAGTTGCCGTATTAAAGCAAAAAACCATTACTATGATTTTTTTCCCCCTGAAAATTGAAACTATTAAATAATTACACTTTCATGTTTAAAATGTTAATTTGTTAAGCAAAACGACTCAATACCCTTATATTCATTATTGTCGTTGTGTTTTTATAGCGTGGGACTTCGGTTTCTTTTTACCCTTAACATATCCCGCATGAAGATTCTATTTTTGGAATTATCAATCTTTTATTTAGATGGGTCAGCCGAATTTGTTAGGCTTTGATGTCATGCAGAATTATTTCCGACTGCAAATGAACTAAGTTTCATATTAAAATGTCAATCTGTTAAGTGAAATGGTCAAATATTCTTATATGCGTTTTTATGTTATGTGTTTCTTCTTACCTTTAACTATTCTATTTTAATTAGTTTATTTTATTATCAATACGAATGAAAAGTGTGGGCAGGTTATAGAGTAATTTTGGAGTGGTGATTTTTCAAACGTTATTATGATGATGTCTCCCAAGATTCTCTTTCGGAAATAAGACTGTTTTCGTTTATTCCTTTATGTGGCCTTGAGGATTCATTTTCCTCTATATATATATTTGCATGGGACATGCAAGATCCGCCGAGGAGCCTAGCTAGTCACTACTGGCAAACATATTCTGCGTGGCCAAAAAGAAGGGTAACATGATTTTACAAGGAACAAAACAGTGTGACACACATTCAACCCCACTATGTATCCTTAGCTAGGGCTTGACGAGACGTTTCTGGTACAATTCAACATTTGACTTATCAATACATGAGTTTCGCCATTGAAATCCTAATTTTGCGACTAAATATATAACTGTACATATATATTCAACTCATCAGATCATATTAAATAACACCAGAATCACTAATAAAACGTGAATCTCATAAAATAAAATCTATAGATAAAACTCATAACTTATTTACTACAGTGATTTTAGTACTAGTGATACCTTGTGAAAGTGATCAGGATTTTTTTTAAGCCGTTATTTTTGATTTACTTTTGTATCATACCCGTTTTTTCTTTTTCACGATCTATTGTTATTATTATTACTGTTTGACTTTGTTTTCCCCTTGTCTCTTTATGCATTTCCTTGTTGGGTGGCTACCCTTTTGTGCCCCCCCGCGGCAATTTGCCCAAGTTGAAAGGTAGTCCTTATAGCTAGGGACAACAAAAGGGAAAAAGTACCCAAATTTGTATGTTACATGGTGTATCAATTTGTTAGGTTTTAATTTAACTTCTTTGATATTATTTAATTTATAAAGCAGTTAAAAAGGGGCCGACTTCCAAGTTTGCAGCTTCCTTTTACGATATTTTTTTGCTATCATATTATATATATATATATATATATATATGTACATATATGCAAATTGGAAGTTGCTAACCAATTAAATAGCGGTCTTCTTTAATTAAATTTGCTACAAATAACTTCTTTTCAACAAAATTAATCAAGAAAACATATAATTTGCACAGAACTACTAGCCCAGCCTAGCTAGCCATGTTGCTATATATAGCTCGTATCTCTTTAATATTGCTAATTAATTATAATGCTTGTGCACGCGTCTAAGTTGCAAACCATCATTAGTGTTAATACTAATTAATAAGAATAATTAAGTGAATATAATATTAAGTAAAAAATTCAAGTAATTGGAACATGACTGCTGCAAAAGCAAATTGCGTTCCATGATTGAAAAGAAACAAAAAATGTTCCCACGAATGTTTTAAACTAAGAATATCACACTCTGATGTGCCGGTTTAGTTCTTTAAAATAATGACTAGATCAAAATAAAAAAAAAATAAAAAAAAATAAAAAGAACAATCAGTTGATTATCATTATAAGAATCAAGTTGGAGATCTCAAGTGGGAGCAAACTTTTTTGACTGAAAATTAAATAATCTAAGCACTTAAGTTGTCCTCGACCCCATTCCTAGCTCTTTCCTCCCAATATGATCTCACCGTGACCAAAGTCAGTACGGTGTTATTGTAATTCGAAAAAATCAAAGTTTTTTTTTTTTTTTTTAATTTTATTTAAGAGGTTGAGATTCGAACTAATCTACATAATTTGTTAAAGTATCACTTAGTTATATATACCTATTCAAAATAGCAAGCAAATGGTCAAACTAAAAACTGGTTTTGTTTATAATTCTTGAAACCTTTTTTCCTTTTGAACAGAAAGTTTATAGGTATAGGTACCTTTTCCATTATGAATCAATGATCATGTCTCTTCATAAATTAATAAGTTATACCAATTTATCTCAAGATCATGAAATCACAATCTCCAATTCTTTTTGGACATGTGCATAATTGTCGATTTTCTTTCTTATTGGTTTGACGTTTATGGGGAAGAGGGCCTGGTGTTGCTTTGATGCTTGTTAAAGTTTTGTTTTCTCGGTTTGACGGGTATAATACTTCTTTACTTTCTCAATCTAATATGTCCAAAAAAAAAAAAAAAGAGTCTTGCGATTGCATCGACTTACTTAAGAACTTGATTAATTACTGTTTGAATATTATTCCTAACAAAAGACAGCGTGATTAGAAGGAGAGCATTGTGATAAATACTACTTTAACATGCATGTGATAGACAGCTAGCTAGTTGAACTCGCATTCACAATGGTTAGCTAATTTGCCCATCTTTCGTTCTTAGATGATAATAAATTTTAGCTAAGAAAAATTGACAGTTAATTGAATCTATACATACATTTGATTATAACGTTGGAGGCAGACAAATGGCCATGGAAGCTGCATTTCCTGAACCCACTAAACGAAAGCCAAATTGATTTAAATATGGAGATTTCTAGAAAAGGTAAATTAAGACTAACATTTTGAGTATTAAAAAATTAAATAAATTAAATTGCTTCCTTTGTTACCATGATTACCAGATCTAGAATTTTGTATGCCATATGGAGATTTGGTGAACTTTGGAATCAAGATTATATATGTGGTGGATTATACTAAAATTGCAAAGTGATCTTGGCCAAAAATGCGCACTAACATTTTAAAAAAACATTTACCCGTAAAAGAAAGGTCTACATCCTTTCGAACCCCACACAGATCCCACCCAGACCATCTAATTTGTCTATTAGCGAATCCACACAAGAATAATACTCTAGTCAAGCCTCAAACTCTACTAATCGAATCTTTAATTTCCTCCAAATTTCTATGATCTGACTAATGTCTTGTCACCAATATGATCTTAAAATTTTTAATACATGTTTGTCATGATGCTAATGGCGTCTAAGCCCCTAATTAGTAGTTGTTTTCAAGCGTTTAAAATACATAAGCGAGAATTTACCTAAACATGACACGGTGTAAAATCATAATGTGTTGAAGTCATTTTGCGTAATAAAAATTTTTGAAAAGTCTTCATGACCATTAGTTTTCTTATTTAATTCATTTTTATACAAAGCACTTCGATACAAAATTGGAAGCGCCATAAAAATAATTAATCAGAGAACATGAATCATAACTGAAATTTTTTCTTAGGGGGCATTTGGAGTTCCATCTTCAGATGGAGTTTTGACATCTTAACTCCAAAACTCTTAAATCTACAATTTACATTCACTTTTTTCCATTTTCATAAAACTCAAACTTTAAAAGCTCATAACTTTCTTATTTCAAATCGAAATTAATTCATGTGTCAAAATACTCATAGTAATAAAATGAACGAACCAGTATCTATTTTACATATATATTTTTTTTCTGAACACATTTTAAATTTTTGTATTATTTTCTATATCACAATTCATTTTTAATTCATACTTCAACCAAATACATATTTTCAAACCAACCTCCAAAACTCAATCACCTTAAGTCCCCCCAAACGGGCCCTTCGTGGTTCGTCAATTCTCTGATAATGTTATTATTCCGTGTCCGATCTCCTCTCTATCTCTCTCTCTTCTTTTTCAACAAATTAAAGATGACACTTGCTAATAGGGTAGTTGAAATTGAAGGGGTAAGGGGGTGTGCCTGGACGTGGTTGGCTCCTCAAGTCATGGAAGTGATATTGCTGATTTTGCTTCAGTTGCCAAATATATATATAAATATATATGGGTGGAGTTTTGGACCCTAGAATATGGAATGCTCTCATCGAGTCACTTTCCGACACAGTGTTTTAATTTTTTTTCGAAAACGTGGGGTGGGGAAGAACCTCAAGGGAGACTGAGTTAGGAAATGAACCGAAATCTTCTGCTCATGATAGAGAAAACCATTAACGATTATACAACAAAATTTGAAAATTTGCACAGAAAAAAGCCGCCAAATTCCCATTAATTGTAACCATTGAAAAGATTAATTTTGAGAGACTTTGGCAATGATAATGAGGTACATTGTACATATAGGAGTCTTTGAAATAATTAAAGGGCATTCTTCAAGCACCATAAGGAATTTAAAGTGATTTGTCCAAAGATTCGTATAGAAATTTGACACAGCTGTTATTTTCATTTGAACTGTGTGTTCTTCGTCTTCTCATAAGTGGGATCTTTCCCATTGGAAACAATTTGTTGCACGGGTCAACTCTTCCTCTTTATGCAGTCATTTGACTCTCTCTCTCTCTCTCTCTCTCTCTCTCTCTCTCTATATATATATATATATACACACACACACATACATACATATATATATGGCTTGGATTAGCTAGCTAGCTAAAATATTGAAGATAAAAATGACAAATTTTAAATTTTTTCATTTAAATTTTGGGTCTTACAAATATATATGTGCTCTCTCTCTCTCTCAGTTATATATCTATACAGCTAGGCCTAGATGAAATATTAATAATAGTAGAAAGGACAGATTTTATATATATTTTTCCTTTCAAATTTTGGGTCTTACAAATGTATATGTGCTCTCGACTTTCCTAAACTATGAAATTCTACTAATTTAGTCACCTCCCCATCTCTCGCTCGATCTCTCTATGAAAGTATATATCTTTTGCTAGGCCTAAAATATTGAAAATAAAAGAACAATTTTTTTTCCTTCCGAATTTTGGGTCTTACAATGATATATACACTCGTCATATTTCAAAATATAATATATGTTCTCTTAAATTATGAAATTGTAACCAATTCGGTCGACATTTCATTAATTAATTTGTGAACCTAAGTTACCACGAATTGCATAAATAATTTGATTACCAATACAAAAAATTATCTTTGTGACTTAATGTGACGTTTAGTAGCAACTCTTTTTTTTTTCACTAAACATTAAAATTATTTATATAAAATAGAGAGAAAGAAGAGAGAGTAGGGGAGAAGGGAGAGAAATGATTATATATAAAAATATTCATTATCATATAATTATTTAAGGCAGAAAAAGTGTTTTCTTAAAAAAATTAAAAATATATTTATAAATATTTTTTTTGGTGATTTAAAACCCTATTATAGTAGTAAGACATGACTAAATGCATGATTAGTCATTATATGATAATCTTTATGTCATTAAAAAAAAGTTGAGGTTAAGACCAGCAGTCGAGAAAAAATATATGGAGAGAATATATATACACGCGTGCACAACTACTACGGTTGAAATTGTAACGAGCTAGCTTACAAATAATTGTATCGAGTTTAATTATCAGTATATATATTGTTACATGCCTATGAACTCGTACAAAACAACTTTTTGGCTAAGATCGAGCCTATAAGATCATGGAGGGACAAAAAATGGCACCTTGCAATTAGGTCACTTTTACACCACGTTTGGTGCATGTACGCGTGATGAGACAATTACCCGATTAAGATTACAATAGTAACTAAAGAACGAAATAGGACTTGTATGTACAAAACAATAAAAATAAGAGAAAATTAAGTAGAGAGTTATGTTTTAAGTACCTTGTAAAAATTTTGTCTACTTTAAGATTAAAATCGATAATTTTAGTGTCATGGAATGACAAAATTATCAATTTTAATGTTATAATAAATATAAAAATAAGGATGTATCACAAACCCATAATTTAAATTAACACCCACAGATGAAAAAACGAAAAAAGTGTTATATAGGGCGAGTTTCCTTTGCCTTTCGAATGGTGTTTTATGTTTTTTTTTTTTTTTTTGGTCCCCTCTCAAAATTAAAAAGATCATGCACTTATTCTCAAGGCCACCGAAAGAGCACTCTAGCTAATACTGTTGGTTTTATTTTTTTGTTTTAAAAAAATTGGAGCGTGCAAAAGTGATGAATAATTAAGCACTTGGATTGGGAAAGAGTCTACTCTATAACTCTTAGGAAATGACGTGGTGTCATGGAAAACTAGGAAGAGAAGGGACCAAAGAATTCTCCTAGAGTCTTATCAATGGGTTTAAACCCAACATTTCTAATCAATATCTAAACATCACAACTCTCTTCTTACAAGTAATCGAGTCTCACTCATATCAACCCCTAGATCCCTTAATTTATAGCTACCTATGAGAAAAGTATACAAAGGGACGTTTTTTAAAAGCACGCGTATATTCTTTTTGTTAAGAATAGTGTTAGAGATATCAACTTTTAATATCAATTTTTTAAATACTAATTCATGTGTCCCGTTTTCATTAGTAGATACATGATCAATTGATATAATAATATTTTAAACACTTACTAATAAAAGAATGATAACTCGTATTTTATAAGTTAGTACTCCAAAAGTTGATATTAGAAGTTAGTATAAACATAATATTTTTCTTTTGTTAAATATGTCTAATATACGTAAATTTAAAATCTAAGTGAAGACATATTTTAAAAAGAACTTATTTTAGTAGAAAAAATAAGGGTAAAAGGTATTTCAATATGGAAATAATAAACATTATGAAATAAAAGTTTCCTGAAATATCATTAAACTAAAAAATTATTTGTTAAGGGGAAAAAAGTAGAGATAACATAGTCATTCTAGTTTTACAGGTTTCACATAATTTGGATACTTAATGTATAGTATTGCTCATTTCAATGAGTCCCATTTAAAAAGGTATAACATTTTACGGGAAAAGTTAATAAGATAACGAAAATTAAATAGAATTAAAAGTTAGTTTACTCTCTCACTTTCCAAGGTTGTCTTTCTAACAAATTCTTTCAATTTTCTGAAATCTCATTTTGTGTTGGATATTTCTCTATGACTTCAAATAAATCATGAATAATAATCCTTCGTTAGCTTTAAGTTTTCCCTTTGGTGGTTTTTATCCTTTCTCAGTTAGCTTGGACATCTCAAAATGAGAGTTTGTGGGAAGGAAAATGGACTCATAGGTGTTTGTTGGCCAAATATGAATGGCGTGATAACAAGTCTTTCCCCGCCAAGGAGGTAAATCTGTCGTTCCTCTCCGGCGAGAATGGGGCCTGTTTTGGGTGAAGAAACGGCACTTTCCGATCATGGTTTGATGAGGAGTGAGTTGTTAAGGTAATTTTGAGTTATGCTTTGTTTAGGATTCAAGTTTAACTCTAACTAAACTGTACTTTTTTATTTCAATTTTTATCTTTTTCTGAAAAGTCGACAAATTTATAATTAGTTTTTAAAAAAGACAATAAATTTTAACTTGAAAATTTCATCGGCAAATCAAACGCAAGCTTACTTCATGGTCGTGGCTTTTTCTTTTCTTGCTGTTGGATGGTTCTATAAAGGTTTCTTGGGTTTTTTAGTTAGAAAAATGGGCTTTTTAGAAAAAACCGGTAACCGATGTGATACCGATTGGTAACCCTTAGTATTTACTGTGATACTAGTTATTGACGGTCGTCAACAAGTAACCACCATAACACTGGCCGGTGACCACGGGGATACTAATCGATAATGTCTGGTATCCTTCGGAAACTACCATTATTGACAACAGCCAACCGTACTCTTGCTAGTTTTTCATAGGAAGACTTGAAAAAAAAAAATCGCACAAAACCAACATCATAATAATTTCACATCACTAGATACGTGTAGAAATCTCACCAGTGATCACCTCCTCACAACCCAACGAGGATATCTCTGTCGTCGATGTGGTCGTGGTTTTGGTTCTGCAGGTTGGGAAATTTTTAACGTTCACAATCAACCTGCATAAGAGCTTTGTTACCTTTTCAAACAACTTACACAACAGAATGAAAAGAGGCTTTATCCCTACTTTAGCTACTTTAGTGACTCGATCAATTACTCGAGGTTGTTATATATTTTATTTTATTTTTCATACTGATTGAACCTTCTTCAAAAAGATCCAAAGGATAAGCTACATAAGCAATATATTGATTTTTTTCTCCAAGATTTCTAGTCAATGTAGTAGTATGGAAGAACATAAATTCAAATTATATTCTCTTATTAATTTTATAAATTCCTCTTCAACTTCTTCAACAATGTGCTCACGTTTAACATCCATTCTCTCGTTATACAAAATATAATTTAAATAAAGATATCACATTAATAGAGATAATATGTATTATACCCATCAATTTTAATTTTAATTTTAATTTTAATATTAATATGACACGTCGTCTTAAATAAAAAACATTCAATTGAATTGAGAATTTAAAAACGAATGAGTATTTGAGAGAAAGAAAAATAAATAGAACGTGGCAGTGTGGATAAAAAGTGAAAAAGTGGATTGGAGTTGGATTTGAATTGAAATTTTTGGATTGAAGCAAACAAATTTACACTGTCCTGGCATGCTCATTGAGGAATTGCGTATTAGTCACACCCCAGACGAGCATGCTTTCCCAAATGGGCCCACGGCCCGTCTCTTCATCGCTGACTAAATTGGGCATGAACCCAAGTTTAAGCCCAGGCCTACCTATTGTAAGCCCAGTACATCAATTTTAAGCCCATTAACAAATCCCACAAGAAAAGTCCAAATCCAACGGCCGAAACGGCTATTTATATGCAGAATTAGAAACTAGAAAGAAACTAGTACGCCTCAATTGTCGTCACGACTCTAAATGCCCCGCAAGCAGATTTTAAAAAGAAAAAAAAATATATATATATATATATATATATATATAAAGAGACGTAGACGGCAAGCAAACTCTCTATTCATGTTTTTTTTTTCTTTCTAAAAAGAAAAAAAGAGGAAAAAAAAAAAAAGGCGAGAGAGGGCAGACTTTCCTTCAATCAATGTACAATTAATTATTGCTATCAAAAAACGTAAAATAATTAATGAGAAATTAGACAACACGACATATTTATACAAATATGATTGAAATATATCAATTTTCAAGGAAAAAAAAATTACAGTGAAATTACATTATAATTATGATAATGACTTGCCTTTTTTTTTTTTTAATATTTGGAAAATATTTTTTTTTGACTTTTAAAATTACACTGTAGGTCTAAGGGTTTGTTTGGGGGACATCAAGATAATATTTTAAAGGTTAATTTAGAAATATATGTTTAAGAGAAAAATTTTTGAAAAAATTTTATGAAATAGAAATTATGCAAAAATTTTAATTGTGTTTAGAAAAAAATATGTAAAATAGATCATTTTTTTGTCTCGTCGTTATGAGTATTTTAGGGGGTGTTTGATGAATAAGTTTAGTTTAAGATTTTTAAGTTTTAATAGTAATTTTTCAGAAAAGACAAAAAATTTTTTTAGAAAAAGACAAAAATCATGATAAAAAAGGTACAATTTAATTTAAAATAAAATGGAAACCAAACACCCCCTTAGTATAAAATTATCTCAGTCCAATTTGAAATAAGAAAGTTATAAAGTTTAAAAATTTAAAATTTTCAAAAATAGAAAAGAAAAAAATTTAATATAAAATTATAATTTTAAAATCTAAATAGTAAAATACCATCTCCAGTTGGCACTCTGAATGGGACCTAACCTTTTAAATATTTTTTACTAATTATTAACCAGCACAATAATAATAATAATGATCTATTTGGATCATAACTATATATATATATATATATATCATTATATCTATATCATTAAAAAAATACTTTGGTGAATAATGATAAAAAGGTAAATAATCACCAAGGGTGTATTTACCAAGCCACAAAAAAATATATTAAGAACGAGAATCGAACTAAAAAGTAAAGTATAATAAAATAATAAAAAAGGTGATCATTGATTTCCATTCTAATATTTATTTGTCTATGTAATGATATAATCGGAAATAATCTCATCTTTTTTTTTTAGTATTTACTTAGTTTTATTCATGTAATTATTAAATTGTCCATTTATCCAATTAAGAAATCATTAACCCTTGTAAACTTATTAGAAGTATTTTATGATTAGTATTTATTTTATTTGACAAATTAGGGGTGTTTGGCATCTCCGTTCAAACCACTCAACTTAAATTTTTTTTTTATCTTTTTCCTAAAATATTTTTTTATCTTTTTTGAAAATTCAAAAAATTTACTATTAAAACTTAAAAATCTCAACTCAAACTACTCCACCAAACATCCTAAATATCAAATGATGTAAAGAATGATATTTCCTCTTCTTTATTTCCCATATTGTACGGGATCCACTGATTTTTCATTTTTTCATTTTATAAAATGGACACATAATTAATTAAGAAATTATATGATTATTCATTTTTTATTTTCTTTTTTGCAAAGTAAACATGTCGACAGATAATTGCTCTAGTTTTCGTAATCCCGCCACGTACGAAACAACACGCACCTTGTTTCTCATATTTTTCCTCAATCATTATATTGAAGTTAAATAATTCAAGAATGCAAAAAAAAGTAAATAAAATAAATAAATAAATAACTAAAAAAAATTTAATTAATTCTTTTGAAGGTTTTTGTTTGGGGTGGACAATGGTGGCGAAAAAAAAATAAATAAATAAAGAAGAGAGAGAGAGAATATGCCATTGCCAATAATGCTTTGGCACTTTGATCCTCTCAGACATCCTCAAATGCCCATGTCCCTCTGAGCCAACCTTATACTTCTCTCTCTCTCTGGCTCTCTCTGGTTTATGTTGGCTTCTTTGTGCGCGCTTTCTTTCTCTCTCCTCTCTCTCTCTCTATGGTACGTATCTCAATCTCCTCCTCCTCCTCCTCCTTCTTCTTCGTCTTTTGATTCCTTAAATTCCGTTTCTTTATTCTGAGTTTTTTTTTTTTTTTTTTTGTTTTCTTTCCTGAAGCATTCTTGTTCTTGGCGTTCTTCGATTTGATTGGTTGCGAAGGTGGGTTCTGGTTCGTTTGGCCTCTTTTTCTTTCTTTTTCAGGTAACGAACTTTTTCTTTTTGGCGGTTTTCTCGAGCTTTTTCGTTATTTAATTCAAAAAGAAAAGCCCTAGGGCTTCAATTTGCTCGCTGAGAACTTTTGTTTTCGGGTTCTTCTCAGTTACTTGAATTTTGTAGGAATGTATACGGTGAAGTTGAGGTTAGTTAATTAATTAATTAATATAAGTTCTGATTTCTGGCTATAAAAACACCAAAAAAGATTTAAGCTCTGTGTCTTTTTCTTTTATGTTCTTCGTGATTGTACGGAAGACCGTACAAATATTACGGATATGTAAAATTTTGGCGACTTTTGGAAATGAATGTGGAATTTCTTTGGTTGGTTTTTGTTTGATTGTGTGTTTCTTAGCTCTTAGGAATAGTAGTGCAACAGTTTTGGACTGTTTGATTTGGTTAAAGTCAAGTTGGAAAGTGCTTTTGGATTCGATTCTCTAAAAAAAAAAAAAAAAAAAAAGTGATTTTGGATTGGTAATGGTTGGTATGTATTTGTTGAACAAATTCTTATGGAGATTTGAAATTAATTAATTAATGGCAATGTGGGGTCTAATCAATTGATTTCGACTGATTTATGGTGTTCATTGGTCGATAGAGAAGTAAGAAGAGAAGATAAAATAGTTAATAAATTTCAGTAGACATTCTATGGGATCATAATTTGATATTCATGGAAGAGGAGGTTATCGTGCGGAGAGTTCTTATTATTTTGTAGTTATCATCATAATTTGGATTAAATTCTTCATATGTTCCTGTTTGTCTTCAGGATTTCGGAATTGGTTTTGGGGCTGGTTTTGTTGCATCTGTTGGTTTATCTGATTGAGCTTGAACTGGGGCATGGAGCTCGAATGAGCATAAGATTACGAGTGCAAGAAAGTTATTGATGGGATCTAATGGGCAGTCTGTTGGTTTACTGGATGCCCTCAGAATGGAGAGGGTTAGAACGATATTTACTCATACATATCCATACCCCCACGAGCACTCACGTCATGCCATAATTGCTGTTGCTGTGGGTTGCCTATTTTTCATCTCGTCCGATAACATCCAGACCCTTGTTGAAAAATTGGACAATAACATTAAATGGTGGTCGATGTATGCATGTCTTCTTGGTTTCTTCTATTTCTTTTCATCTCCGTTTGTAGGCAAGACTATCAAGCCCAGTTATTCTAATTTTAGTCGATGGTAAGCATTTTTTCTCTGAATCTAACAGAGGTGCTTTCATACTTGATTTTCACAAACATAAAATACATGCACGAATGTAGGTTATTTTGTAGATAGATTTTGTGCTACACATAGTGTTGGAAATTAGATATGGTGTATACATGTTTGTAACTTTGAGAAATTTTTTGCAGGTATGTAGCTTGGATTTTAGTAGCAGCTCTATACCATCTTCCTAGTTTTCAGTCGATGGGGGTGGACATGAGAATGAATTTGTCTTTGTTTCTGACTATATACGTCTCTTCTATTTTATTTCTTACTGTCTTCCACATTATATTCCTTGGGCTTTGGTACATCGGTCTTGTTTCACGTGTTGCTGGAAAGAAGCCAGAGATCCTGACTATCTTTCAAAACTGTGCTGTAAGGAATATGCTCCTCTGAAAAATAAATAAATAAATAAAACGAAATTAGCAGATTTTTGTTTATTTACTTATTTATTTTTGTACTTTTGATTATGTGAAACTCTGACTGTTTTCATCGCTTCCTTTAATTTATGTAGGTCCTTAGTATAGCGTGCTGTGTATTTTATAGTCATTGTGGCAACCGTGCTATTTTGAGAGAGAGACCACTTGACCGCAGATATTCTAATTGGTTTTCTTTCTGGAAGAAAGAAGAGAGGAACACTTTGCTTGCAAAGTTCATCCGCATGAGTGAATTGAAAGATGAGGTCTGCTCTTCTTGGTTTGCCCCAGTTGGGTCTGCAAGTGATTATCCGCTTTTGTCCAAGTGGGTTATTTACGGGGAGGTACTTACACTCTTGAGCTGGTACAACCCTTCATTCTTTCGTAGCATATGGTTCTGGTCTTTATTTCATTGGTATTATTTATTTTCTTTGTCTCAGTTGGCGTGCAATGGCTCATGTGCTGGTTCTTCGGATGAAATCTCTCCTATATACTCATTATGGGCAACATTTATTGGTCTTTACATGGCGAATTATGTCGTGGAAAGGTCAACAGGGTGAGTAGTACTTTGTACCTTGCTTTTGTTGATGTCTTGACACAAAAGGGGCATACATACACCTTTCCTGGATTTATTTTACAACTTACTGTTTATTTGACTTCTGCTGCTTTTTTTTTTTTTTTCCTTCTTTTTCTTTTTTCATTCCTATTATAATAAAAGGTGGGCTCTTACTCACCCTTTGTCAGTTGAAGAATATGAGAAGTCGAAGAAGAAGCAAATGAAGCCTGATTTTTTAGATATGGTTCCCTGGTATTCGGGGTATATTCTTTTACATATTTTTCTTTCCCTTTTCTTTGGTACTTAAATTGTAATAAGTTGTACTTAATTAATTAAATTATTTGTTTGCCAATGGCAATATTTTGCAGAACATCAGCTGATCTGTTCAAGACTGTGTTTGACCTCCTTGTATCAGTGACTGTCTTTGTTGGCCGTTTTGACATGCGAATGATGCAAGTATGGTTTACTGTTTTGTTTTGTTATTTTTTATTCAAATTATTGTGCTCTAGGAACTTCCATTATTTTTATTTTTGTGGGAGTAAAAACTGTTTAAATATTTGAAAAGAAAATTGTTGAAGTATACTGTCACTGTGGAACTATTTGACAAGGAAATGCTCCTGGCTTCAGACAAAATTATCTGATAGATACTTAATATCTTTCTCTCTTCCCGTCATTAGGCAGCAATGAGCAAGGTTCATGATGGAGCTGAACGAGGGGATCTTTTATACAGTCAATTTAATGAGAAGGATGATCTATGGTTTGACTTCATGGCTGATACTGGTGATGGTGGGAATTCATCGTATGCAGTAGCTCGACTGCTTGCTCAACCTACCATTAATGTCAACAGAGGCGGTTCGATGCTTGAACTACCACGTGGAGACTTACTGCTTATTGGAGGGGATCTTGCGTAAGTTGAAAATTGCTAATTTGTAATGAATAACATGTCATTGTTGGATTATTTATTTCGTATTTAAGTATAGATGCAATTCACGGATTGAGACTGTTATATGTTCATGATTGGGGTTGGAACAGATTGTGTCTTACGTAGCTTATGTATTATTAATCAGTGATCGAGTTCCATTCAAGGAAAACAGCGTGTGATTTGATTTGATTTTAGCGAATCTAGTTGATATCATCTGATTTGTTTAATAGAATTTATAAAGGCCTGTGACGAATAGTTTATACTTGTATTCAATAGTGTCTACGAGCAACAGTGCTCTATTAGAAGGTAAATTTGGCATCTCATGTTGCAATATTGTTAGCTTACCATATTTTAGATTGGTAGCATTTGTTAGTGTTACTTTATCAATCCATCCCAAAAGCTTAAGCTATTTGGAAGTGGGCCAATAATAGTTTTATAGTCTTACACTCTCCCTCATGTGCAGGCCATGTAATGGCAAACGTACAGCAAATATTGATTAGAAAGTCTAGCACAAATATGTAAGAAGAACAAAACATATTAAAGTTCTAACACGTGATAACAATATTTAAAGGGAATGAAGAGTGCAATTGTAAGGGGTTCAAATTCAGGACCTCTTACTTTGATACCATTCCAAAAGCTTAAGCATTAGGAAGTGGGCCAACAATAGTTTTTTATTCTAACCGTTAGCTTCTCAATTTGTGTGCTGGGTATGCCTTTACTGACTGGCAAAAGAGACTTTTTGATACCTTGACTGAATTTGTTTGGATTGTGCCCTTGGTTCAATCTATAAGCTCGCTTGGCTTTTCATCCTATGTTATTAGTGCTGGTATTGCTGCTTTACATAAATTCACACTCTAATGGAGCTAATCTTCTATCTTTGTTCACTTGAAAGCTTGAGAAAATTTATGTGGACTTTACATTTAATAGCAATCAGAGACATTTATTTAACAGCCATAAAAGTGTCTATTCTTTCATTGTCTTATTGTATGTCTATAGATATAGTGTATTGATTCCTGGTTCTCATATTAGGTATCCTAATCCATCAGCATTCACATATGAAAGGCGGCTCTTTTGTCCTTTTGAGTATGCTCTCCAGCCACCTTCATGGTATAAAGAAGAAAGCATAGCAGTAAATAAGCCTGAGGTACCTTCAGGTGTGTCTGAACTAAAGCAATATCATGGGCCTCAATGTTTTGTTATCCCCGGAAACCATGGTTAGTCCTGTTTCTCTACCCATTCTGTTTTTCTTTTCCTTTTTCTTCTTTTTAATTCCTGATAACAAGAAAGAAATTCCTTTGATCGCTAATGCTTATGCATTATAATCCGGTAATGCATGACAGATTGGTTTGATGGACTTCATACGTTTATGAGGTATATTTGTCATAAAAGCTGGTTGGGTGGGTGGTTTATGCCTCAGAAGAAGAGTTACTTCGCTTTGCAACTTCCAAAAAGATGGTGGGTATTTGGTCTCGACTTGGCCCTCCATAATGACATTGATGTGTACCAATTCAAATTCTTTTCAGAGCTAGTAAAGGAAAAGGTATTCTCTTTTACTTTTTTACTGTTTCAACTCAGTTTAGTTTTGTAGTTGGCAACTGTCATGTATGATTTTGTGGGGTTTCCAAATTTTTGAGCCTTCAGACATGGGCTGTAATTGTCTACATTCTTGCCAAGTAGCACTAGTGGTATGTCTATGTGATCGCTTTTATGCAACAATTAGTACGTCTGCTACAATTGAGAGAAGAGGTTCTTTATGTTACAAAACTTCTCACCCCCACTTTTCTTTCCTTCTTAAAATTATGTCTCTTGTTATCTTCCCAGGTAGTTGTCGGAGACAGTGTCGTGGTTAGTAGGATTCATGTTAGACATTGCACGTCCCAAACTTATAACTTATTATAATCATCTTTATCTTTCTTTATATGAAAGATTAGGGAAGCCGTAAAACTTAGTTGCTGTAGTATTCTCATGATGTAGAATGAGGTTTTAGATATTCGATCGTACTGTTGTTGCACATATGTGAGCCTTCACAACATTCGTTCTAAGGCTATTAGTGATGCACCTAAGCTTTGCCTCTTTCTTTTTCTTAATTTCCTTGAAATTATTGTTATCAATATTCTAAACACTTCACCTGATTGACTTTGACGTTCTCGTCTCATCATTTGTAATCAAGGTTGGAGATGATGACTGTGTGATCATTATGACACATGAACCCAATTGGCTTCTTGATTGGTACTGGGATGATGTTTCTGGAAAGAATGTCTCACACCTGATTTGTGATTATTTGAAAGGAAGGTGTAAACTCCGAATTGCTGGGGACTTGCATCATTATATGCGCCATTCATCCGTTAAATCTGATGGGCCAGTTCATGTCCAACATTTACTTGTAAATGGTTGTGGTGGGGCTTTTTTACATCCCACTCATGTCTTTGGTAATTTTAAAAAGTTATATGGAACTTCCTATGACTGCAAGGCTGCTTATCCTTCTTACGAAGACTCGAGCAGGGTAATTTTTTTTGTATCTTGACTCTTGATTTTGTTTCCTAATATAATACCTAGTATAACTGATGTTATAATTCCTTTTTCATCCTTATGAAATATTGTCTTTGATCCGCTGCAGATTGCTCTAGGTAATATTTTGAAGTTTAGAAAGAAGAACTGGCAATTTGATTTTATTGGTGGCATCATATACTTCATCCTGACCTTTTCTATGTTTCCACAGGTTCGTTATCAACCTTTTGTTCTTCGTAATAATTGTTACTGATGAACTCTGTAATATTCTGTCTTCTTATTGTTTATTGCATTTCTCTAAATTTTGTCTACTTGATTTGTTCTAGCCTTCTGAATTTTGTTAGCTCGCCTCTTCTCCTTCTTCTTTTTCTTTTTCTTTTTTCTTTTTAATTAGCTGCTGTTTCATGTTTATTGTTTCCTAACTCTCTCCTAAGAATTAGAGTAGCTTGTGATTGAAAAATTCCTGGTGCGTTGCCCATTGTCCTTCTTTGAATTAGCAGATGATATCCCTCCATAGCCAAGTGTTTATTCACGTGTTACTGAGGGTGATCGGTTCTTTTCCCTTTTGTAGTGTAAGCTTGGCCATATCTTGCAAGCTGATTCATTTTCTGGTCACTTGGGGAGTTTCTTTGGGACGGTGTGGAATGCTTTTATATACATGCTGGAACACTCTTATGTGTCTTTAGCAGGTGCTCTGCTGTTGCTAATTGTGGCAATCGCATTTGTTCCGTCCAAAGTTTCACGGAAGAAAAGGGCCATAATCGGTGTTCTTCATGTCTCTGCACATCTGGCTGCAGCTCTAGTTCTTATGTTGCTGTTGGAACTGGGTGTTGAGACATGCATCCGGCACAAACTACTAGCAACTTCAGGTGAGTTGAGTTTTTATTTATTTATTTATTTATTTATTTATTTTTAGGGAGTTTTTCTACTGATACATATCGCTTCTCTCTTCTTTGTATTTATTCTTCTAATCTCTAATTTTGGTAATGGTCAAATGTCTTAAGATTTCTGTTTTCTGGTGAGCATCAACAATATTCTTGATCATTCTTATCCTCTAGATAAACTCGAAAACTTAGAAGGTCGTATTATTCTAGTTTCCACTGCGTGTGTGCTTGACTTTGAGGTCTTTGGATAAGAATTGCTTCTAATATGAAAGACTGCAATAATCTGGCTATGATCTCTTGTTTGTATTACAAAATGAGATCTTTGTTTTGCTTGGCTATTGCTTGGCTATTGTTGTAATAATCGTGTAAATTGTTGTCGTTGGTGTTGCTTTTATGCGAAGGATGTTTGTGAAGGTGTTACTGATACAAGTTGTTGGCTCACAAATCAAATTTTATGGTTTTGGATTCTAAATGATGATGAGTTTTTTCTCTTTAATTCCAGGCTATCACACTTTGTACCAGTGGTACCGATCTGTGGAGAGCGAGCACTTCCCAGATCCAACTGGCCTTCGAGTTCGTATAGAACAGTGGACTTTTGGTCTTTATCCTGCATGTATCAAGTATCTCATGTCCGCATTTGATGTTCCAGAGGTATGAAATACCGTTTATGTTTCTTCCTTTGCTTCGTCATTTTTGTCGGCTTATGATGATAAGAAAATTCATTGATCAGGTAATGGCTGTCACAAGGAGCAACATTTGTAAGAAGGGGATGGAATCGCTCTCTAGAGGAGGCGCCGCCATATACTATGCTTCTGTGTTTCTGTATTTCTGGGTCTTTTCAACGCCAGTGGTCTCATTGGTATTTGGAAGCTACTTGTACGTCTGCATTAACTGGCTTCATATACACTTTGATGAAGCCTTCTCCTCTCTCCGAATTGCAAACTACAAGGCGTTCACTCGATTCCATGTAACTGCAAATGGCGATCTCGAGGTCTTTACCCTTGCTGTTGATAAGGTGAGAATCAGTAGTATATTTTCACAAGTACACATGACATCAACCAATGCAATTATCTGTTCTTCCATAAATTAAACTCATTTTTTTTTTTTTTAAGTTTTAAAAACTGAGTTCTTTGCTCTTAGCATACTACTTCCCATACCTTCAATGCTGGTGTTGCCCATCTATGACGAGAAGTGGTCTCAAATTCTCAAAAACTTTTTTTTTTTTTTTGGTTTAACTAATTGTTTCAACTGTTATGTTAAACTTTGGTTCACACACACACAAACAGTGCGGATCATCAAAGTAGTTGTAGATGAACCGAGTTTTTCTGTTTTTACTTGCTCCCTCGCTTCTCGATTGATCTTTCAATGGAAACTCAGGGAAATTAGTTCGGTTATTGATAGAAACAGATCTGCCATCTACTCTATAAAATGAAAAAACCGTAAATACTTTAAATCCTTACGAACATATTGTTACTCTTTGACATGCAGGTCCCAAAGGAGTGGAAGCTGGACCCAGAGTGGGAGGCGGAGCCAAGACCGCCGGAGCAGCTGAGCCACAAGAGAAAGCATCCGAGTAAATGGAGTGCAGCTTCTCCTCAGCATGATCCTATACACACTGTTAAGGTTGTTGACCATTTTGTTATTAAACAAACAGATGACTCTGTTAGCACTGATGAAAGTAATGGTCTAGTTGCTCGCTGACCTAGCTTCATACTCAAAATATGCAGCATTAATCTAGCTTCCATGATTTTGCAAAAAAAAAAAAAAAAAAAAAAAAGGCAGTGGAAAAGGGTTTCAAGAGGGGGGGAAAAAAAGGTAATAATAGTAGAGTAGGATTTTACTTTGCTATTTTGTCTGTAGGTTTGAATGCAAGTGAACCATGGGGTTGGTCCCACACGGACCCCATTTAATCGATGATCCAATTTGATCATTTTCTAACTAATCAATTAGCAGACACGGCATTATCATCCATTAGTAATAATTAAATTTTGCAAAGTTGCCTTTAACGTATTCATAAAAAAAAAAAAAATAATAATAATAATAATGATAAAAGTTTCCTTTTAACGTTAACAAGGGTCAGATGTTGTAACGTAGAAAAAATATATATATATATATTGAAAAGTAGTAAACTCTCTTGGGAGAGAGTAAAGCAAAAAAGCTGTATAGCTATAAGGATTTTTAAGCTGTCTTTTAGTAGAAGACTATTTTTTTTTTTTTTTAATGTGTTCATTCAGTGATGGATTACATGGTGATGGATTACTTGATGACTAGTCACTGATGATACATTGGACTTGGTAAATCGGTGATAAATCGGTCCATTTTCTTATGAGACATTTAGATTATTATTGTTATTTTTTTCAATTTTCAGCCAATAATATGCTTTTCATTGGACGGTTTGATCCAAGCTGTTGGAATTTGGAATTTGAAATTTGGAAAGGAGAAGGATTTGGCAAATAAGGAGCTTCCTATTTGACAAGTATATTTATTTACAAACCAATACTATAAACACAGAAAAGCAATTTTAATGGTACTTTCAAGAAATTCGAATATGTCACACTTTCAAAAGAAATTTCTGTTGTTCTACATTAATTTCAGATTGATTTACATTAGACCACCACCCAAGAATCTATTTCACTTGAAAGGTTAAAGTCATCAGTTAAAAAAAATACATTTGGAATTAACAAAAATAAATAAATAAATGAATAAATAAATGAACAGAATCAGAGCCAAAAATTTGATGCCGAAGTTTGATATATATATATATATATATATATACACCTTTTGAGACAAAAACTAATAGTAATTTTGAATAGTATCAATAGAGAAAACTCTCAAACGATGTCCCGTTAAGTGCTTTTTGAACATCATCCCAATTCTCCACTTGGCTGGACAAAGGGGCAGTGTGTATCTTAACTTGGCGGCTCTCTAGCTCTCTGTATGGTAACCTCAGGAATTCTTGTACGTCCTTGAGTTTCTGCTTTGTTATATATATAATCAACTTAATTTGGATCGCGTCGAAAGAGAGGAAGTACTAGTTAATGAAAGTTTAGCGCATATTAAGCGTGCTTACCGTTCGGTTGTTGATAACGTCTTCGTAGTAAAGAACTATGTGACGCGTGCTCTTGAAGTATTCTATGGCTCTTGCCATTGTCTCGTTTGCTTTGCTCAGTTCTTCCATCATTAATTCGGCGTTTATCTTTGGCTTGTATTGTGCCAGTATTTGAGCCTGCAAATTTGTTTTTTGAATGATAAATGAGAACATGCATTGCATGATACTAATATATATCTATAGATATATGTATATGTGTGTGTGTGTGTGTATAAATATATAGACAGAGAGAGAGGGAGGGAGGAA
The DNA here is from genome assembly GCA_025413485.1 of Ficus microcarpa. Classification (NCBI taxonomy): domain Eukaryota; kingdom Viridiplantae; phylum Streptophyta; class Magnoliopsida; order Rosales; family Moraceae; genus Ficus; species Ficus microcarpa. The sequence goes on along the minus strand of CM046377.1, from coordinate 43,250,147 downwards.
GTGACCTCCAAAGGGGAATGCACGTGAGACTTGTGGGTTCCATTTAGTAGTTTAGCATCTCTGTCATAAGAATTTGCAAGTACAGAAATCATTCTGCGGAGTAAATTCTTTCTGAAAAGGAAAATGGAAGAAACTCCTTTCTTCTTGAAGTACTCAGCTATCTCTTTGTGGTGCTGTATCAGACCCTGTGGCATATATACATATACATAATATTATATATATATATATATTATATGTAAGCACCGTAAGACTTGACAAAACAACAGATACTTAAAAGCACCAATGTTCACTTTCTTAAAGGAGATAATATTTTTCAAAGTACTAGCCAGAATATGTGCTATTATATTGGGGGGAAAAAAAAGGGTTAAAAAGCCTCTAACTAATCTCTGATCTGGAAATATTATTCAAGAGGTCGTGTCTAGGCATGTCACCAAAGAGGAAAAACGGATTTAACTTTACAGATTTAAAAAGAAAAAAAGAAAAGAAAAGAAGAGAAAAGAGGTTGTCAAGTTCAAAGCAACAAATAATTCCCTTTTAAAATGGGCTTTTTGGGGGTACAACCTGTCAAAGTTGCTCAATTAAAGCTCTTATTATAATTCTGTACCTTCTTAATGGTGAACGCATTGACGAGTGCCAAATTTAACCATTTTAAAAATGCTACTTTAATTAATATACTATATATATTTGAAATATATATATATATATAGATATATGAGTTTTTGAATCGGGTGACTTGAACGACTTTAATATTGAAGTCAGAAAGCGTGAATTTCCCACTAGATTATGTCTGCATGCAATCACGGCCATACCAATGACATCTAGAGTACCTTTCCTAACAAAAATAGGTGACCGTTATTTTTTTAATCTTTCTAATTCGATTATTGAAGCAAAAGTCCATGTGCAACTGGATAAGAATTTAGAAGCTTAACCTGATTTAGCATCCATTTGAATCCGACGGCGGCGGAACACTCGTTCTTGGAGGCACTAGAGAACCAGTCAAGATTATAAACTTTGTCCATTGTCTTCACAATTGAAGAAACGTTAGCCCTCCTTTCTTTAACAGAAAAAATCTCCCCATTTGAGCTTACATTGATGTGGCTGTTCAACAATGTCTCAAACCATCCACTTCCCGACCTCTGCATCGACAGTATGGCGAAGTACCGAACCGGATTGCAGGCACATTCTTCCCTGTCAAAATGAACCAAAACAACAATTTTTGCTGATTTCAAATCAAACCCAGAAAAATACACACACACATGTATATATATAGATACATTTTTTAAGTACTATGATCTTTACCTAGTGAATGTTTGAGGATGTGGGTAGTGAAAGTAGGGAAGTTTAGAATGTTCTAGATTGTTGTTAATGTCAGAAGGTGGACAAGACATTTTGTGGTCATTAACCACTCTGAGGTTAAGGAATTTGGTCTTTGTGTTTGGGCTCATTTGCTTCAAACAAATCGAGCAAATGTAGACCCCACAAACCATGGCGAAGAACAGAACCACCATTCTCAATATCAGTGGAGATTTCTTTGGAGTTTTGATGACCAGTGTGTTCTGCAAAACAAACAGTTTATATATATATATATATATCAACAAATCATTTCAATTTTTTGTATTTTATTCTTTTCTTTTCTTTTCTTTTCCAGTGAAAAGAAAACAGGAGAAAAATAAAGTTGAAAATTGGAACACAAATTACAGAGAGAGAGATGAGGAGCGTACTGTGGGTGGTTCCATTAGAAACCTCCATGAAAGGAAGGAAAAACGGAGGAAGAAGAGAGAAGAAGAAGAAGAGAGAAAAATGAGAGAAAAGAAAGGAATCTGAAAGTGGGTGTCACGTTTGTTGTGACTCACAGTCTGTATAAACGGAGAAATATATGGCGAGAGAAGTGGTCAGACAATGGCCTTTATTGAAAAAATCATATCTTCATTTTATTATTTTTATTATTACAAATACAAAGAGTTAGGTATTAAGGCAAAAAACTGAAAATTTAAGTTAATATATGAACCGAAACAATATACTTTGCATCTCTGTAATATGTACACTTTTAGCTATATATATGTTTGTATATACATATATATACACACACACACACACATTCAATCGGTTAACAAAAATATTGAACAGTGGAAAATAAAGTTGAGCGAAAAGGTAAAAGAATGTGAAATAAAGAAAATTTGAAAAGACCCAGAACTCTGTTTAGAATATAGATGGTAAAAGCAAATTGATATTTGTGTGTATATATGTGCATATATATATATAGAGAGAGAGAGAGAGAAGAGAGAGAGAGAGGGAAAACCATGGTAGAGTTAATAAACAGACCTTGTTGAAGAAGCAGATTTCTTCAGAACTCATCTTTGAAGTGAAGAGAATCATCCAAAAAAAGACAAATGGTCATGCAGTAGCGACTCAAGAGTTTTCTTCCACTCTCTCTCTCTCTCTCTCTCTCTCTAGGAAGGAAAGAGAGTGGAGGGAAGAGAAGAGAAGAGAGCTAATATATAAATGTTCTAGTTTTGAGCTTTTCCTCGTGAAGGACAACGTCATTTAAAACCACCACGCTCTCTTTCAATAATATATGTTCATATCTTCTATATAATATACCTATATTAATCGTTTTACACATTAAAAAAGTACATTTATATTCATACTTCTTCTGCTCCTTTTTTTTTTTCTCTCCCTTTTTTCTAATACTTTTTCAGTGCGTTTCTCAGAAGGACAACTTTACCCCTTTTTTTTTTTTTTGTGCCACAATTTTTACGACAAGGAGGAAATTACCAAGCACGGAAGTTGAGAAGAAAGTGAAAGAACAACGTGTTCTAAGCGCACATATTAATTATATATATGTACACATATTTGTGTTGGCTCTAATTGTTGTGTTAATTAAACACAGTTTTCAAAATGATCAACGTAATCAACCGTCTAATAAAGTAGACTGTCTCTCAAATCAACATGCATTTTTGCGTTTCACCGAGGAAAATTATATTTTACGTTCTTAATTAATTCACAATTACGTGCCATTTTTAATCAAACAGGGAAGAGGTTTTACATTGATTTTTGTGAAAATGTACATCAATGTGAAACTTTCTTTGCTCATTGGATCTAATCTATCAAGCTAAGAAAATGAAAATAATAATAATAATAATATTAAGAAAAACTTCACTGGGGGGACGCTGTCTTTTTGGGTTCTCGGTTAAGGAAGGTCCAAAATTATTACCACTTTGCAAGGTCATATACTCATATTGTTTGCTAAACGCTGAAGGTGAACACAAAGCGACCCCAAACGCGGATAAATTCTGATTGATGAGCTGGAAAAAGTACAAAAATAGGTCTAAGAAGTTTTTTTTTTCCCTTTCCTTTTTTGGCTGTTAAAAGGATGAACGGAATTATAGACGCTAACAAATAACGCGCTCTTTGTCAAAAGATGAAAAACCCAATTGTAGGGTCTTTAACAAATGTTTCTATCAACTCTTGAAGGCCGGAGCTCCTTTGATAAAGGCGAGGTATAATATTAACAATGATCAGCCCCTTTTCAGACTTCTGCTTATAAAATGTATAGATATATTTATATGTGGTCGCTGACTTGGTACAGAAGGCTGTAACATACAACGAATCCCACTTGGTTAAGAGACGCGGCAACGTGCAATCCACTTTTGTTTGTCCCTGCAAACCCATTGCGCGCCCACCACAATTGATTTTTCTTTCTAGTTAATTGCCCTTTTACCCCCATAAATAAGTTTAATAATCTTTATTTTTCTTTAATAATCTTTTTAACACGGGAATTCCTTCCCACTTTCTTCAGTCCTTTTTTGACCTCAATATTATAAGCATTAACAAATGTAGATTTATCGCTAGATATTATCGACAACCACTTTTCGGTTTTAAGATATTCCATTTTATCAACATTGTATTTTGGAATGAGACTCACGAGCATCCATACGAACACACTTAACTAGAATTCCAATCTAAAAACTTATCCTCTTGATTTTCCAAGTCATAGTTGAGCAAGAAGTTTCACACAGTTTATGTCAACAAACCATCCAACAAGACATTTAATTAACTACAAAACCCGAGATATCATCAAATTTAATGAAAAGTTGAAGACATCGAGTTTATACAACGGGAGTCAAAGCCAGAGAGACATGTGCTGGGCTAAGAAATAAATAAACACCAGTACCGCGCTCGGTGCAGCTTTCTAACCAAAATAACTTCACCATTAATAGTCCCTGTTTGATTTCTAGAGTAGCAGAAATGGTGTTCCTTGTGCCTCAAGCAATGTACCAATACTATAGTGATGCAATGAGTATTTGGTGAATGGACTGTGTTAGAGGGGTCAAAAGTTAGTCCCCCACATGAAGATGGTACCTGGTAGACCACAAGAGAAGACAAAGTTCAAAAATGTTACTTAGCCGTAGGATGATTAGTAACAGCTGACATAGAAGATGCATCAGTATTTCAATCATTATTTATTTTGGGGTCATTTTAAAAAAAAAAAAAAACATATAATTTCAGAAACAACCTCCACTTTCGGAGGCGGAAAACCAGAACCCTTACCACCAGCAGGAGTACTTGGTGAAGTTGATGGACCAGTATAGAGTGATGGAAAACGAGAGGCTTCATAAACATTTTTTTTTCGCTTTTTATTTTCTATTTTTAAATGACCCTCAATTAAAGAACGAATTCAAAGTTACCTTTATTTGATGCTTTTCTGTCCACTTTTTGACTGATAATTGACGGAGGGCCATTTACGTGACAACATAAAAGTTCTGGGTAGTGCGATGTTTAAAACCAAAAGTCAAGACTCAAGGGTTAACATGAGATTATGTATATAGTTCGGGGGCCTTTTGTGAAAATAACTTTGGTTTTTAATTTTTTTTATTTTTAATCAAAACATGGTACATCGGTTGGAATCAATGTCTATTATTTTCCTACTGAAAATTTTTCATATATTTTAAAATTGATTTACCCTCTAAACACCACCACTCAAATCCAATAAAGAATTGGACATTACAAGTGCCTGTGCATATTAAAAACCCATGGCTACTAGGAAATCTTGACAAGATTAAAAGAGAAATGAAATGAACGACATAGAAATGACAGAAATTAGCATAAATCCAGAATTCATGATTAGTTCTTTAGTGCAATTTTAATGACACACAAGTAGGAGAAGCATAAGAGACTCACTCTCCAACAGGTGATGATGTATCTCCCCCTTTCAAAACAAGGCAAGTTGAGGAACTGCAGGTAAGCAGGTTTATGCAAGATTTCAGTATCTTGTCATGCATGTCAAGGGAAAATGACAAAGTGATACGCAGAAAACAGAAATTTTCTTTTACATTGACGAAAAACCAGTAAAACAACTTCAATAATAACTTACGGACACAAATAGGCAAAAATTGAGATGCTGTTGTTTCACAAAATGATCAGGCGAACTATCTGACCCAGAAACCGGAATGACTTGGCCGCTTCTCTCAAGCATTTGTTTTTCTGATCCCGGGACCAGTGCTGTAATCACATTGCAGCAAAAGGGGTAAGAATTTTCGCAAATAAGCCATGAAAAACAGATTGGAAGTACATATAGATCATGACAGTCCCATGATAATAACCTCTCCAAGCATGTTGAGCTTTTCACGAACACCTCTTGACAACTCTTGTACATTCCCTTCCCATCTGCAAAATTCCAGCTCCCTTTCATCTAGAATCTTCTCTGATACCTTAAGAAAAATCATTCATATAAATTGAATATCAACTCACTAGATCTCGGAACAGGCTCAAAAAACAGATTATTCAGAAGAAGTAAATGTCAGGCATGATATGTAAAACCACATCATATCAAATTAGAGGCACAAATGCAAGTTCAAAAACAAGACATACCTGCTTTTCTATGACCTGACCGCCTGCTATGTGCGAGAAGTATATGTTATAGAAATGGCAGAGGAACATTGGGGCACTCTTCTCAGATAGTTCTTCCAGATACTTCGCATAAGAAACTCCGGGGTTGTTAGGCTCTGGAATCAACACCCCCTGTTGCCTAAACCATTCTATATCTCTCGAAATCGCTTCCGATCTTTCCAACCCCGTCTTTCTGAAGTAAGCATCTGCACGTAGTTTATTAAGCAACATCACAATTATAGACTAGTTCGCCAGAAGAATCCAACCTTACAGGTTAGTTCGGTAATGCTTTTGGAGTTTTCAAAAGTCCTTTTCACAAACTATAAAGCAAATATTGTATTTGATAATAGTATTCAAAAGTGGTTTCCACAAACACCAATACATTTTAATAAACTAAACAAAATTTCTAACTTTTGCTTCTTTTTGTTAAAAGTAAAAATAAAAATTATCACAAAAGCACAGCAACCCCAGATTAACTCTATGACCTGTGCACAAATATCGTGTTTCCATCCTTCTACATGTTACATGTAAAACCGGTTCGAAAGATCCAAACCGATGCCTAAAATTAGGCAGTGGCTTTTGATTGACATTGCAAATTATTATACAAAGAGTTGAACTTTAAGTAAAATGTTCATAAATTTTTACGTATATAGCTAGAAAAAGAACACTCACAAGCAACGTCGTCAGATTCATCAACAATGCGCTCAACAGTGTCGAACACGAGCTTACTATCCACCAAGTAGTTGACGAATCCCTCCACGCTAGGCTGCCACGTGTCTCCCTTATCACCGTCCGATTCCTCCGATTCGCTGCCTCCCCGTTCGTCGCCTCCGTCGAGTGTCGAACCGTTGTCATCGCCGCCGCTGGTGTCGTCTTCGTGCTTGGTGTACTTCTTGCCGTCGATGTTGCGGAGTCTCATGGCGACGAACCTCATCTCCTCCGTGATGCCTTTGCTCTCACCGGGGTACTCCCTCCGATACCTCATCCTCTTCCTACCCACTGGCGGCACGGAGGCGGCGCTCGGAGGAACCAAATGAGCCGGCGACCAAGACGGCGACGGCGGCGGAGTCGCGGCCGCGCCGAAGTCTGAGCGGCGCAGGATTAGGGCTCGGTCGGGACGTCTGGTCGACTGGTTCGGTGGAATTGCTGAGGGTTTGAGCCGTTGTGGTGGAGGAGGAGGAGGAAGGGAACGAGGGATTGAAAGTAAGGAGTGTGGCAGTGGCTTCGCCATTAACGCCATTTCTGTGAAGGACAAGGTGCTATTCGGCTAAATTTCCCACCTTTTGCCGAGATATCTTTTGAATATTTTGGGGGGTTTTTAAGGAAACGAGAGGGTGTATCGGTGAATAAGTTTATTTTAAGATTTTTAAATTTTAATAATAATTTTTTAGAAAAAGTAAAAAAAATTTTTAAAAAAAGATAAAAATCATTATGAAAAAAATATAACTTAGTTTAAAATGAACTAATAATTAAACGGACTCGAGTCAAATAACCCTTTTTTAAGCCTTTTTTTTTTCAAAACTAAAAAAAAATGAAAATGTCTGAAGTTCTTTTAATTTATGATTCGTTTGATGAAACGGTTTGAGTTGAAATTTTTAAATTTGAGTTAATTGATTATTTAAAAATTAGTTATAATTTTTATTGACTTTTCAAAAAAAAAAAATAAAAACTAAGATAAAATATTTAAGTTTAAGATATTTCATCAAATTCATCGTTAGAAAATCTTTTTAAAGTATCAATAACTATTATAAACATCGTAGATAAGACGGTATTCTTGAGAGAGAATGAGCAAAATATATTTTTGAAAAAAAATTATAAAATATAGTATAAAATTTTAAATATATTTATTATTAATGACATAATTAAATTTATGATCTTAAACTAAAAAAAAAAACTCACAATCCTCCTTGTCTCTCTTTCTTATTATCTCTCTAACATGAAATTATATGCATAAATTTGTTATGCAAAACTAACTGTAAATCATATTTTTAGAAAATCCAAAGTTTTACTTAAAAATTTATTATCTTTTTAAAAATATGTTATAAACTTTAAAAGTACATATAAAATAGGTTATTTGTTATCATTTCCTTGCTTATTAAAGTTGTGTTCTTTTTAGGTAATTTTCACATGGCAAAGCACCTTGAATAATACAAATTTAAAAATATTATACTACCATGACATAAAAAACTTAATACTAAACTAATATAACATAAAATTAAACTAAAATCAATTAAAATTTATATCATATCAATCAATAAATTGAAAAAAAAAAAAAGTGATTATTTAAGTAATTTTCTAGTTCATTTTCTTCGTATATGCTCTCGTAAAGATCAGGGGCGAATGCTCAAGTATGGGATAGGCCCACATATGCCCATCGCTCAAGCCCAAACCATCAAACTAGGTAAGTTCGGGCCATGCCCAAACCTACAAGGTAGCCTGCACCTTTTTCATTAGAATCAAATTGCAAAATATGAAAGAAATAGAAATTAATGACTGCAATGCAATATTATAAATATGTTATTAACTAATACTGACAAAAAAAAAAAAAGAAAGGAGGACAAATTTCACGAATTCTCCCTGAACTATGTCACTAGTGACAATTGTTTGTGGGTCACGTTCTTCAGAATTAAAAAATATATATATATATTTGAGTAATTCTATTTACACCTCTAATATTCATGAATACACCCATCAAATCAGAATATAGCTTTACTGCAATTTTTTCCTCTACTAAACTTTCTTTAAAACCCATTTTAATAGACTTTCATATATAAATAGAAATATTTTTTTTTTCCAGAAAAAAAAGGTCTACCCGATAATAATTGTAATGGATATAACGAATTTGTATATAATTATGAGCAACCAAAGTCTACAAGAATGCTTGCTCATTTTTTTGCGTACAAAAATCATGATGATGTCGAATTACATAATCACAAACAGGGAATTACCCTATTTAAAACAAAATAAAAGGTTCGTAACATTTTATGAGCTCATTATTACGAATTCGACTCTTAATCGTTTATTAGTTGTATTTTCTTGAATTTTACCAATCTTTTTTTTAAGTAGTATTTTGGTGCTTATGAGTCTTTTTTTTTTTTTTTTTTTTTAACGAAACTAAAACCTTTGTCTCCAAAAAAATAAAGGTAAATTAAAATATTTGAAAAAATTCGGTGCTAGAATTAATAAATTTTAGTAAACAATTTCGGGGACTATTATATACTAATTGATCAAGCTGGCCGTAAATCATTCTAGAAACGTTGTTCGTTTTCTTTTTTAAAAGAAAAATATATAAAATAATACAGCAATGATACAATCAGTCAATTTCTAATTAATTTTCCTGTACCAAATAAAAAAAAGCCTAATTTCTAACTAAAAGTTGATTATCTTTAAAGTGGTAATTAATTACAAGTGATAATGATGTGATAACAATATAATAATTAAAGCGTGACATTAGAGTTTCATTAAATATAATAATATATATCATGCTTCTATATTTTTTCGTCTTTGCTAAACACACACGCATATTTATATATATCCATTTAGTTATTTTTAGGTTGAAATATATTACTTAATTGTTGGCTTTGCTTACTTGTTCTCTTTTTGCTCATAAATTAATTGATTATGGATAAGTAGCGATGAGTTGGTTGCTTCAAGGTGGAAACCATGTTATAGACGAAAAAGAAAGACCAAAAAAATAATAGCAATTGATAATTTGTTGAATTGAGAGATGATTAAACTTCTTTTTCCCTTTTCATATATGTTTAAAATATATACATGAATTGCACATTCTAATATTTTAACTAGTTTCATTATACAGTTTTCCATTTGTTTATTTTAAAAATTTTTGTACTTTTGTTCATTTAATAATATAAAGTTGATGGCTTGTCATATAATATATATATATATATATATAATAGTTTTCAATGATTTTTTTTTTTTATAACAATGAGGGGCTTATAGATAAAATTATACAAGCAAGGCATGTCTTAATTAGATTTGATGATGTTGGCATTTTGTGTGACTTGCTATAACAAGTTAAGCAACCTACTTATTTTAAAATTTATCTTATCTTAATCTTAATTTTAACATACATAAAAGAATCCAATAGTGCTCTCCCTTCTTTTGTCATGTGTCAACCAATAGTTTTTTTTTTTTTTTTTTTTTCACTTCTCTTTTTAGCTGTCATCATTTTTCTTTCTTTTATCTGTATCTTTTTCTTTTCTCATTTATTTTCTTCTATGCTTTTATCATTTTTTAATTTCTTTTATTTTTTCTGTTCTCACTACATATATATACATACATATACATTTACATTTACATTTACATATACATAATCCTCTATATATCTATTCAATAACTTATATTTTTTATTAACATGGTTGAAAGGGTTTTTTTTTCTAAATTTTTTTTAAAATTTTGTTAAGTAGTTTTGGTTTTTGTTACTTAAGTTTCATATAAAGTTTCGATTTTTTGTTTCTTTTTCTTATTTTATCGTTTTGTTCTTTTTCTTTTTTCTTTTTTAATTTTCTATTTAAATTCTTATATCTTTTACATAACATATTATTCGTGCCCGTGTTCAACTAGTATTTGTTAAAAAGATTAAAAAGATTCCGTTCAATTAAACTAAACTTTCTAGTGTACATCAAGAGATATAAAAGTGTACACCGAGAAACATGTAATCCAACTAACCGCACGAACTCCATTAACCACATCTACAGCTTTTCTCCTTTGCTTTGATGCAACGAAATTTCTAACTTTTTTTTTTTTTTTTTTTTCCTTTTTTGGAGAAAGGGGATGATTTGGCTAAGCTGAGAAATAAGAAAATAATTACTGATTAACAAACACAAACCAAAAGAAAAATAATGTTATACTGCTCTGAAAGACTCGAACGATTTCCAGCCTCTGATTTTATTTTTTATGGTACATCTCATAAACTTCACATATAATTTTTTTGTCTGAATTTGTTTATCAGGTTGACCTTATGGCAACTATAAGGGAAGGTGATTGATTTCTTTGTGCATTTTTTTTTTTTTTTTTTTTCCCTTTGAAGAAGCCGTATTGAGTAGACGAATGTTCATTATTTATTTTTTAAAGATGATACTGTCATGCGTCATTTCTTAGAGAAATTAAAAATAAAAAAACACACTCAAATTTAATATAAAAAAATGAATCTCTCATTTAGATTTTATTTAAATACAAAAAAAGTATTTAAAAAGAGTCATATCAATAGATTAAAAATAAATTGTCCACTCAAAATCATATTTAATAGGCTCTTCAAATTCAATGCTTCAATAATTGTTATAAATATCTTTGACCAACTACGCAATTCAGTACAATCATTTGATAGAGATCAGACAGCTAAAATAATGAATAACCATCTATGGCTAAATTTTACAGTAATAATTGAAACCGCACATATATATATATATATATAAGAGGTTTAGTGGGTCTAGATACATATTTGATGTAACCATTCATCTCAATTTGAATGGCTCTTTTTTTTTGTCTTTTTCTGAGTTACAACTTTGTAACTCAAACTTTTGCATATTCAAGTTCAAATGGATAATTTTTTTTAAAAAAATTATATAGAATTTCGAGACAAACGAAATAAGTTTCATATTGATTTTTTTCCAAGTGTATTTCAAATTTTTATACTTTTTAACTCTAATAATTCAAACATCTTACCAAACGCACAATTCAATACTCAAATCCAACCCCAAAAAATTTCAATTCCAACTCATGCACTAAATGCATGCTAAATCTAGTTAAGATATGTTAAATATCTTGACATTTCATCTTTTCTTGTTATTTGTATATGTAATAAGTATGTACAAATCAGAAGTGATAATAACTTGTGAATTTTTAATCGTGATAGCTGCTGAATTTTCCAGTTTCTTTTGCACGTTAATCATGTCATGCTAAGAAGGAAGTAAATTGATTATTAGTCTTTTTGCTGGTGGAGCTGATGCACCTGAACTACGTGATATACTTAGGCTTTATTTGATATTTAAGTTTAACTCCAATTAGACTGTATATTTTCATATTAGTTTTTGTCTTTTTCTGGAAAATCAATAAAATTTATTAAATCGTTTTTGAAAAATTAAGCAACTCTATGTGAAAAATTTCATCTCCAATCAGCGAAACAAACGTAAGCTTATTATTGTTATTGTTGTTATTATGAACACTTCGTGCTATACATTAATAGAGCGATATATTAATATATCAATGTTAATTTTAATATATAAATTACTTTTGATGCGTTGACATTTTCCTTTAATAATTACAGCATTGTTTTTCTAATAATTGTAATAACAATGCTATAATTTTTAAGTTATTTAAATCTAAAAGTTTACTTCATAAATGGTAAAGCTTAATAATTGTGACAAATAATTAGGGATGATATTTTTATTCATAAATGCAGGTATAGTGGATAATATATAGATATGGGGATGGATATGAGGGTTAAGATTAAGCCCAATCTTATGTACTAAAAGCTCTCCCATGCCTCTTTCATCCCACTTATATTCACCCTAATAAAATATATATATATATATATATATATTTGACTTTTTGATTGGAACACAAAAAGGGAACTTTCATACAGAATGAAGGGAAACTATGAATTATGACAAACTTGACATTTTTTTTTTCTAACTTTATATGTTGCTACCTTCTAATCTAATTCTTCTGCCAGTTCAACCCTCATGGCTATTCTTTCTTTGGATTCAGTTTCTCATAGGCCTAGGCCTAGATATCCAAAGAAGAAGGATAATAAAAATTTTAGTTTTTTAATATTTTAGTTACTTTATAAATTTAATTTATGGCTTACTAGAGTTGGATTTATTTTTAAGATTTCAGTTTAATTTTTAGTTATACTTGTGAATATGTTGCTAAATTTTATGAAAACTTTAATGGAATTTGTTTTGGGATTTTTTAAAAAAATTCTTAATGGGTAAATAGGTAAGGCTTAAGTATAACATTCTCAATAAGGATTACCCGGGCCTGCACCTGCCTTAAATTAGGTGAGTTGTGGGGGTCAAAAAAGGAGGTGAGTATGGGGGTGGGAGAAGCATATACTCACCTCTAATTCGTATCATTGCCATCCCTACAAATAATTTTATATGTTAGAAACACAACAATGTATTAAATATGTCATTTTCATATTTGCTTGTGCCATAGAGCATCGGCATTTGCGATTTGTATAAGAGATGGACTAATTATACAAAGATAAGTCTCAACATGAATTTGGTTGGTAGGTTTAAGTTAAAATATTTGGGTTGGAGGTGTTTGAATTTTTAGAAATTAATTAAAAAATTTGTTGACTTAAAAAAAAAGTTTAAAAAAATGACTGAAAATATTAATTTGAAATGATGAACCAATGCCTTGAAACTAGATTGTCAGACAATCCAAGTTTATCAACTACGTGCACAGTGTCACTTTCACCAGCAACCCGATAGAGAATGAAGGGTTTGTTAAAATCCAATATAGAGACTTATCCGATTAAACATTATAATTGATAATTAACTTAGCAAAATAAAATAACATAGAAGATTATGTTCTTTTTCTTACGTAGGTTAGCGTAAAGGTTTAAGCTAGCTTCAGGCCCGGCTCGAGAATTTCAAAACAGCCAAAAAAAAAAAAAAAAAACGGTGGGTTTTTTGGGGGGCGGGGGGTGGTAATGCTGATAATTAAAGCGTGCAATCTAACGCACTTTTCTGGGGGAGGTGGCACAAATCTAAGTAAACTCGAATCGTATATATGCAATTATTAAATAAAAGGGCTTAAATAATCTTATGCGTATAAAGACGAATAAATTGATTACAATTATATGGATTTAATTATGGATGTAGATTGTAACAGACTATCTATAAAGTGCTTTGAGCAATTCCATCGTTTTTTTTGAACTTAAACATGAGGTTTGACTCTATCCTTTATTATGATAGAAGTAAATATAAAATTCTTTATAGACAATTGTTATCTCATCTGACATTAAAAAAGATACTGAAAACTTGTAATATTTACAATCAGGTAAGAGATCTAGCTATTGTACCACTGGTAGTGGTGGCTTGCTTGCAAGAAAGGTCTATTTAGAGCCTTCATTTTTATATTTCAAGTTTGAACTGTGACACTCGCAGAGAGCCTTTGATAAGAAAGACTATGTATTGTCTACTTTTAAAATTTGAGGTCTGATAACTGTAAAGACCTAAAGTTAGATTACTTGTCATCCTATCAGTATGACCTATAGACTCACTAATAATCACTGGACGGAGGAATGAGAACCCTACCGATTCCTTTATATTTACCAAAAAAAAAAAAAAGGACCTAGCTTTTGTGCTTTAAATATGTTTTTTTAACCAAGATGACCAATACATTTAAGAAAAAATTATTAACTAATTAAACAACAAAAAAAATTAATTTTGGAACATTCAAGGAGTGGAATATTTTCTACCAAACACACACACACAAACCATATGATTATTTAAAGCCACCACGCGGTATTTCAACCTGAGGAATCTTTTTAATTTCTAGGTAATTTCATTTTACAAAACCTGATCACCAGTCAGCTATAGGCCTTCACATTAGTATAAATATGTACCCTCTTTTACTTGTTGCATTATCTTATAAACACTTTAATTAGCTCCAACATTAACAATATATCGACCTTTCGAAATGGAAGAAAATTCATCTTCTACCCCTCCGGTAGTGCAGCAGCCCCCAAATTGTGGGAACTTGATCACCATTCTCAGCATCGACGGCGGTGGAATCAGGGGCATAATCCCCGCAACCATTCTTGCTTTTCTCGAATCTCAACTTCAGGTAATTTGTTCTCGATTGATTTTTCATATTTCTGAATGTCATATCATGCTAAAATCATTTCAAAACATGTACTTTCAAATTGAAAGTACTTGAATTAAAAATATTTAGATATCCTACAATATTTGTTTAGACACGTCATATATTTATTTACAGGAGCTGGACGGGGAAGGGGCGAGACTGGCGGATTACTTTGATGTGATCGCCGGAACAAGCACCGGCGGTCTAGTAGCGGCCATGTTAGCCGCTCCTAACGAGAATAAACGTCCCTACTTTGCCGCCAAGGATATCACGCCCTTTTATCTAGAGAACAGCCCAAAAATTTTCCCACAACGAAGGTGTCTACGTATTAACATAAATATATATTATATATTTCGTCTCTACATATATTGACACAAAGTTTAATTAGGAGATTTATTTATTTATGACACTTAATTCAAGTTTATTGGATATTAATTTATATGCATGCAGTGGGTTGTTCAAGTCGATGAAAACATTTCTGGGAGATATAGCAGGACCGAAGTACGACGGAAAGTACCTTCGTGAAGTGCTGAGGGAGAAGCTAGGTGAAACTCGATTGCACGACACTTTAACCAATGTTGTCATTCCAACGTTTGACATTAAGAGCTTGCAGCCAACCATTTTCTCATCCTATGAGGTCTCTCTCTAGACTTGCTATATATATATATATATATATATATATCATAAATATTTGACATACGTTTTATATACATACATATATATATATGTAGATTTATACTAAAGTTAATAACCTCATGTGAATTATACTTGATAGATTAAAATTTATTTACCACTTTCAAAAGTGACATTAATTTGCTCTTAATTAATGACAGAATCAACTTATTTTAATAGAGATGTATATTAAAAGCATAAAGTTTTAGGATCATTGAATTTATATAAATTATAATAAATTTTTAGTGGAGACAAATGAAAAAAAAAAAAAAAATTACAGTTTTTAAAGATAAAATTGAAAAAAAAAAAAAAACCACTGAAAATGTAGGTCTCTACTCGGCTATAGATGATTCCGCCCATGTTCATAAAGCTAAACATGAGAGCTTCATGATTAGTCATTACAAAATATCGTACATATATGTGTTGATTTTCGTGTATAAGAATTCGTGGATGTAGCTGATATACATAAAGTGTGACACTATATATATTTATATTATATCTAATAACAATAAATGTATAATATATATATATATATATTTTTCCTATTCGGTCTAGTGGGAAAAGTGTAAATGTATGACTGATTCTGCGGCCAGATGTTGTTACATATCTCTGGCTTACTTATGCAACTTGTTGTATATTTATAGGAATTTTGAGTAATTAACCAGTACTTTATAGGCGAATAATTAGAGCAAAAAAAAAAAACTCCATGAATAAACGCTTGCATGCTCAGTTGAATTTGTCAATCACCAGTACTAAATTTTGTTTGTTGCTTGAAAGAGATAAACATGAACGAATCTAAACGGCTTCTGACCATTTATATTCTACATATATTTACACACACACACACACACACACATATATATATGCAAGACCATTTTCGTATTAAATATTTTTCCCTCGGGCATGATACATGCCCCCAAACTGAAACTCGGTCAAATCATGTCATTTTTTTGTTTTCTAAAACCATGTAATTTTACGTGAGGCCCTTACCTCTAATAACGTGAAAAAGAGGGGATTTATTGGATGGACTTTGAGTATGGTGTGGTGTGAATTCGATCTTATTTGTAATCTTTATTTCTGACTTTTTTTTTTTTTTTAAAAGAAACGACTAATGAGTTTTTTTATTTTTTATTTTCTTTTTCAAAAAACTGATTGAAGACTTCAATTACTTCAGTTTAGAAATGCCTTTCCACCAAAATAAAACTTAATTCGCTAATTAATGTATCAATAAGTTTAAATGCTTTTTCAGCCGTAATTTCAGGCCTAATTCATTCATGCAGGTAAAAAGTTCACCGGACTTGGATGTTAAGCTCTCTGACATTTGCATAAGTACTTCGGCAGCTCCAACTTTCCTTCCTGCACACTACTTCACCAACCAAGATATTAATGGAAATGTTCGAGAATTTAACCTCATTGACGGTGGCGTCGCTGCCAACAATCCGGTAAAACTTTATATCTTGATGAACTTTAGTATTTCCTCTTGCCATTATTTATTTAAAAAAAAAAAAAAAAGAAGTTTTCTTCGAGTTATTTTGGTTAATTTTTAGCTTAATAAAATGAAATATTTGGTTCTAGAAAACTATTACTTTTTGCCAATTCTTTTTTTTTTTTTTTTAAATCATTACAGTTTTTTCATTTTAATATCTCATCAAATTTGAATAATATTAGTAAGAGTACATTTCTACATACCAGGCATTAGTTGCTATAAGCGAAGTGACCAAACAGATCTACGACAAGAATCCAGACTTTTTCCCAATCAAGCCGATGCACTATGAACGGTTCTTGGTGATTTCGATCGGAACTGGCACGGCAAAGTCAGCGCAAAAATACACTGCCAAAATGGCAGCCAAATGGGGCATCGTGCAGTGGCTAATCAACGATGGTGCCGTTCCTATTGTGGATGTGTTCAGTCAAGCTAGCGCCGACATGGTCGATTTCCATATCTCCGTCGTGTTCCAGGCCCTACACTCCGAGGATCATTATCTTCGTATTCAAGTACCGAAATCATAGATAGTTTTTTTTTTTTTAAATAAATATATTGCTAGCTGTTTTCAGGATTTGAGTATCATACATAAAATGTTTGAATATATAGGATGACAGTTTGGTGGGGACAGAATCGCATCTGTGGATATAGCGACAAAGGAGAACTTGGAGAAACTCGTGCAGATCGGGGAACAGCTGTTGAAGAAACCGGTGTCGAGAGTGAATTTGGAGACGGGCTTGTATGAGTCGGTCCAAGATGGTGGCTCTAATGAGGATGCTCTCATAAAGTACGTTTCCTTAAACTTGTATGAAAATTATAGAATGATCTTGTTTAGCCCAAAAAAAAAAAAAAAAAAAGATTAGGAGGACATTAGGAAGCATCTAGCCCCAACTTGTTGGATTGGTGTCCCTGATTTTTTTTTTTTTTTTAAATCTTGACAATTTAGTTCTTGAACTTGCAAAAGAGTACCTATTTATTCCAATTGTTAAAACTTAATTTCCATATAATAATAATAATAATCTTAAAGCATTTTTACCCTTGAACTTCTCATTACGGGATACTTTAGTCATTTGAAAGCTTATTTATTTTGGTAATTTAGTCCTTAAATTTGTTATATAGTTCCTTTAAATTCAACCGATCCCGTTAGCCTTTTTTATTTTTTTATTTTTTTTTAGTGAGTCTCGTTAGCGATTGGAGTTTTCTTAATGCTACTCTTATAAAAAATTCAGGACAAAATTGCTTAAAAAAATTATAGACTAAATATCAAATTATGAAAATTCAAACCATAAACATGTTAAAAATCTAAAGATACTGCCACATACATTTTTTTTTTTGTTAATGTTTTTATTTTTTGTTTTAATGTAGAACTGAGGATACTGCCTCATACATATTATTGTGAATTGTGTGGGAACTTGTAAAACATTTATATTCTATTATTAGTATATTACTTTAATTTTGGGTAAATAATACATAGTAGCTAGTGTGGATAATCATAATACCAATTCAATGTTATGCTCTTTCTGACTATACTTATTACAGGTTTGCAAAGCTACTCTCGGCAGAGAAAAAGCTTAGAGACGCAAATGTACCAACGAAAAATAATTGATTAGCAACCGGGAATTAAAAGTTCCTAAACTCCTCTCCATTACTCAATTTCATGTGTGTGGTAAATTTGTCTTATAAAATTTTATTTATGTAATTATATTTAAACTCCTTGAGTTGTAACTTTTAATAATTTGTACCTACGAACATGAGATTTATTGTACGCTAAATGTGTGTGGTTGCAAATTGCAATATACATGGAAGTTATATTACTTAAAGAAAAGTGATATATAAGTCATATGACGGAGAATTTAAACATAAAAATTCCTTTAAGAAAAAGCACATAACTCTTGCGATCTTAAACAGGCCAATCTACAACAAAAGTGGCGGTCTTTTGTTGGGGCATTTGCCAAGAAACTACAATGTTTTTAATCTATCTAATGCAAAATTAATGCACAAGTGCTGTCAGATACCTTTTATATGTGTGTGTATGCGTGTGTGTATATATATATTATGCGTAAAAGAAATTAGAAAGAAAAATTGCATTCTCTTGTCGATCTTTTTTTCCACTTCCTGTTATCATATATATATATATATATATATATATATAATCTATTTATTAAATTGTCGTCTTTTAACTAGGAAGAACTTTGGAAGAACGTTTCAAGTTTCTTTCACGTCGTTTGAGCTGTAAAATAAAGGAAAACGACATGCTGTCAGGAAGTACAATCGACATATATTTTCACATGTCTTATTTGTTTTTCCATAAATTATAATAAATAAATGAATCGGTAGCTAACAAATACACACACACACATACACACACGAACCGGTGATTATATATATATATATATATATATATTGATAGATAGGTAAATATAAGAAATGGAATTTTTAGGGATCAAAAAACACAAGCTGGTTTTTGTTGTGGTGTTGTTTCCCCCGAAGTAATTTGCTTGCAGTTACAGATGGCAATATTCCTAGTGGGAACAAGCCCTTTGGGGATGGAGGGATAAAGTTTGGGGATGGGGACGGGGATAAAATCTTATCCCCAAAGCTTAGTGGGACGGGAAATCACTCCCCGCCTTTTCTCCATCCTCATATATATATATATATATTTGTGTGTGATTTCATATACATTTATAAGTATGTAATATAATATGAAAACTATTTTTGAAAGTGTATGCATCCACAAATGAATATTGAAATTATGAAAACTAGACAAAAAATGATAATTTTTATATTTATTTTTTTTATGGTTTCAAGTGTATTTTAGCATAAGTGTTTTATAAATATTTAGTTTTAAAGTTTGAAATGTTTGATGAGATTTTTAATTGCTTTATTTTTTAAGATTTTATTTTCATATATATAGAAGTTGGTTAGTTTATGAAATATTTGGTTTTGAACTAAATTTATGGTGTATTTCTACTTTATTATTTATTATATCACATTTATATTTATAATAAATAAGGAACGAGGCTAGGGTATGAGGGAAGCCCCTCTGACGGGGAATCCACGTCCTTAGTCCTACTTCTATTTAAGCAGGGTGGGGATGATATTGGTGGCGGGGATGGGGACGGGAAAGCATTTCCTGGCCCTGCCCCCACCCCATTGCCATCCCTACATGCAGTTTAGCAAAACGACATGTTGGTTTTGACATTCACAAGCTCAAAGGATATACAGTTGACATTTAGCTTACGTTTGGTACACTGATTAGGAATGTTATTTTTAAATTGAAGTTGGTTGATTTTTTAAATACTAATTATAATTTTTTTTGTTGACTTTTCAAAAAAAAAAAACAGAATCTAAAATGAAATTATAGGGTTGGCCTGGGGAGAAATGGACCCTTAATCATAATGCATAGGACGGAAAATGCGGGCTTGTGCTCCTTTACGCTCGATCTAGTTTGGAAATTATGCCCTTTTCCCCCCTTGAAATCATGCTTTGTTTGGTTGCTGGTGAAGTAGGCCATTCTTGATGTGGACAAAGTTAGCCAGGGGACTTTGGTCTCTTGTTTGGTTACAGGAAGAGACATGTACGTTCATTGGTGATGTTGAATCTTTCTGTTAACAGATGTTAATTTCGGAACAAACATACAAAACAAGGTTTTCGAAACATTATAAAATTAAAAAGACGTGTGTACATGTGTATATAATTGAGAAATTAATGCACCAAATTTGCGTAAGAATCCAACATCACACATCAGAGGGAGTACTACAATTGGAGCATGGGTCTTTCTCATAGGTGCTTTATTGATGGAACTTTTTCTTGAAGGCTAATTATTATTATTTTGAAAAAAGGCTTACTATTATTGTTGTTGTTGTTGTTATAATATTATTATTGCTAATGTATTGTGAGTTAATTAACTCCATCAAAATTTACATGTTCTCTCTATCTTTATAGGCAAACAGATCAGGAGATCACATAGTCCATTAATAAATGATACATACTGTCTAACTGGCAAACGACGTGATATATGATTTAAATTTCTGATTTATTAGAAGTCAAGGCTCCAAGTAGGATTTCTTTCATTACTATACCACCACCACTGATGATAATCAAGTAGGTAATTAGATATAGGACGACAATATTAACGATGCCGACTTAAATGGATTTACCCTAAACAGATTAATATTGTCGCCTCTGCCCATTTATCAATTGAAAAAATCAACAGGTTTTTGCACAAGTGGCTGCGTTCAAATTTAGTTTATTAACCAACTTTCTACTTCAAGTTTTTAGCAATTCACGTCCTCATTTTTAGCTTTTTTGCCGTTTGATTAGGTAAATTACCATAAAATTCTTTTGAATAATGAGAATTTCAACTTTATGCATATTATTTATCTATTCATTCACTTCTATTTTCTCTCTTACCAAACATCTATAAATATCAAAATATTCCCACAATTGTCTTCATCCCTCCTCTTTCTTTCAATTTTCCGTTCTACTAAACAATCTATTAGACTAGCGCTTACTAAATTAGTTTAAAAAAAAAAAAACATTTTCAACTCGATTTCTATTATTCCACATATAAATATCCTCGTTCAATTTATTGAGTAATTTACTTTAGTTTAATTGAAGATCCATATAAACAAAAATATACTGAATTTTATTAGGTATTTAGCCTTACAACTATATAAACTTCTCTAATATTGATTAAGACTATATCTATATAAATAAACTCCATATATATAACAAAGTAAAGCATCAACTTTTTTGCTTAGATCTAGGGGTTTGCAGCTGGCAAACCCTATTCTGGTTATATGGATCTATATAAGAGAATTATTATAATATGATATGATAGAAAATCAATCCTTTATTCTACCCCACACCCTTCTATTTATTGAAATGACGTTTGGCTAGCCTTTTCTTAGCCAATAATCGTCCCGACCTTTTTTTTCCCCTTTCCCTTTTTCCTTGTTATTTTGAAAGGGAATGATAATTACACTCTTTATCCTTATATAATTGCATGCCAAAAGCACAATTATATTCTAATATATAAAACAAATACAATAATGATTCGAGAACTTGTGTGTATACTTGGTAATTTAGTATTAATATACTGTTATTGTTTTCAGCTTTATAGTACTGTATTTTGCAAGTTCACATGCAAAACGATGGTTTCTTTCTCATTCAGGAAACTTCTTGGATATCGCATTAAAAATTTAACATGGCTATTGAAGAATCTCATTTACATACATACATACATACATACATACAGATATATATATATATATATATATATATATCTCTGCGCTATATTAGATAATTAGGCTCCTTTCTCTTTTCTTTTTCATTAAACAGAAATGAAAGTATTGTCAGATTTCATACCTGAGAGTTCTTAATAAAATAAAAAATATATATATATATGTTTTTGTATTTCGTGATCTGCTGCAAAGCAATCAAAATGCATGCGGGACATAGAGGAATGGGATTATTACTTACTAATTATTTTAAATCTGTGTTTGTATTTTTTTTTTTTTTTCCTTCCAAAATTTTGTGAAGGCTTATAATTACTTATAAGATAATGTAAGTGGGAGGGGCCTAGCTATATATGTAGGTATTTTGTCTTTCTCCTCTCTAGCTTGCTTTTCTAGCTCTCGGCGTTTTCCTTAAAGCTATGAAAACAAGAAGTATTTATTAATAAAACAAAAAGGTGTGGATGTGATTAATTTTTTCCAATTGGTCTAAAATTTATAAATTAAAAAAAAAAAAAAAAAAAAGGAAGCGTTGCATACATAGTTGTACAATTGATGACAAAAAGACATATCTTTCTCATGGTCATGAAGTTCATCATTCCTCACACAACAATGTACAGGGAATTCATGAGAGCAAGAGAAGAAAAAAAAAAAAATAATAAAACATTCTGAAGGGATCAGTACTTGATATGTAAAACTATACAAATATGTAACAAATATTGATTTTAAAGGCTTGTACTCCTAGTTAAACTAAGAATCTAAATATTTTCTTACCGTCTTTTTTCTCATAAAAATTTAAATTTTCATAAGTTTGATAAATATATTTAAAACAAAGATCCAGACGGCCGATAAGGCCGAATTTTTTGGTATGTTTGTGAGCCTTGGGGTGTAAGGCATAGAGGGAGGTATCATAATGAGACTTCAAAGTGGTAGGAAATGTTAAATATGTGTCTTTCATGCGAGTAAGATATGGTTTACTAAAGTGTGATGCTTTTGTCACGTCTTTATATGAACGTGTTATTCTCAAAAGTAAAGGTAATAATGTTATGTGGACTCTCACATGCATTTATGAACCGTGATTACTGATTAGCACTAAAATTAAATATTATTACAACACCTAAACTACTGCACTTTTTTTTTTTTTTTAACAGCACATAAATTCCAGATCTTAAGCACTATTAAAACTACAAATGATCTGGACCGTTGAAAATGGAAGTGGTACTTTTTTTTTTTTTTACTGCAAAATACCATACATATAATAAAAAAATGAAAAACTTTCTAACGGTTCTGCTATTAGAGAATGCTTCTTCTTTCCCATCCCTACCATATAAATTAATCCTCATCCCCGGCCTCTCCCCATCTTCGCTCAAGGAAAGGTGGGGACGGGGTCGGGAAATCCCCATTGAAGGTGCCTTCCCCATTATATTAATGTTCATCATTGACAAAGCTTTCAAACAGTTTAAGTCATCCTAAAGTCAATTTAAATTCTATGTCGGCACAAAACAAAGCAAATTTCAACAAAAAATATATATATAGGGAATACTATTAACGTTGGGACATTAATAGTGAAAAATTAATAATATGTACAATATTCTTTCTTAAAATTAACAAGAACTAATTGTCTTCATCCCCATCCAATCCCGTTAACAACCTTCATCCTTATCGTTATTAACAACAGATACTAAAGAGAACCCATCTATCTATAACTATATTTTAAGAGTGAAGTGTCTTAAAAACACTATAAAAAAATTTTGGTTAAATTATTTTTTCTTTTTGTGATGATATCTTTTCTTGATTTGTTACTTTCTTCTATTCTTTTTTTTTTTTTCCTTCAACTTTTTAATCTCTTTTTAATAGATTTACTTCTTAATCAAATTTGCTCCTCTAAAAATGCATTTTATAATATGTATTTACTTTTTTTTTTTTTGTGTGATAGTCTAACATAATGTGTCAAAAAAAATTGCATCATTAAAAATTTTAATTTTTATGTTTATATATTAAATATTCAACATATACGCGCACATGCGCTCCCACATGATTTCAACTAGTATAAGGAAAAATGTCATCTCTTCTCCAAACAACCAAGGATTGGACTGTGGTTGTGCACTCATTACAAGCCACTGTTTTTATGTTTCGAATTTTGAACAATTATATGTTGACTCAAAGCACATAACTTTTCCCAACCTAATCTCATTCACTGGTTACATATAATGATCACGGCCGTTGAATATCACTTCATTTGAATATATATATACATATATATATAGTCTTTTATCTACCATCATTATAAATTAAGGTCAGTTGTATTTTTTTTGTACATTATAATAATACTAATTAATTTTAATAAAATATTTTTTTAATAATACTTGTTTTGACACTTAGTTCTAATTACATAATAGCCTATTGTAGTTGTTTTTGATGAATATATATAGCATTTTAGTAGTTGTATAAACACATTGAATTATGTACTGATAAAATTGGCAATAAGCGACATAAAGTCGGGCAGGCGGTCAAGAGAAAGGGCATATTATTAGTACGATTCAAAGGGACAGGTTCATCAGTCATGGCCTATATTAATTTCTTCAACAAAATTGCCTACCCAAAATAATTATTTTAATCCCCACAAAGTGTTGGTACAAAAAAGGACAAAAGAGGAGGAACATAAATAACCCCAGAAATCAAAGTGAAAATGATGTGGGGGATAATCATCAGATTCTCAGCTGATTCAGGGAGACAAAAGCACACTACAAGAAAAGGAATATTTTTAGCTAGATCAGAAATTCAAAAAATTAAAAATTAAAAAAAATAATCAAATTCTATATATTGAAGCTCACTATTTCTGATAAGTTGTGCCTGTGGCCACCACCAATGATAATTCACTTGGTTGAAAAAGACGTCTACACTTTGCAAATTGATAATGCTCCTCAAGAAAATGGCAAATTACCATAGGACTAGCAAAAATGAAAATAATAATTAAAAAAAAAAAACCTCCAGGACTTGTATTTCAAGAGGAATTCTTGTTTAACTGTTAGATTAATTTTTTAACGATCTATAATACATGACTAGAGCAATTTAAAGTCAAGCTTTGTAAATTTTCAACATATACACATAAATCATATCAGTAAAAAATTAATTTAACAGCTAAAAAAACCATCGAGTAATGTTATATTAGAAACCCTACTGTAGAAGCTCACTTATCCCTAGGCCCTAAACCGGGTGCGACAACTTCTTCAAGGAAAGAGCACGAATTTCGAAAGAGAATATTTTGCATCTTCCACGAAGGAGGTAGAATTGAGCTTTTTGAATTGGATGTCATATTCAAATCTTAAGACATGTATGAGATAATATCTCCTAATATTATTATATACCAAATTTTAAACTTTTAATTCTAAATCAAACTTTTTTCCTTTTTTTATTAAAAAACTTATATTTTAAAAATCTATAATTTTCTCATTTTAAATTAAAATGAGATAATTTTTATGTTAAAATCCTTGTAACAACAAGATGAATAAGAAAATATCCATTTGTATATTTTTTCTCCAATACATTTCAAATTTTTACATTATTTTTTATATTACATAACTTTTTCAAAAGTTTTTCCCGTAAACATATATTTTTAACTCAATCTTTAAAATACCATCTTTATATGTTATCCAAAACTGTCCCTTAATATACTTAAACACATGTGAAACACTCGATTATTGTTTAGTGGGATCTTTTAAGTATAATAGTAAGTGCATGTAAGCATAAATTTCACATCCAGTGAAGTTATTTTAAAAGCGTTACTTTAATGTTGGAAACTATATACATAGCAATAGGTCCTTTCGACTTAACTCTAAAAAGCAAATGCAGGCTCTCTCTCTCTCTCTCTCTCTCTCTCTATATATATATATATATAAATATATATGTATGTACAAATATAGGGCACGTGTGCTGTCCAATAGCAAAGAGTTGCACGGTTTTTTAGTACTTTTGCTTCTCTAATTAAACCATGGACTCATAATTTACACTCTAAACGTTTATAACTTTCTCCTATATTTAGTAGTACCGTAGAATCATGTTTTAAAATAGCTGAGAATCGTTAAAATTTAGACCGGAATACCCTTTTGTGCATCATTACGGTTGTTTAAAGAGAAAATTTGAAATTTCAGATCAAGATATAGCACATCATACATCATGCATATGGGACATTTTCTTCGAATTTTGACAGTCATTATTAATTTGGGATATTATGCAACACTCTAATTTAAAAGATAATTCGCGAAAATAAAAATCAAATAACAACTTACCAATTCTCAAAAATTTTAATCGTGAAGGCACCAAATACCCGCCCTAAAAAAAAAAAAAAAAAAAAAAAAAAACTAGTTGTAAGATCAAATGTTACTGTTAAAGAAACCTAGTTGAGTTGGCCATTCCATTTTCAGGGTAATCTATAATCTCTATTTATCACAGAATTATGAGGAAAACACCTGGATAACACATATTTAAAGACCGTTACACAACACAAAAAAATTAACACTAAATCAATATAACACAAAATTAAATTAAAGTAAACTAAGTTTGTGTTATATTGATTAAGATTGTGGAATTTGTGCCACGTTGGTCAATAGATTTTTTTTAAAAAAAGTGGCTATATGGGTGATTTTCTCGAAAAGTAATGATAGTAACCTTATAATTAGGCAATATTGGGTATTTTTTTAATAAAATAATCTCTAGTAATAATTTTTGTAGGGTTCAGATGGGTCCTATGATGTAGCAAAATACATATTTACCTTGACGAAAGGCTTCTCCACATTAATTTCTTTGTTGGGAAATAATGGAGTTTATGCTCATGAACTGCTATAATAAGTAGTCACGAGGCTGTTAAGCAAAGGAAAGGGGAAAAAAAAAGTAGTAGTAATTAGGCAATTGGCCTGTTTATGTTTCTGTTTCTGATCATGATAATATGATTAGGAATCAGAGAGTATAATAGATGATGTGGCATGATGATATTATTAGAGATCTCTAATGCAGTCTAACTTCACGTGCGAGAATCAAAATCTAGAGTTACTGCTACTCTTTTTGTCAATCCTGAATCCAAAGTACGGAAAAATGGTAATAAGCATATTCAAAGAGAGAAGCGAAGGAAGCAGAAAAAGGAAGAGTGGGACTAAGCACAAGCAAGGAAGAACTAAACAAGATGTCAAAGTTTGATTGAATAACGCATTATATGCCTCTTAGCCGTGGATGTCATATATGTATTGGAATTCAAATTCTGTTTAGTTTTAGCGTCCTAAAAGGCGTATAACTAAAGAAATTATGTCATATTAGTTGACAAATTCATATATTAAAATACGAACAAATCAGTTAAAAGGTATTTTAGATTTTTTAAAAAAATTAATGTGGCATAACGTGATGGGTTGAATACTATTTTAACACAAAAAATGGTATTTAAAAAAAAAAAAAAAACATTGAGGCAAGTCTACCAACCATAGCATATTAATGCAACCTTTCTAAGGGAAACATGACCCATGGTGTCTTCATTTTTTTCCTCTCCATACGTTGTCTACAATTAATTAGGAAGGTTAGGCAGAGTTGTCATCACTTAAAGCCTATAAAAGAAAAAAAATAAAAATAAAAAAAGAGTTTCTAATGATTATTATTGTCAATCACACCCTATAATGCTTAGATTGTTTGTCAATTAAGAATCTGCTGGATATATGTCCTGTCTTTACTTGAGCGTTCACCATAAATTAAAATATTGACATTTTCTTGTGATTGAAATGAACTTGCTATTACTCTTTAAAAAAAAAAAAAAAAAAAAAAAAGAACTTGCTATTGCCCCGGTCTTTAATTAGAACCAATGACTTTGACTAGTTGCTTCCGATTTAAAGGAGTGTTTTCTTGGGCTACCAACTCTACTTTGTCATTAGTATCATGATTTCAATAGTTCAATATCCAGCAATATTTATATCATATTTTAGGCTTCTTTTTTTTTTTTTTTGAAAATTTTTTTTGGGGGTTAAATTTCCTATTAACAAGTCTTAGACTCAATTATGACTGGGGTGTTTGGTGAATGAGTTTAGTTTAAAATTTTTAAATTTCAATAGTAATTTTTCAGAAAAAACAAAAAACTTTTTCAGAAAAAGATAAAAATTATGATAAAAAAATATAATTTAATTTAAAATGAGTGTGAAACCAAACAAGTCTTTGTGTACAACATTAATCAGCTCACACTTTATAGGCTGCCAAATTTAATTGAGTGTTCCAATATTTAGGAGAGGTTTTCAACAAGATCATGATTACAGTCTTTGACTTGCGGGTTTTGGTAAATTTCACTAAAATTTTCGTTCTCTCCCAAGGTCCATATTAATAGTAATATATTAATATATAAAGGAATTTTCTCATGCATGAAAACATAATAGATAAGTAATTATAACTTTATAATAAACTAATTATAACAATTATCACAATTAATTGATTTATTTATAATTTTATATAAAATTTTGTTTAACATTATATTATTAAATTATTGATGCAATTTTGAAAAAAAAAGTATCACTAAAAAAATTACAATATTACAATAAAATCAACTAGTGATTACAATAACATATAAAAAAAAAATACAAGCCCGGCAGCAGAATGCTTATATATATGTGTATAGTGTGCAAAATTATATGCTATGTATACATGCACCCTTTGACTAAGTGACATATACTCTGGGACTTAAAAGTCACCCTCATGCCGAATCACCCTTTGACACTTGGCTCAATTTAAGAGATGGGAACTTAGAATATTCGATCATATTTATGTTTTAGGTAGATTTTTGTGGTTAAATAATTACATGGTCTAGCAAGAACCCACATTCCACAAAATAAGCAACTTTTTTTAATCCCAACAAAAAAAAAAAAAATTTTAACGTTTCGTAATGGGTCATAAGAATTATTTAGAATCAAACTTAAGAAGCTGCATGTGTCTAGTCTTTGTAAATAAATAAATTAAAAAAAAAAAAAAAACTCTTTAGCTTTTAATTAGTCCCCTTATTATTATTTTTTTGTCCGATTAGGCAAAACAAACACATAGATACATCTAATTGGAGGACGGTTGAAGCTCTAAACAATATTCTTCCTCATCAAATAAACAGGAAAAAAAAAAAAAAAAAAAAAACTAAGAAGAAGAAGAAGAAGAACAAAGAGAAAGATAAACAGGGCCCAACAAAACGGAATCCGTTCCAGAAACATTTAGAACAAGGCTCCAAAGAAAAAGAAAAAAAAAAGGAAAAAGAAAATAAAAGAAAATTTTCAAGATTCAGGTGAAAGCAGGCTCTTCTTGAATTCTGCGAAGCATTTGATTAACAGCCGCTGCAATTTCATCCACAGTGTTCAGTTCGCACCCTTCTTCAATCTGTCCCAATTATCAGAATATTATTGAGTTTCCAAAATTTAGTACCTAGCTTGTTATTCCAAAAAAAATAAAAATAAAATAAAATAAAATAAAAGAACTGACCTTGACGCTAACAGAGTAGAGGACCATTTGGTCGACGGTGGTGACATTGAGGTGAAGAATAGAAAACCGAAGAGCCTGCAAATCGGCAACCATTTTCAAGAGAAGCCTGGGGCGTTTCTTCGACAGTATTTTGAGGTTGGCATGGCTATCGACCATCGTCACTTCTATGTCCGCCGCAGCGGCAAACTGACTACTGTTATTGTTGTTGTTGTGGTGATTGTGGTTATTATTAACGGAGTCCCTGCTCTCCGCAGCGTTGCAGAACTGGTGAGCAGTGGCCTGTGTGGAGTATTGCGGGAAAGTGAAGAACTCGGCCAATGGCGACGACGACGACGACGATGACGATGAGGATGAGGAAAATCCGATATCGTCGTCTTGGTCTTGCTTTATTAGTTTCGTTCTCTTGTGTTTGCTCTCTGCAGTCTGCAGGAACTGCTCCAGCTCCTTCACGAAATTGATAGCTCCCCCAATTATTGACGCTTGGTCACCCTGTAGATTACTCTCTGTTCAATTTCTTTAGCTTTGTAAAAGTACTGAAAGTAAAAAATGGTGCTAGTACTGACCCTTTGAACGTAGGATTGGGGCATCAAAGAGCGGAGGACGGCCAGGTACTCGTTCATTTGCTTGCGGCGGTTGCGCTCGACGGCAATGTGTGTCATCCTCTGGTTCTCTAGCTCCTCCTTGTTCTTGCTACACCTGGTGCGGCGCCGCTTTCGCCGGCCCACGGCGGCGGTAGGCGGGGGATCGGCCGGACCAGGGGGAGAATATGATTGTTCGACGGTACAGGCCTCATCGGGGGAAGAATTAGGCTCCGACGACAATCCTAACTCACTGGTGATGATGTTGCTGTGCGGGACTGAATTAGGAGCTGAAGAATAGTAGTTCCAATCTGCATGCACCGTTTGGTCCATTGAATGATTGTGATCGAAAATCGCAACGAGCGATTTGTCTTCTTCTTCTTCCTCTTCTAATTCATGGTGGTGGTGTTGTTGTTGGAGGCCAAAATCACAGCCCCAATTAGCTCCTCCTGGTGGTGCTGAAGCTAACAAGGAGTAGAAATCTTTGCAGCCATAGCCAAATGGGTCTTGTGAGTAAACCACGGTTTCTAATGCCATTTTTTGGGTCTTAAAAAAAAAAGGTTCAGAATTATGGCATATATTGTGGTAGGGGTCTGTTTGGACGTGGGAAAAAAAGAAAAAAAAAAAAAAAAAAGGCTTCTTCGGATGAGAAGAGAAAAAGCTGAGTTTGAAGCTGTGGAGAAGAGAAAGTGAAAGGAGGGGAAAAAGAAAGGGGAAAGTGTTGATTTTTATTGGCTATTATTATTTGTTTTATTATTATTATGAGACGTTTAAAAAAGAAAAGAAAAAAGGAAAAGAGAGAAGCCCAAAGCACAAAGCGTATCCGTAAGAGACCAAACAAAGTACTCCTTTTATCATACTACACTCCCATTCCCACATAATGTCTACGAAGAGAATGCCCAGAGCCTTTTTAAAGACGGTCGTTTTAACCAAACAAAACAAAAACAAACAATACCAAAAATAAAAATAATAAAAAAAATAAAAATGAAAAATGAAAAACAAAAGCAAAGCTACAGCATGTTGCACGTGAGATTTCATTGTAGACCAGTAAATGATCATCATATATATTGTAGACCACACACACAAATTACACAGAGGAGAGAGAAAGAGAGAAGAGAGAGAGAGAGAGAGATTCTCTTTGGTTAATAGTGATATTTAATAGAGGAAGTAATACTATAATGATATGTTTGTATAGACCTGAAAACCAACGAGGAACAAAATACTAACAAAACTAACACCTCCCAATGAAGAGCAGTACACTATTACCAAACAGAATAAAGATATGGTAAATAAATCTAATATATATATATATATATATTTCTATAGGAGGAGATGGGGCCCATTTGAGGCATATCTCCTGTCATGAACAGTGTTTCCATCTCGGGCTGTTGAATCGCTTCTGGGGTGAGGCCAAAAGGGTCTTTGGAAATATTTTGGAATTTATTTTATTTTATTTTATTATTTTATTTTAATTTTGTTGAGTAAAAGAGTAGGGAAGATGTGACTATGTGTTCATTTGGTAATAATGTGGTCGGACACTTGGACATAGAAATGAGAAAGACGACGAAAAGCTGGCGGTAAACCCAGAGATTCTGGTGAAGATCTATAACAGAGAGAGAAAGAAAGAAAGAAAGAAAGAAAGAGAAGAAGAAGAAAGAGAAATTAGCAACGACTGCAAAACTACACAGGCTTTAGGTTCAGTGTCGTATGTGCTCAGAGGAATCCATGTGACTTCACTACCAGCCACTCTGTATTAATCATACGATGAAGACCCTCTATATATCTATACATATATAAATATATATTTATGTATACATGTATATATCTCCCTTTCCCAAGACCAACAAGTTTCTGAGCCATTCCTGTCTCTTCAATTTTTTTTCTTTTTTTTCTTTTTAAAGCTTAATTAATCTGAGTACTATTAATTTTAGCTACTAATGAGCATCTTTAGTACTAATTAACCTCAATTTTCAATAAGACATTCTCTAGGGTTCCTCCCCCTTTCATTCTTCGATACTCGTTCCATTTGGAATATTGCTAACACCATAGTTATGTCTTCAATTTAAAATATATATATATATATTAATGTGAATTGTTCTAGAATTTGTTCCATAACTAGTATGACCATCTTGCCATTCTTCCATCCACTATTTGGAAATATATATTGTTTTTTCAATTTTTTTTTTGTTGATATGAAGGAAAGATTTTTTTTTCTTTTTGGATTTTGGGGTGATGGAATTCAGACGCTTCATCAAACGTGAAATTATCGTTAGACTATCTCTATAACCATTATATACATATAATAAGTTATTAATTAACAAATTATGAGGAAGTCTAATAACCAACTGGCATTCGGTTGAATGTATCACAAAAAGTTGTAAATAAGATTTGATCATGGCCAATTAAGTCTTTTGCTGAATGCAACTTGGCAGCAGGATTTTTTTTTTCTTATTCTTTTTAATGCTGTCGTTTTCTTCCTTAATTCCTAGCTCGTTTGTAGTTGAACTTTTCTAAATTGAATATTTTTGTCCAAGATTTTCAGAATGAAAAAGGACAAAATAGGGGTTGTAATCAACAAACTGTGTCGAGTATCACCTTTTTTTTTTCCTCCTTTTTTTTTTTTAAACCTTTTTGAGGCACATCGTGCTTTCACTTTCACACTTGTACACGTGGCACTACTTTAGCATACCTTGTTGAATTACCCAAGCGGTAAAAAAAATAATAATAATAAATCAAAAAAATTCATGGCTCAACCTGTATAATTAATGCTTTGATATTTTAACTCATCTCCAATTAAATTATACTTTTTCATATCAGTTTTTGTCTTTTTTTTTTAAATAAACAAAAGTTATAACTAGTTTTTAAAAAGTCAATCAATTATAATTTAAAAATTTCATCTTCGACCAAGAAACCAAACAGAGCATAATTTGCTATAGACAAATAATCTGCTAAATCAAATTTCATTGGTCATCTTTAACCTTTTTATCAAGCATAGTAAAAGTCCATGTGAAATATTCTTGATCTTTATTTTCACGAGAGTTTTTGAGAGCTAATGAAGGATAAATTTTTTTCTTTAATTAAATTCTTTGCTTGAAGGGAAATTTTACTGTGAGCGCACCTTATTATCTCAGAGAACAATAAAGTTATTGATTTCGTGATTATAAAATTTAAGTGAGTTGACATCTGTTGCATATATGGAGCTGGATATTTAAGAAAAAAAATTTTATTAGCTCTGTTACATAAATTTCAAGCATCTTCTGATTTAGATCAAACGATGGAGATTAATTATGCTGATGATAAATGACATCTTAAAACATTAAATAATCAGGGTAAGTTAAAAATTAAAGCTGGGAAAAGGAACAGAGAGTTGATATGATTTGTAAACTAAGTATGTTGATGGTGGCTGAATACAAAGAATTTAGCAAAAAAAATTGACAAGTCATTTGGACTCTTTAGAAAATAGAAAGTGATATATCCAATAATAAATTAAATATTAACTTAGAATAACAGTAAAAGAAAGAAACATTAATCCGAGGCGCAAAAAATTAAGCACTTGAGGTGTGAGAAGAAAAACGTGTGCAAATTTTCTTCCATGTCTTAATAGTACTCATAATTGGTTTTCCTTTTTTTCCTGCTAGCCAGGTTAACTCTAATTATTCTTCCTAATCTAATTAACAGTAATCAGGGATCCAAAAATCGAGTTCTTGTCAATGAACATGGCAACGACACTAAGCCCTAACCTTTCACGTCTAATTTTTTTAGGCTTTGTCTCATACTCTCATATATATATATATATATATATAGAATGTGACAAATTGAAACCTAGAGAGAGAGAGAGAGAGTCCATAAGAAATATCACAACTCATCACTTAATAAAACACCAAAAACGAATTTCAGATTATTTACAAAATAATTATTATTAACTCTCTCACTTACTCAAAGGCATGTGCTTGAAGCGCAAACTACGGTCACCAGAAACTATAACCCTCCACAAGTGGGCAAATATTTCGTACAAGTCGGCTAATTATTTATGTAATCAATATTGTGTCCAATCTAATTAACCTCTCTCTGATCTGATTTGGTTTATTAATTTAACATAAGTTTTGTTGACTTTTCAACCCAATTATAAAGGAAGAAAAATGCAAGGATTTTTGGGGGTCTACCTCAAATTCTGGAAACCTGTATATATTATATATATTATACTATATATACTTGGACATTTGGTAATTTAGATTCTTGCAGATTTTGCAGTGATTGTAAATAGAAAGTACATGCTATTCTAATCATGGTAATTAAAGCTAACAAAGCCGAAGGGAATCTCCCTCGGGTTTAATATAAGTTGAAAAGTTAGCATTATCAATGTATAAGACAATAATTTAAATATTGATCGACAGTTTTTGTTGTGAAACATGTGTATTCACGATCCTTCTAATGGCGAGAATGATCATGTGCATCTTCATCTTAATTCGTCGAACAATACTATAAGGTACATGTAGTGTTCAACATAGCACTAATAAAAAATGAGTTCCATGATATATATGAGTTTCATAACTAAGATTTACTTTTTAATAATTGTGATGTAATAACACACTAATTTCTCAAAGCATATTTTTAATTTGTACGATGGATGTCACATTTTATCACTTTCATTAAAAGTGCTCACAAATTATCCTAAATAAAGAGAGTGCCAAAGAAAACTGCTTACGCAAGGAATAGAAGTAGTGGGGCAGATTGTGATTTTGTATTTGGTACATTCTTATTCCATTAGTGAACGTACCTCTCACTGTTATAGTCATTTGCCAAAAAAAGAAGAGAAAAGAAATAATTATAAAACTAATTAACTAAAACTTAAAAATTATTAACCATTGTAGTTTATATTTAAAAAGCAAGTTAAAATGATGAAAAATAACTTTGATCAAATTCACTGTAGGAGGAGGAAAAACGCAATACAGAATATGTTATGAGATCAAAATAAAAGAGGTGCTTACTAGGCCAAAAAGGAAGGGAAAAGAGAGAGAGAGAGAGAGAGATTAGCTAGGCACTGCTCCAAAAATGAGGGTTTTTTTTTTTTTTTTTCCTCTTTCTTCCTGTAGTGTAGTAAAACTATGCTGTATGGTTTACATGTACTATTGTCGCAAATAAAGCAAGGAAATAAAAAAAAGTCTTTTTTTTTCCCTTTCATAAAAAAAGCAATCAATGGTGTTTCGTGTCCAATCCAGTATTAATTAAAAAATTATCGAAATTACATATGGAACAAAAAGTTCCGTTTACATTTTGTCAACTATCTATCCTTAAAAATTAATGCACATCAATCATACAATTTCATCAAATGTAGACATGAAGATCGAATCTTTGATATATAGAAAAGAAAACTCATAATAGGAATAGTCCCTTGTAATATTTACAGTAAATAATAGATGTACGTGTGGGTTAACTATCTAACATCTAAAAAACAATTACTTTAAACAAAGTGGCGACTACGAGAATTCACGTGAATTGTTCAGAAATAATTGTGAGCTAATCTATTTTGAGTTTATCAGAGAAGAAAAATAATACTAGCAATAAGCGTGAAATGGTAGCACATGAAACCCAGCTATTTAAGATGTACTTGGTTTAAAGATGATAACAATACATAGGGTAATGGAGCTTACGTGCCTTGGTTTTTGTCCAATTTTTATAGGGTACAAACCTAGCAGAACTTTGCCATGCTTATTGCCTTATTGGTGGGTGACAAGGACAATTCCTATTAATATTTATTTAGTCTACAGAAAAACAAGTAGCTGTATAATAATTTAGTACCCATTTTTTTTCCCATCTTTTTTGATTATATAAAAACAAGTAGCTTAACAAATATGAGCCATTTTCCATATTCATGTACGGATGTCCATTTTTTTTTTGGGGGTTTGAAATATGGAGTTTCATTTTATATAATTAGCGCAAAGTCCTAGATGTAGAGTTCTGCTGATTAAACCACTAGTTAGATTAATTATTTGTAATTAGCAATTAATGCATAATTTATCTAGGAAAATACTTTAAAGCCAAAACTTGTCCAAGATGAATTTCATTGACATTAATCTCATTTGGCTTTGTGCCTTTGCTTATAGACGGTGTAAGAATTGATGAAAAGAATTATTAGTAGCCCCGGATGCATGCATTATGAGATCATGAAACGGATATATGCATATATATATGTATATAACATATGATTAAAGATTTATATTTACATACTTGTCAATGTAATTAGTTAATTAATTACTTTCTTGACCATTTCTAATTACAATCATTTTTATCATCATGAAAGGTACAAGCATGTATATATATATATATATATATATGTATATATCTTATTGTTCATCTTCCCAATGCTTGGCACTAGATGGGATTTCAATGTCACCTAAATCATCACATTGATCACAAGATAAAAATGCTAAAAACGGATCACAGGTGGAAATTAAAATTGTATGCGTAAACACACATGCATGTGATTCAGAGGGGAAAAAAAACCTGACACACATACACGTACATGTGAGGCTATATTTTCTTACTTAATAAGAAGCTCTTCAAGAGAGTGAAAAATTTTATGAGAAATCATCTAAACAATTTCAGAGGTATCTTCTGGACTCTGCAAGCTAAAATCAATTTCTATAAATATCTGCCAAACAAATCCTATGTCTCATGGATTAGCTTATTAGCAGAATAATAAGTCTCATTTTTTAAATTTGTAAGGTATTTTTTGTAATTAATAAAATAAATGTCTATTTAACTCCGTAAAAAGAAAAGTGACTATATTATGTCTGCACATTATAAATTAGTCAAAATATTGAACCGCGCATATACAAATAACCAGGAAAAAAAAAATAGAGAGATGCGAAATATCCTTCCAAAAAAAAATTTTTTTGATCACGCCATTATGACCCACCTTGGACGTCGTTAATTTGTTTGATCTTCTATTGCCATATTGCATATATATGTACACACACACACACACATATCTATGTGTGTGTGTGTGAGAGGGAGAGGGCTGTTTTTGAATAAATCTTTAAAAAAAAATGAAAAATATGAAGATCGTTGCATTTTGTTTTTGCATAAATGTAGGACATTTTAGTACGTTTATGTAAAGTGAATGCGGTGAACCTAAAACTCTTTGACGTGTTACCAGTCAATTTTGAGAGAGCAAACAAAAGCAAATACCTTACAAACTTATGATTCATTAAAAGCCCTTTTTTATTTTTATACCCATCGATTTAAATATGACCCGCCCTTTCGTTATCCAGTTCTTCAAGTACATGTCAATCGTTTTCTTCACATAATATTTCTCTCCCTAGCTTTTTTTTTTTTCCTTCGAACAAATTAATTCCGAACCTTCTTATAACAGGCCTAAAGTAGCTCCTTTCCTGTGTAATCTGTATCTCCCACTTAGTTGTCAAACGTTGTGTACAGCTTTCACTCGTTAATCAAACTTAAGATATTAATTAAAATCCCACTGGTATTCTTTCAAAATATATATATATATATATAATAAATCAAATTAAAAACCCATTTCCCATTAGGTTTTTCGTGCAGATTCTAGTAGTTATAATTAGGTACATTAATTGCTAGCAAGGCAAGAGCATAGGTTTTTGTCTTTGGGATCAACTTCCGGTTGGGTTCTTTAATTAGTAATAGGATATAGTGTGAGCTTGTTCTTTTGCACTTTAATGTTAGTTGCTAATGGTATTCACTGATCGGATTATACATATTAGGTCGATAATCTTTACCTTAAGAAAATTCCAATTCATCCGTCACCCAATCTAGTTCAATTCCAATCCAGTAACATCAGAATTTGCGGATTAAAAGATTGGACCTGTAAAATTAAAACAAACATGTTATAACATAAAATATTTCAATAAACTTTTCAAATTAAAATAAACATACTCTAACATAAAATAGTTAAATAAAATACAATCTATGATAATAAAGTCAAGTTAAAATATTTGATTAAAAAAAATTGTAGCATTACAATCCTTTATTTAAAAAAAAAAAAAAACTTTAATATTAAGCTAAACAAAGTAACATTCGGATTGGAAATTTAGGCATACATATTTCTCTAGAAAATTTATTTAGTGATTATAGTTTAAATTTGCATATATTACAAACTGAGAAATTTTCAATCTACAATCTAATCTGTAATTTTCAGATTGAGAAAATCTTAATTCTTTACAAATATATTAACCTCTCAATTTAATCCAATTGAATTGAACAAATTTACGTTTTGATAAACACCCCCACTAGTTGCTCTCTTTATGTCACAAATAAATTAAGGTAATCTTCTGATGGATTTTTGTACTGTCTGTTGTTTTGATTTTATTTTAATAAATTTTAAGTGGAAATTATGGTGGTGTACTTGATAGGTACTACTTTGATTAAAATATACGACGGATTCTTGATATTAGTTACTCTCTCTTTTTATTTAAAAAAAATAGTAATTTTCAGTTGCAGTTTTTTGAAGTTCCAGAATCTATATATATATATATATATATATATCCAAATTATCTGTATGACTTTGATTCTCCTTTTTTTTTTTTTAATGAATCTAAACTTTGTCTAAATTATTCCAAATTCCGTAAAAAATAAATCCGAGTCTAATAATTTGGTTCAGCTAATTATAACATAAACATCACATCATTACTTACCCTACATGACTTTCCTAGTTATGGGACAACATAGACTGATCATTTTTTCTCCAAACATTGATGTAAATAAATAATTTAATTAATTATTATCGAACATACTCATAAAAATACCAGGAAAGTAGAGTCTAGTCGTTTATTTTTTATTAAATTCGTTTGGCTTAAATTGTCCTTTTATGGTTCCAAATATTGAGAAATACTACAAATTGCCAAGTCTTCCAAGCTTCACGAGCCCCGTGTTGCATGGTACAGAATAACAAATCGGTTCTTGGATATTTGTTTCCTATAATATGTTAATTTTTTTAATCCTAAATATACAAATATACATATATGTACAGTTGAACATATATAAAACAAAAAACTTGTACTCAAGTTGCATCGAATGAAATAAATAAGGAGACCATTTATCAGCCACTAGGTTATAGTGTAATGTGTGTTTTTGTTATCTATATATGACCGAATTATATATATGTTTTCATTGTGTAATATGATTTGAAATTTTGAAGCCTTTTCCTTAGCTAGGTAAGTTTAACAAGTGCGCAAAAACAATGATATATAATTGACTTTCCTTTGTGGTTTATTACTTATTTCTATCTGTCAAATAACTATATATGTCCCAGCTATATGGGGACAAATACGCTATGCATATACATGGTGATCACATAATTAATTTACCCTCTTTTACAAATATTAATCAAATCATCCTACGAAGGGCTCACCCCCCTGCCCCCACAACACATATATATATTAATCTTGTGAAGATCGTATATGATGGGAGGTTATGATTGTATCCGTAAAATTTAAATCAAACAAATTGCGAAAGAATCATCGTAATTTAGATCAACTAATTTAAGTTATAAGATTAACAGTCATTACAATAAAATTATCCCATCATAAAATTTTTTATCAAAATTTCCTAGCTAGGTTTCCTTGTACTCTTCCCACACCCCCCCCCCCCGCCCCCACGGCCGCCTCTCTTCCTTCTTCTTTCACATGCAATGCGTCTTCATTTTAATTATCATTATTTTTGTTTTTAGTATTGAACAGAGAACATAAAATAGATCAAGTCCTTTTTTTTTTTTTTTAATAATTAAAAGCTAGTTTTAATTTTGGACATGATTTGCAATTTTTCTGAGTAGGCTGGGACAACAGACAACTAGGCGTTACTAGCAGCCGCACACATGGTTGTGTGGGGCCACGTGAGGGGCCGAGGGTCCTGGGTGCCGACGCCCTCCGAAACCACGGCTTAACGTAAACCAGGGATTTTATATTTCATTACAATCCGAATTCCCAAATGAAATATGCATATAATATTAGTACTGGTTTTTTGTTCCAAATTGTGATTAATATAACTGAATAATAGAGTGATTAAGCAACAAATAAGTAATAGATTTTCGATGTTTGTTCAACCTCAGATTGGCTTTGTCTTTACTAGGGACAACCCACGTACAGTTTATATGTCCACATTACGTAGAATAATATAAAATAACAAACACACACACACACACACACACACACATATATATATATATATATATATTTATGCATATATATTCCAAACATACCAACTAAGGAGTCAAGGACTTTGTTCTCCATTATGAAAAAAAGAAAATATTAAGAAAAAGGGGTTATGTTTAAATTCGGTTTTGGTCCAAGATTTGTTTCCAGCTTAATAGGTGATCATGAAATATTCATCTTTGGCCCGTGAAAGAATATTTATCAATAATGATTTGGTCAAAAGTCATGAGGCATATTGCATGAGAGCCATATCCGACAAATTCTCTTGTTCACGTATAGTTATGTTACCTTTCTTTCTTTTTTTTAAATTTAATTATTATTATTATTATTATTATTATTATTATTAAGAATACATTTAGCTGGGAGACCCTAACGAAGCTTCTAATCACAGTCCATTTGAATGTTGGCCCAAATTTTTTTGAAATTTTTTTTACGAATATTCAATCCAATATTTCTTCTAAAAATTGGGGTTGTTAGAAATGCACAATCTAATCCTATCAATTATTTAAGATCAGATCCGAGAGCGCACTCTTCCGACTCTATTGGTTTAGTCCACAATAAGGAGGGGCTCAAACTCTTTCTAGACCCGCCCTTATGAATCCTTAAACCAGCTGGTAACGAGGAGATTATATTTCTTTCATAATCTAATCCTTATGAATCCTTAATAATTACGTTTACATGCTTCATGCTATACCTACATGTCGTTTGACGAGTAGTGTCGTTTCCGTTTGATAAACGTAATTAGTTCACTTCCAGGTGTAGACAACGAGGAGTTTACACACACACACACAGATATACGTACGTACTAGTTATGATCTATGAAATGGTGGCTGCATATATATTCTAGTCGTAATTACACTTGACTTTATTGAGAAGTATAAATTTCAAATCCTTTATTAAGTTAAAAAAAAACCCTGAAAAAATAATCAAATTAAATGTTAACATTAGTGATTTATAAAAATATGCTCCCAGCCACAAAAACTATTGTATTTGTTATATAGAGAAAATAATATCTGTTTTATCATGTAAAAGACGAAACATTTTTTTTTTTTTTGTAAATACATATGTAATATGCAATTAACACACATATACATTTACAGATATTAATACTAGCTTCGTTAAAAGTGTAGTCCTTATTTTCTTTTTCCACGCTTTATTTTTATATTTTGAAGGAATATTTCTACCCTTTCTATTCTTTCTTATCATTCTCTTCTCAAATCTCTTTTTAAAAAAATAATTAACTAATTTTTTTTTAAGTGAAGGGGAGAAAAATCTCACACTCAAATTTATATAAATAAAAAAAACAATAAAAAATAAATAATTAGAATCATACCTCAAAGGCAAACTGAAAAAAAAAAAAAAAAAAAAAAAGAAGAAAACAATCCTACTAAGAAGACAGATAAACCCAACCAAATTTTAAATTTATTTATACATCTTGAAACTCTTTCCTTCGTAAACACAAAGTTTTCAGGCACTCTTGTTTTCATAATCAATAATTATGTTTCTTCACATATTATTCAGTTCCGCCAATTTATTCCAAAGATTTTGAAACCACCTACACTCCACTTCTTTATGAGCTCATTCAAAATACTATCAGAGAAAGTGCATAACTATATATATATATATATATATATATATATATATCACCACCTAACATAACGTTCTTTAGTTTAGTACTTCTTCTACATCGCTAGTCCTATTTGTAGAAGACGTAGTACTCTATGATGCTTGTTGTTG
Organism: Ficus microcarpa; assembly: GCA_025413485.1. Taxonomy (NCBI): domain Eukaryota; kingdom Viridiplantae; phylum Streptophyta; class Magnoliopsida; order Rosales; family Moraceae; genus Ficus; species Ficus microcarpa. The sequence continues at coordinate 43,208,044 of CM046377.1, read as the reverse complement.
CGTAGTTTTCTCCATTTTACAGCCAAATAAAACCCAGGCCAGTTTGAGACGAGGTATCCATAAGAGGAGTGATAGTGATCACTCCTGGCCTAAGTTCAAATATTGTTTTCTCCTTATTCTCGTTGGTCTTTTTGTTCAGCATCATTTGCTCTCTAAACTTCTTTCTGTCACTCAAATGAGATAATAACTCTAACTCCGATTTTTCAAATATCAAACATGAAATTACTTATCACATGCGTTATGTTCTGGCACTATTATCTCCCTTTTTTTCCCTCTAAATTTATTTCCAGTTTCTTTCGTGGTTCTTTCTTAACATTTTGAACAAACAGCGGTCTTACTAAAAATGAAACGGCCTGAAACACGTACTTATACTTAGAAGAGATCACAACAAAAACAATAATCTACTTATAGTTCACGAAAACGATAACGAATATTGGTCAAAAAATAAAAAATTTGCTTTGTAAAAACGATCACTTGAAAATAAAGCCACCAACAACAAAGCATTAGAAGACTGACAAATCTAAATCAATGAAATTAGTGGAGCCGAATAAAACCCAGGCCCTTGTTCATAAAATGAGAAATATGCAAACATTTATCCTTTATAGTGGAACTACTAAACTGGGACAATAATTCAAACATACAATCATACAATCACCCTTAAACATACAACATAATCTTATTGACCGATGTTGGATTATAACTAAAAATTAAGAAAATTTTCCCGAAAATTCACATCATCATAATAATTATTACGTAAATCAGTAGCATAAAATTTGAAAAATTATTATGAGAAGTCTTATGTAATTATTTTATTTTTTAAAAAAATGTATTTTAAAAATTACTGTATTTTAATTTCACTCTTTTAAGAATTCGTTATAGATTAATGTATATATATTTAATTATTGTGATGAATTTACTTGTGAACAAGAAAAGCCAGTAGTTACATTGCTAGAGGGTAGATTCGACAATATTGGATTTATGTTATGGTCAATTATCAATTTAGATGTTGTTTGATATCAAATCCAACGTTTTAGGATTGATTTAGCGTATGGCCGACTGAATAAAGAGCGACAAATAAATAAAATATAAAAAACTTTATAATGGTTCATCATTATACAATGTTAGAGCTAAAATTTAAAATATACAAACTTCATCTTCAGTGTTAAAACTACGTCCATCTAGTTTTTGAGTTTCCACTTTGTAGAGAGAAAATTATATATGAGTAAAGAAGCTTGAAAAAGAGATAATGGTGAAGAAACTCGAAACAAAGAGAATGACGAGATCTATAGGTATGAAAATCCATGCTAAATTTGAAGGACAGAACATTCAATTTTTTTTTTAATTTTTTTTTTATATTAGACATAAAGTAATGCTCTTAGTTTTTCTGATTTGAATAAGATTTCATGTTTATAATTTGAAGATCAGGATGAATAGTAAAAATTGTATCCTAGCATATCAGGATAATGTTAGGTTTCGTGTCTGTTTGTTGGCATTTATGGCAAGGTCGTTAGGCAAAAACGTGAACAATATTCTGTGGGTTCTTCTCTAGTATTGCAATTATTTGTTGCATCTGTTAATTGTTTCGCTTTGAAGTTTTTTGGGAAAGCTCTTCTTAGAAGCTCTCTGTTTAAAGTCAAAGAAATTTCGGACAGCTTTAGTGAAGATCCTCTTTTGATATCATTTAGGATGGAATTTCTAATTTGAGTAAGTTTCCTCATTTTATTCAATTTAGACGTTCAACTCTTTTAAAGAGAGGATTCTTTGTTTTATAATCTCGAAAGAATTCGGGTTTGGGATTTCTTGAAGATTTTCGTTTCTACATCAGCAGTTAGTCCCTAAAGATTTGCTATTTCGGGTTTGGAAAAAGTTTCTATAATTGAATTTTAAAGTTTTCCGGAAGTGTAGCAACAGATCAAAAAATACTTTAAAATTTAATTTACCCTTGTTCCATGATTTTTGTTAAGGTTACCGATAAATTCGTCTCAAGATCAGTTCATTCGATTCGAGTTTTTGGGATATTCAATTTACCTTGAGATTTCATTTTTGAAGCTGTTGCATTTCTTCTCACTTGAGAAAAGTCTTAGAGTCTTCAGGAGGAAGCTCATATTATTGAAGGGAGTTCAACTTTCAAGTTGAGTGGTGCTCACCAAACACGTCCATCTAATAGATTTGACGACTGGCGACAATAGAGAAAAAGAGTCTTTAAGGTACTTAAGTTCAAATGTACTTGTAATTGTTTGAGATTAGTAGAGAGTTTGATAACTAAGCATGGTTCCGAGATATAGGTGTGACTGAACCTCATAAATTGCTTGTGTCCTCATTTTTACTTGCTCTCAGTAATTCAATCAATCTTGATTATTAATACCTAATAAAAAGATTAAAACAGATCTTTTAGATACCTTAATTTTGAACTGGACAACTAGAATATCATTTGGAATAGGTGACTTGGCTACTCTGTTGCGTAGCTATCTTCGACTTCGAGAAGCTGCAATCGTTTTTAGATAGATATGAGGTCTAGGTTGTATTCTGGCTATTGTGGTCGTTGTATCCTCCTGATGGGTGTTGATCCTTGAATTTAGTCCATTCAAATTGACATGAGGTTGAGGGACAAAGTCAAAAATCTAACTTTGTCATCATTTTCTCGTATTGTTGTCATCTAATATTTTATCGCTGTTGTTTCTGACATTAATTTATTCTTGTAGTTTAGCACTTTATTTTTATCATTTGTCATTATTGGTTTTTTTATACTATGTCGTTCATTGGTGGCATTATTCGGTTTATTGTTAGTTTGTTACGTCTGTATCGTTTTACTTACCTAGTACTTATAGATTATCATTTCTCGGCATCATTTTCTTGTCGTTTCTAATTTTCTTTCGTGTACTACTGTTTTTGCGTGTCGTATTACAGGATTTATTTTCGTTGCCGACTTTATTTCGTTAATAGTCATGATTGCATCTTTGTTGCTTCATATTTGTCGTCATTTACATGTTTCTTTCCTTCTCAAAAATCTTGTTGTTCGTCGTTTCTTTGTGAGTTGATGTATTACATTTCATTTGTTTTTTGATGTTTTCTCTTCTTCTTCTTCTTCTTCTTCTTCTTCACATAAAAAAATAAAAATAAAAATAAAAATAAAAATAAAAATAAAAATAAAGAAAAAAAGAATCCTCGTTTACGATACGCGTGTGATAATATTTTCATTTACAATGGTTTTCTATACGGTGATTGGGTTTTTATCAAATCGGTCGTTCCCTGTTGTAGTTCAAACTATTGTGGTTTGCTCTTTTTTCTTTTGCTTTCGATTTCATTGGTCGTTACTTTTTTCTTTTTTGTCACTATTTTGTTTTCAAATTTTCAATCGTTCTTTTTTTCTTTCTCTCTCTATATTTGTTTTATCTTTTGTTGTTGTTCCATACTGTCGGATTTCATTGTCGTTTCTTTTTTTTTTTTTTTGGTCACTATTTTGTTTTTAAATTTTGGATTGTCCTTTTTTATTTCTTTCTCCATATTTGTTTCATCTTTTGTTGCTGTTCCATATTGTAGGATTTCCCAATTCCCATCGCTATTAATGTTTCATGTTTATAGTCGTTTCTTACTGAATGTGTATATTGTGTTTTGGTTTTGCAACCGTTATAACTTAATTGTCGTTCACTTGTTTTACGCACGTGTTTTGAAGTCGTTTTTTGTTTGCTATTCCACATTTTTAGTGTTCTTTCACAGCCTATTTCTATATACTTGTTTCATTTCTAGTTATTAACTTATTTTCCTCCTTGTTGTCTTTTTATCTCATCGTTGTTTACTTATCTTATTGTCGTTTTTTCAATGCCTTTAGTGATCTTCAAATTTTTATAGTTTTTTCTTTCATATGTCGTTTAATATTTTTCTCGTCGTCAATTGTTGTCCACGGTCCAATTTTTTTTCTTTTTTCTCTTTATTTTTTCTTTCATATTCCACTTTCACTTATCTTTATATCGGTTTTGTTTGTCGACTGTCGTTGCATCATTTTTATCGTTAAATTGGCGCATCTTGGCATTTGATATTCTTATGTCGTTTAAGTTGTTACGTTTTGCATTTTATTGTCGTTTCTCTGTGTACTTTGTCTTTTTTTTTTTTTTTTTGGTCTTCATTTTAGCGTGATTGTTGTTTGACTTATTTATTTATTTTTTTTAATGTTGTTTTGTTTATTTTTTTTATTGAATATGTTTCACATTTTCTTGTTATGGTTCACAATTCATTTTCATTGCAGTTGATTCATCTCTAGTAGTCATGATCTTACACTTATTGTTTGTTTACTAATATTATTGTTTTTCCATGAAGCCATCCTTTCTTTTTTACTCCAGAGTTTGCTGTCCTCATTTTAGACCGTCTGTGAGAGATCTATAACTCTCACTTATTAACGAGAAGTGATCAAATGATCGCTTCTATTCAAACCTATTCTTCACCATTCATTCATTTTGGTAGTCAAAACGTGTATGTTTATCCAACTGCTGTATAAATGAGAGAATACACTAAAATTAGAAATTAGGATACAATAGAATTAAAAGATTGGGAGGAGAAATATAATTAAAAACAATTAGTTAGAGTGCAAGGGTCACGTTTTGTTTTAAGCTAGTATGTTGTGTGTATCTCCGTTTTTTTTTTTGTTTTTTTTTATTTTTTTTAATATATGACGTTCCTGATCTTGAAAAGTGATATGAATTTCTAAAAACTAATATTAATTAATAAGAAAAATAGGCTTTCGCTGTCACACCTACTAAATCGACAATTCTTTTTGTGCAAATTTTCAGAAATGAGCAGTCAAGTTTGGCCAAACGCATTGACGATATATGCTTATTCAGATTAACCAATCACTTTCGGCTGCCTGTGATCATATTGGTCTTCAAACTTGTGGGTCCTCTCTCTCTCTCTCTTTTTTTCCTTCAATATCTGTATATTCTAGCTGTTCAACATGCATGAGTTAGTTCCCTTAAAATAAATAAATAAATAAAAATCACGAGTTAGTTATCTTTTGAAAAACATAATTAAAGGTGAATGCATATATAATCTAACAATAATTTCATTTTTATTAATTAATAGATCATTATTATTATTATTGTATATCTATATCTGTCCACATCAATAACCAGGCAAACTTGATTTAGCCGGCACGAAGAAGAGCGCCAAGAAGTTTCCTCAACTCTTCGTAGTTTATTTGAAGAATCTATGAGTGCGGTAACCATAAAAGCCAGACATCTACTTATTCCATTGTTGAAAAGGACCGGAAATTATCTTAATCTCAAGCTTAAAGCATGCTTGGAAAGGTCGCAAGAACCCCTTTTTTTCATTTTTTAATTTTATTTTTTTAAGAACTGTATTTAGTGCAAAGGACAATGAGCATGGAAAAAAAAAATATAGGTTAAATATCGAGAATGAACTTGTATATAGGAGTTTAAAAATGAGACAGAAATTAGAAGATGTGATCGAATTAAAGCCTAATTAGGAGGGAAAAACCTAAAATCGATTGTCACTAATGATACATATATATATATATATATATATATATATTTTTTTTTTTTTCTTTTTCTTTTGATTTTGATTTTTCCTACATAAAGGTCTTTCTCATCAGCTAAGTTCCTAAGTTAGAAATGGATTTTTTCATTATGGGGTTTCATATAAATAGTTCACCGCCCAACCATTAAAATTGAGATCTAGCTATTGCCACATAATTACTTCTTTGGTTTGTTAGCCAGCCAAGATAAGGAAAAATTCTTAATATTATTTTGCCTCTTTATAAGACAAGCGGACCAGTACTGAACCACAACTCTCTAATTAAATATTGCATATAATTTTACTTTCACCTTTTTCTAAAATAACATACAAATTCTCCCCTCTTTTTATTTAAAAAAAAAAAAAAAAAAAAAAACAATGAAAACGGTCCGACATTAAAGAGAGTGGAAGCGAGTTGCCATGTATGCTGTGTATTAATATGTCAAAACTTGATCAAAGCAGACAATGTTAGTCAATCCTCTCATTACTGTACTATATATATCCTTAAATCAATCACAAATTTTTATGTAGAGTATAGACTTATAATTTCCTACATAAAAATGTACCCAATAAACATTTGTGTGTTTTTTTTTTTTTTTTTTGTAATATTATATTAGATTGAGTTTTGAATTCTACCTCTCCTAATAAACTTAAAAATGAACTTATTTTTATATTTTTATCATACATATAGAGCAATAAACATAGACTAGATCAAAAGATTGTATATAAGCGTGCTGCCTCAACCTTCATTTTATCAGCCATCGAAGTATCAAAATCCAATCAGATCTCAATGTCTCTTTTACGGTCCCAATCCAAACCGAATCACCAAAAGAATTAACTTTGATCTCAATGTGACAATTTATGACTACTGAATGATTAAAAAAAAAAAAAAAAAAAGTAGCGGTGATAATTAGTATCAACAATGACCCCAAAAAATTAAAAAAAAAAATTTCTTTGATTAAATCGCCTTGATTATGTCTAAAAAACTAAAAAACAAAAGGCTAGTATAATATGACCATGACTATAACTACGAGCCACTCCTAGTAATTAACTTTTCCTCACCAATATATCCAAATTCCGGCATAAATTTCAAACGCCGCAACCAATCCAATCACCCATTTAAAAAAAAAAAAAATTACACATCCGTGTATGAACTATTAACACATTAAATACATCCAAAGAGTCGCAAAAATAATTCGGCACACTCATCACCAACAACAACGACAACAAGAAAAACACCACAAGTCAACTCAACTCCAAAAATCATCTTCAAATTGGCTTCTTTGACTCTCCTTTGGTCCCTTCCCCGCTCTCAAATAACTGTTCCTTTTCATTTCTTTTTATTGCCATTTTCATGTCTTCCAATCTCTCCCTTTCCCGACAATTATACCATGAACTGTAACAGGAACCACAACGACGATGACTAATCACACCCGTCTGATCTTCAGACCGGTCATGATCATCATACTCCTCATCATGACGTTAGTTGCGGCGCCGCAAGAAGCAGCGGCGCAGAGCTTCGGGTCACCGCCGCCGGAGTTGGGCCCGGGCGCACCGCGAGTTGACCTGAAGATGGCCATCGTGATGGTCCTCCTCGTCACCGTCTTCTTCATCCTGGGCTTCCTTTCCGTGTACACCCGCCAGTGCGCGCACAACCGGTTCCCCGGCCGGGCCGACCTGGGCTTCGGGCCGTCCCCAGCCGGCTGGGCCACCGCCCGCGGCCTGGACCCTGACGTCATCGACACGTTCCCCACTTTCGTCTACTCGACCGTTAAGGGACACAAGCTCGGGAAAGGCGCTCTGGAATGCGCCGTCTGTTTGAACGAGTTCGAGGACAACGAAACGCTGCGTTTAATCCCCAAGTGCGACCACGTGTTCCACCCTGATTGCATCGACTCCTGGCTCGTCTCCCACTCCACCTGCCCGGTCTGCCGGGCCAACTTAACCCCCAAACCCGGCGAGGCTCACAAGACTCTCGGCGACATTTTGAGCCCGGTTCACGGCCCGGTCCGACCGGATTTCACGTCGGTCAACGTCGAAGAAGCGATACCGGCTTTGGCGATGAGGAACGAAGAGTCGCCGGAGGTTCACCTGATTGGGGGAGGGAATCAGAGCCGTCCGCCGAGGTCGAGGTCGACCGGGTTCGGACCGGCGGCTAGGAGATTGGGCGGGATATTCCAGCGGTCGCACTCTACCGGGCACTCACTGGTCAGGCCGGGAGAGAGCCACGAGCGGTTCACGCTGAGACTGCCGGTGGAGGTGCGGAGCCAGCTGGTGAAGTCGACCTTGGAGCGAGCGAAGAGCGCCGGTGCGGGGCTTCCGAGGGTGGGAGTGCGCGGAGGGGGTACCGGAGGGGAGTCGGAGGGAGGGTTTAAGTTACAACGAGCGGTTCGACCCGGAGACGAGGGCGGCGGACCGATGGGTTTTCTCGGTGGTGCCGCCTTTTGTTTCGCGGACAGGCTCCTTCAGGTCTGGCTCGAAGGGGATGGGCGGTGATGACGTGGCGTCTCGACCCAAGGCCGGGTCTTCGGAGACGGAAAAGCCACCGCCGGTGTGTTCGTTGATTGGGCAGGACGATGTTGGTGAGCGGTCATCCGATCCGCTCCGACCCGGCAATGACGTTTAACGTACGGTGCGTGTGATTCGGGTCCGGCCTCGACAGATTGTTGTTTGGTGTACAAAGTTTTTTTTTATTAATCATTTAATTTTCTTATTGTTTTTTTTTTTTGTCTACACGACTTTTTTTTTTCTTAGTTTTTATAGTTTTTTTTAATATAATTTCGATTGTTCATTTTATTTCCTTTTTGGGGATTTTTTTTAATTAAAGAAATAAAATTTTGTAGAAAATTTATTACTCGCTTGAAAGTTGAAAATGAGGGAGGGTGATTAAGAATGAAATACAACTAGGAAACATGTGAAGATGCCAATACGGTAGATTGTAATACACACATGGGTGCCTCCATTGATTTCTTATATTAAATTTAGCCTTTGTTACATAGATAATTGCAATTGTAAAAATAATTTAACGACAATGTAAAACTTTATTATAAATTATAGAGTTTAAATTCATTATTCTTAGAAAATTATGATTGCATGTATCTTTGTATTAGCTTAGAAATGTACGGTAATATGTGACTTAGTTATTGAACTTTTTATTAAGTTTAAGTAAATTTCTATAAAATAATAATTTTGGTATGTTTATTCTATTTGATTTGACATTAATAACCATATTCTTAGGATAAATTAGTTCATTCGTTTGTCTCCTTTTTCTTCTAATTTTGATTGTATTCTGTAAGTTTTATTTTTTTTAAAATAATTCTCAAGGACAAATATACTTTGACCAAAAAAAAAAAAGTTTTGACTCATAAAAAAAAAATGTTTTGAGTACTGTAATAGAAGTGTTTTCAAGACATCTCTCTGAATTTGTTCAGCTAGGGAGACCATTTCCTTGCTCAGTTTAAAAAAAAAAAAAAGGTTTTAAACTTTTGAGAGCCAGTTTCAAGGAGATTCACAGGACGATAGAAAGAAGAAATATACCCTTTAGAAAATCGTGGTCATTTTTTCTTTTTGGAAAAAGGAAAAAAAATTGTGATAAGCTTTTCACAAATCGTCTTCTGTACTAAAGTAAAAGGAAAAAGAGAAGAAAAGGAAAGGAAAGGAAAAAAAAAAAAAAAAGAAAAGAAAAGAAAAGAAAAGAAAGAGAAAGAGAAAACGTTGTTTTGAAGTTACACAATCGACAGATAATTCAATGATACATATATATATATATATAGTTCGTGTTAAAACTGCCGAACACCACTTAGTTCATGTCCAGATGTTCCAACCTTATCTCCAAGTTCAATATATATACATACATATACATATACATATACATATACATATACATATCTATATATATTGTTGTCTCCAAAGTGCGAGACTTAACTATAAAATTAATCAAATAGATTTAAGACCTCAATATGATTTAAAAATGGATTATGATTCACAGTCAAAGTCAGCCTGGGATGATGTTTTTGGTTACCCATTGAAAATTGAAAACGTACGTGCTGGGGTGTCTGTTTTTTAAAACCAGCATATCAAAGCTCAGCTCAATATTGATAGCGTTTTGGTAGAATATGAAAAAGGTGTGATTCATGCATACTCTAACAATAATTTGACACTTAACTCTATTGTATGATGAAGATCAAGAGTTCATATCCCAACCTCTAAAATTTAAAAAAAAAAAAAACATAAAAACAAAAATGACTACATGGTTGAAATTAATTATATTTTTACCCTTTAGTTAATATTTGTTGTCAAACATGTAACTTTTGATTTGTCATTGTCTGATCTATATTAATGTGATAACTTTAAGCCCTACGTTGATTTTTTCTTTTAAATTTAGGGATAGAGAATTTGAACTTTTTTTGTTTTGGTGGAGACATGTGCGAAATTACCGTAACGTTATTCTTGCAACCACCAATGACTGGTTTTTTGTGTTAATAGCTCAACTTCACCCTAAACTTGTATAAATCGTTGTTACTTTCATATTTAAATCATGTGGATTTGTTGTTTAATAGGTTTGAGTATCAAATTAATTTTTACGAGAAAAAATACTGCATAGAAAAAGGATTGAATTATGTTTAAATCTATGAAACAACCAAATTTCGGAGTTTCAAATCCCAGTTAGATCATTTAGGTTTGAGATATCCAGTTTGCGCAATAATTTTTTTTTTTTTTAATGTACAACTTAAATGGTACGTAGTTCTTAAAATATAGTTGGTGTAAGTACCAATTAACAGCCTAATCTAACTACTGATGTTGAAAAATAGCAGTAAATAATTCAAAAATCAAAATATTGAAAGCCTAACAAATTTAAGACGTTATGTTATAAATAATTATTCTTTATACGGTACAGCTCTCAATGGAGTCACATCTCTCACTCCTACTGAAAACAATTCTACTGTATCGTTCATGATGTGCTTCACGGATTGATGATGCCTTTTCAAGCTCCATATATATATATATATATATATATATATTCATATATGTATATATATGTGTGCGTGTGTGTGTGTTTATATATACCTATATATATACCTACTGGAAGGTTTCGTTAGGGAACATTCATTTGGATAAATTATTCCACTATTAGGTGTTACTAATATCCTTTCAATTAATCTACGAGCAAAAGAAAGCCCAAAATCTCATGTTTCGCATGTTTCAAATCATCCCATCCAAAAAATGACACAAAAAATGAAATTTACAACAAAATTATCGTAGGTGACATAAATGTGAAACTTCATGTATTTGTATTTATTATGTGATCGCGTTAGAATGCATCGCGTTACGCTGCCGATTAAGGATTCAAGCCAATCAATTAGTAATTAAATTGAATGTTTTCAGATTTTTATGACTCTGATTTGCTAGGAAAAAAATGAAAAAAAAAAAAAAAAAAAAAAAGAGAGAGAACAAGGAGCAGGTGACCAACAACTTTTTCTAACTGCCAGTTGTCTTAGGCTTAGTTTGGGAAACAAATTTAAACTCAAAATTTCCATATCGGATTTTGTCTTTTTCTGAAAAAGTTTTTTATCCTTTCTAAAAAAGTTAAAAGCCTTTTCTAAAAAGTCAATAAAAATTACTATTGAAACTTAAATTTCCAACTCAAACTTATTCACCAAACGGACCCTTATAATGGATCTCCTTCAAACACTCAAGGTAGGGTTCTTTGTGGGACATTTGAAAATGGTATTTTTAATAAGTACAATATTGAGTAAGTTTTTTATATTGATTGATTTCACCTTCTCATTGGATAAAATTTTCTCTTAATAGATCTCATTTTTATATTTCTTTTAGGTTAGGCAAAGTGCCATCATATCAGTCTTTCCCTTGCTTGGGGGGAACGGGTCCCTTCGTCAGTTCCGAAAGTGTGAGGAACCCTTCCATTATGGAAACGGAGGAGTGCCTTTGGAGAATACATCTGTTTGTGATATAAAAAATAACGCAAAAATTTGAAAAGTTTTAAAATATATATATACAAAATGGATTTTATCTTGTTCGCATCATCATTATGAGCATTTTGACAAAAGAAAAAAACATCTTCTTTCGATTTGAAATGATTAAGTTGTGGACTTTTAAAATTTAAGCTTTTTGAACATGAAAGAGAGAGAAAATTTGATATAAAGTTGGGATTTTGAAATCCAGATAATATTTGTCATTTGGAGATGTTGTCCTAAACGGACACTAATGCTTCGTTTGGTATGTTAATTTAACTCCAATTAAACTGTACTTTTTTATCTCAAATTTTATCTTTTTCTGAAAAACTAACAAAATTTATAACTAGTTTTTGAAAAGTCAACTAACTTCAATTTAAAAATTTTATTTTCAACTAACTTATCAAACGGAGGCTAAGTTTCAAATCAAAGGCCTTGGAGAAGAACCCGATAGCATTTTCCATCCTTGTTGTCCAAAACATGCTATTATTTTCCATCTTCCAAAAAACAATTTAATCACTTTTATTGCCCAATTCCCCTATATATATAATAGATACATATATATATATATATATATATATATTAGGAAGGTCCTAGAGGATTACACAAAATGTCATTATATATATATATATATATATATATATCAAGCCTAATAGTTTACTCATTTTGTTATGAGTCAGCACCATGTCCGACCACGTTGGCCACGGACTTGCCTTGGATCTCAAATATGGCATCCACTGTCATGGCAAAAAATAAAAAATATATACATAGACAAAAGGAAAAAAAAAAAAAAAAACGTGAACTTAAACAAATTAAGGAGGACCAAGTATCAAATGAGAGAGACAGATTATCAGTAGCAATTGAATGTGATTATTTGTCATTCGATCGATATTGAAATGATATGTACGTACATAGTATGGACCTAAAAGATTTGATTTTAGATTTTAATTTTTTTTACCCTTTTAAAGGAAATATATATATATATATATATTTCATTTTGTGGCTCTTCATTCCCACGCTAATTGTACTTTACAATCTCCACTTTCTTATTGAAATTAATAAAAACGTTTTCCCCCCCTTCCTAAGGGTTTCATCAATAACATGATTAAATTTCGTCAGTTCCTGCTTGAGTTGTGCGTTTATGCCTTTTGTCTAGTTGGCTAGTTACGTTCGTCCTGCCTTTTGGTTGTTTCTTACAATTGGTTTCCAGACTATTTGTATTTCTTTTATTTTATTTAATAAAAACGAGGGAGTTTCGTAAAAGTTGGGGTAGCTAGTTGTACCGATCTAATTAAGATGTTTTATTTTTTCTCGATACCAGCTGCTCCCTTTTATCATTAAAAAGAATGTAAAATTTCAACATATTGGATATCGTAATTAGTTATGGGTTTAGACCTAAATAGGTGCACTTAGAAATAAAAAGATTTTTCAAAGGATCAAAATTCTGAAATGGACTTTAAACTCAACAATTGTATTCTTGTTCAAAAAAAAGGTGAAAATTGTTGTTTCAGGTTCTTGACACAAACTAGCAGAGCTGGATATTTTGAGAAGAAAATTGAGCAATGAACTTGAAGAGAAAAGAAACTCTTACAAGCTTAGAGCTCCTAAGGAGATGGGATTTAAACTAAGTAAAATTTTATGATTTCTCATTACAATAACATTTTTCTTTTTGTTTTGGTTTGCTTTTATTTGGTTATTTTTCTAGTTACTACTTTGTTCTCTCTCTCTCTCTCTTTTTAAAGAGTTGTAAGACATTTTTCTTCTTTCTTTTCTAACATAAATTTGCTTATATTAAAAATAAAAAAAAAAAAAAAAAAAAAACCTTACTCATAGATATATTAGATAGGCACGTCAATGCCAACAAACATCTCCGCCATCTCCATAAAATCTTGACTTCATCACTGTAAACAAGCATGCTCCTACAAGCAACTCTGCGCCTGTTTCTGTGGCCCCTTACTCAGAGCCATTATACCTCGAACATTTTGTCGTCCATGCTTACAACGGTTCCTTGCAAATTTTCCTTTTCAACGGCAGATCTGTTATCCTTATTATCTATCTCCTAGTGAAATTATTGCCGTCAAGGAACATGATATTATTTGTCACTTAAAATTATAAGTAAGTCAACTGTTTGTTATAAATTGTTTAAAAAAAAAAAAAAGGGTTAAAGTAAAGGACCATCCTGTACCCGAGGGATAGTAGAAGAGCCCCACGCTGTGTTGTGGAAAAAGAATAACCCTTACGAGAGTTGAAAATTCTTGACAGAGTAGAAAAAGGCTCGTTACACAAGATGACATACTTGAAGTGACTATTGGTCCAAATATCTGCGATCACTGTGCCACGTTTAAAGTGTGGGGCACAAATTAGGCGTGCTAGGTCTTGATCACTTTATTTTTCTTGTGCTGGAAACAACAAGTTGGCAAATGAAGACCAGACATTTTAGATGGAACCTAATGACATGTGGCTGATCCTCAACTGCGTACCATGAAAAATCAGGAGAACGAATGATAGTCACGCTTTACAAATTATATATACCTACTCCACCGAGGGAAAAACGTGTTTCACACTTTGAAAACATGTTGTATTATTGTATTCCCCAATGTGTACGATCGCATATTATTTCTTACGGTTCTAATTGTGTGAATGGCACACACACACATTAAATATGTACGTACATATTATCACCAATCAAGCCAATTGCTTGATAAGAAATGTGAGATTCAAACTTAGAGATTAATCGTACATCATGACAACCAGACTAATTGTTTATACACACACACACACACACACACACACAGAGACAAATAATTGCTGATTAGACAGAACATTTAATATCAAGAAAATCTAGTATCTCTCAACTAAATTGCTAACAACTAGTAACCCCATCTCCCGCTAAGATATTTATATTATTTTAGCACTATAGACTACTCATAGTACATATTTATACTTTTTTTCTTCAAAAAAAAAAAAAAGGGAAATAAAAAATCAAGAAAAGAAAAAAAAAAAAAGTTATATGGACGCCACACATGATTGTTGGGGCACAGGCCCCAGTAAGAAAACAAGAAGCAAAATATAATAGACTTCTTTTTTACATGAGTTTTGAAGAATGCCTCGCTGGTGCCCCACTTTGTCAACTCTCTTTGGTTTTGAGCTTTTTTTCTTGAGTGTTACGTTGATCTTTTTTCGTACACATGTATTTATATATCGACCATGTTAAATTGGACTCCTTACAATTCTCAATATAAAGTCTATTTGTTTGGTGTTTAGCTTCACGGACTAGGATATTTACAGTGAATTTTCTAGATTTTAAAACCATAAAGATCCGTTGATCGCTCAATAATTTTTATTTAATTACTAAGAGTTTTTACAAATTTTATCCAATTTTTTTAATTCGTGCTTTTTTTTTTTTTTTTTTGGATTTTTGAGATAAATTGGTGGATCTAGATGTTTTGAGGGGGGGAAATGAACAAAGATCCAAAGGAGAAAAATTCTTCTTGCCAGCTTTGAGCTCGTAATATGAATGGTTTGAAAATAAGAAAATCTAAAGTTTTTTTTTTTTTTTTCCCTCTAGAAGGTTATTACCTTTCTATTGTTTGATTTTTAATTAGGTTTTTGGTTTTCATGTTTTGAGTTTTATGATTAGATCTTTTTCTTTTCCTTTTAATGATTTTTTTTTTTTGTTAATCAAAGAAAATACTTATGATTAAAATGAGAAACTGTTTACCGTCACTGATCATAACTACTAATATTATTATATATACATATACATTTGTTTAATCTATTATTTTAAAATTCCAAAATCACCCGTAAATTTGAGTTGGTTTAAGTATTTTTATTTTAAAATATGCAAGCACTCAGCTAAATATGACCATCTTTTTAGCTAATACATGGACTAGGTTTTTACCTGATTACAAAATGGATAGAGAGAGGTTATAAGTAATTTAAGGATGTACAATTAGGTTTTAGGCTTAAATAAATACGGTCCTTTTGCAAGAATCATTTTTCACATTAAAATGCTGTAATAATAATGTACGTAACTAATTTTTCAATATCATGTTAGAAAATAAATATCAAAATATATTTTTCAATTTATACGTTCGGAAAAAAGGATGATCCTGGGGCAATAGAAAAAGTCTAAAATAGTTTGTTTGGAGCAATCATTAGCTTTAATTTGGGTACGTTATTTCATTTGAATGACCTATCTAAATACGTATTTAGACTTTACACATCTAAAATAAAGTATTGGATGTCTATTTTGACATATGTTTATATTCAAATGCAATGTATTGAATGTTACAAACATACAAATATTAGTTCAAATAAATATTTTTATTCAAATGTTTTCATTTAAATATTTTCATTCAAATGTTACGATATAGACGGTTCTTTCAAACAAAAGCTAACGTATTTACCAAAAAAAAAAAAAAAAGAAAGAAAGAAAGAAAGAAAAAGCCAAAAGTCTTTTGTCACATGACGTCATACTTGAAGTGACTGGTCTGAATATTCTGTTATGGGGTCGATCTTAATTTTATTTGTCGTGTGATGAAAAAATTAGGTCGGCAAATGTAGACATGACTTGGTACTTGGACCAAGTACCAAGTCATGTGGCTGGTCCTCAACTATACGTACTACGAAAAATCTGAAGAAATGAATCCTCTTTTTACTGCATATTAACATAGCAAGCCTACCGTGGCAAAAACATGTTTCACACCTTGTAAGCATTCTTCTTCTTCTTCTTCTTCATTTTTTTTTTTAAATTCCCTCAATAGTTTCGGATCTAAATGTGTGAATGGCCTTGGAGCCATGGTGTGTACACATAATAAATATTTAATATACATGTGTGTATGATTGTCTATATGTATAAATATAGTCATACATAGAATTATCAATCAAGCAAATTGCTTAAACATGACGGATTGTTTCAATAATATAAATATATGAGATAAGAAATTTGCGATAAAAATAGGTGTGCCCTATATTGAATAGGATTTGTCACATCATGATACGAGGCTAACCCTAATCCACAATAAATTATGATGTGACAATTGAACACACTGTGCCCCATTGGTTGGTAAGGGTTGTTTTTGTGCCACATTTATTTTCTAGATTTACCCTTCTTCTACTTCTTCTTCTCTTCTTATTCTTTGGTTAGTTAAATTTAAATGAGTCCTAGATTTTTTTTTTTTTAATTATTTTTTTTTCTTAATTATTCGTTATTTTGTGTCCTAGTGTTTAGATACAGTGACAATGACCCCTTTACCTCCTAATCTGGCTATTTATATGTACCACCATTCGACTCAATAATGCAACATTCCCAAACTTTCAAATTAAAGAATATAACTGAGTATAGTATTGCAAGTATGTTCTGTGTCAAGCAGCTAGTCGAGTCTGGTCTCTGTTCTAAATCTGTTCCATCCAAGTATGTCTTCTCAAGAAACGATGACGACGATTCTATAGTTGGTATTCAAGATGAATTAGCAAAAGTGATCCCCACCATCGATTTTTCGCTACTTACTTCTGGTAACCCAGATCAAAGGTCCAAAGTCGTCAATGATCTTGGCAATGCATGCCGCGATTGGGGTTTCTTCATGGTATGCAATAATACGTACATTATCCCATTATTAATCTTTTATTTCTTGCTATAATTAGATGTCTGTCGTTCATTCTCATCATTTATTAAAAAAATGTATTTTTTTAACGGTGTTTTAATTGGTACTAATTTCGACGAACTTCTAGGTTACAAACCATGGTGTTTCTCAGGATCTGATGGACGGTGTTGTCAAAGTGAGTGAAGATTTCTTTGATCTGAAAGAAGAAGAAAAGCAACAGTGCGCAGGGAAAACCTTGTTCGATCCGATAAGGTGGGGAACGAGCTTCAACGTAAGAGTGGACAAGACATTATTTTGGAGGGATTATCTCAAAGTCCATGTTCATCCTCAATTCAATGCTCCTACGAATCCCATCGGGTTCAGGTACTGTAGACTACTCGTAGTACATATCTGTACTTTTTTCTTCAAAAGAAAAAACGAACTAAAAAAAAAAAAAAGGTATGCCTCGGCTTTTGTGACCAACTTAATGGAAAGTTAAGCTAAATGGGCTCTATTGCAACAATTAAAAAAGATCATGGGACAAATTGCTAAAATAGAAATTTAGGAAGCAAGTTATCGAAGGGTGATAAAGGGTGATAAATTTGACGGAGACAAATAGTACTAAATACCCTATAAAATATTTACAAAATAGTGACTAGCAAATCCATTTACGAACCTAGAATTGACGCATGTTTTACGTATAATATTTGTTTTGGAACTTATTAATTTATGTGGACTTGTTTGTCAGAGTTTCTTATAAGTTACTTCTAGCTTACTAAATTGAAAAGTTGCCTCTTAAAAGTGTTTTGATAATTATCTGTTAGAAAAGCATTCAATCAAAATTGTAAATGTGAATTTTGATGCTCCTATGCATATAGTTTAAAATCATGTTAGAGTTTCAGTAAAACATTATGAACTTCCTTCTAACATTTTAATTGCTCATATTGAGAAATTTTGAAAATCTTTTCGACCATATTAACTCTTTTAAAAATATTGTTCCAAATGTATATTGAAAATTCACAATTTTGTTTTTTGTTTCTCCTTCTATTAATTAAAAGCAAAATCAAAATCAATAGCTCTACCAAACGAGCCCATAGTACAATTGTTTTAAACTTCTTACTCAAAAACCTCTAATTGAGCTGATAATTATATATGTGAGTCTCAATTTTTCTTATAATAAGTTGAAAAAGAAGTATTTTGAACTTATAAAATTTTCACACATGACCCTCTCGGGACATATTCAAGTACTCATTATTATCTCAGCTTTGTTTCTAAGAGTGACAGAACTTTGTCTTAGGGATGAGTTTGTTTTGTCCTCCTTTCCTTTTTATTTATATTTATATTTTTTATTTTTTGGGCTAAACATCTCGTGGACGAAATATATAAGTCGATTACCTCAATAATATCTTTTTTATGTACTTTAATCATATTAGAAACCTATTTTTGTATGATTTTTCTTTATCTAATTTCCTGCATTATTTGTGCTCTAGGGCAATAACTACTTACGCTTAATCGTTTTTACGAAAGGAAGAGGTAACAAAACTATCAACATGAAGTATGACGAGAGAATTCTGGCCAAAAAAAAAAAGAACTAACTAAGAAAACGATAGGAAGGTTTCGTTGTTCCCACATATTGCAAAAAGTAGCAGAGGCCCTAGTGCATGCATGGTGGTCCTGTATACCTTGTTATGATATATGTATATATACATATATATAATCTAGTACTATTGGTGTTATGGTGGACCGAGCTAGGGCTACGTCTCTGCAATTTGCATCATACATATATAATATATATGCATATCATGTTAGACGTGTAGATGCTAGATACAAAGGACAAGAAATACCAATTAAGAACTAGTGATTCTAATTAAGCTATATGGTACGTCAAGAAGTCAAGCGATCAAAGCCAAAAAAAAAAAAAAAGAAAAAAGAAAAATCAAACAAAAGACTCTTTCTAACTTTGAGAAGAACGCTTAACATGTGCATAAATTCTCTGCCCGCGCAAGAAGGTTTTGCTTAAGGTGAATACACAAAAAGTCTAGCCACAGGCCCCATATGTCCTGTTTTTCAAAAGCGTCACTGTCAGTCAGTCGGTCATAAGGTTGTTGGTTTTTTATTATTTTTTTTCCTCGAAAATATTATTACTGCTTCGAGTCAGTCCCCGTGATATTATATGTGGCATCTCCATCCTTGTCACTTTTTAACCCTTCTGGTTAATACAAAAAGCATCACACACGCATACCCTCTCTAATAAAAGATCCCAAAAAGATTGACGCCGGTTACCAAAAAAAAAAATAATAATAATAAACAAACTGTCTTCAAACATAATATAGAGTAATTATGTTTAAACTCCCGGCGATAATGGTAATTGTGGATGATTTACTTAGGTCTTCTCCAATCTTAGCACAGAGTTTTAGTTAAAACATTCTCACTGTGACAAGGTTCAGTCGTAAAAGTGAGATTCCATGTGACAAATATGGATTTATAGTGAACTGAGTAATTCTATTTTTAGTACGAAGGGAGAATGAGTCAATTCCTAATACATATTGTTCAACTAGATTTCCAAAAGGAGGATGGTGCATAACACAATACCACCGATCCCTTTTTCGTCTTCATTCCAAAACCCTACGTAAAATAACATGCCTTAAATGTAAAAATTCTTCATTAATTTCCTCCTTTCCTGCATGCTTATTCTAATCAAATCAACAGTGAAACTCTGAAAGAATACTGCAAAAAATGCCGAGAAGTGGCGAGTGAATTGCTGAAAGGGATATCGGAAAGCTTGGGGTTGGAGAAAAACTACATAAACAGGAAAATGAATATAGAATCTGGATTATCTCATCAGCTTTTGGTCATAAATTTGTACCCACCATGCCCACAACCAGAACTTGCCATGGGATTGCCTCCTCATACAGACCACGGCCTCTTGACCCTCCTCATGCAGAACCAGCTTTGTGGGCTTCAAGTGTTGCACAATGGGAAATGGGTTCCTATCAATCCTCTTCCTTATTCTTTTCTTGTCAACACCGGGGACCATATGGAGGTACAATAATTTTTGCAAAGCATTATTTTCCTTTATATATATATATATATATATATATGAGTGTGTGTGTGTGTGTGTGTGTCTGTGTGTATAAATGCGTGGTCAAAATTATCAATTAGTAGGTGCACCACACGCAACAAGATTGTAAGATATAAGGTACTTGATTTGTAGATTCTTAATCCATAAATATATAGTCTAGCGTTAGTCCACATATATGCTTTTAAATTTGAGGTCCAGGGTTGAAATTTTCACACCTTCAATTTATAATTAAAAAAAATTAGTCGAAATGTCATAACTTTGAGACATTATATTATCATTAACTAATTTATGGATTTGAACATGAGACCAATCTCTAATCCCACCCCAACCTTATCAGTCGGGCGTAATCGTATATAGCTCACTATTTTCTCATTAATCGCGATCTAGACATGTATACACAAAGTCTATAAATAGTGATTTTGCTGTTTAATTGTGTTTAATTAATGTTTTTGGCACTAATTGCTTGATTAGATATTGACAAATGGGAAATACAAAAGCGTGGTGCACCAGGCATTGGTTAACAGCAAAGCGACCAGAATATCCATAGGAACAGCACATGGGCCAGGACTTGACACCATTGTTAGTCCTGCTGAAGAGCTGGTAAACTCGGAAGCCGATCATCTTGATCCCCCGGCATACCGTGGAATCCGATACAGGGAATACCTGGAGCTTCAGCAAAGCAACCAGCTCAATGGAAAGTCTTGCTTAGACCATGTTCGCATACTTTGAAAGACAATCTTTCCCAACTTTTTCTATGTATGGTATCCTTGTTATATGGGATCCGATCTATTCCAAATATGCAACTGTAGGACTTGTTATGGTGTGGCTCGTTGTATTAGTCGCCCAAATGTATGGCTAGGGCATCAAAGTTAAGTAATGTTTTGCTTGAGATATTGGTTTTATTATTTAAGTAGTGGTAAGGCAACATATCAAGCAGGTTATTGCTAAATTTTGACGATCCACACTAAGTATATAGTCATTATTTTCCCCCTCTAATATAGTCTCTTTCTCATTGGGTTTTGATTAAAGGATTTTTAACAAGACATATATATATCCTATTTTTAAAATGCGAGTCTAGACTTGATTTTCTGAGACTTGTCTCCCGACCATTGTTTGTTTTCTTTTGATTTTGGCTTTTAGCTATCCCTTTTGTCTTGAACTATTTATTTTCGCTCTTTTGTGTTTTCTCATTTTAATAACATTGAGTTGGGAATTAGATGGAGGATTAGATTACTAATTGGGTGCTAACTTAATTAATTGAGATGTGCTGATATCATTTATTCCAAATTTGTTAAAATAATAATAATTATTATTATTATTAATCGTATCACGTGATCTAAGTGTAATATTGATAATTATCCACATACACAGAGCCTTCGAGTTTGAGAAATGTCAACCTCCAGGTATCCCACTCATGTGAGAGAAAATGGCTCATTTTGGATCACAAAATTTTTGGAAAGTGAGATATTGATTTTTCTTTTGGTTTTCGTAATTGTGAAGCTTTTAAATATTTGTAGGGACATAATATAACCATCCTATAAAGTTGTTGAAACACATAATTAAGTTATCGAATGAAAGAGAAATATATGAAAAGGATGTTTCCTAGCTCTTGCCAGGATGCTCTGTGAATTTAATACGTCCACCTATGTATTCACACCATAAAGTCATATAAAGTGTTTAATCATACTTTTAGCCTTTGTTTGGTAGGAAGGAAACAAAACAAGATGGCAAGGAAAATGAAAGTGAGAAAATAAGAGGGAGTGAAAAGATTTTGTTTTACTGTAATTGATATCATGGAATGAGAGAAAATAAAAAAATTGTGCAATTACTATTTTATTTATCTATTTATATGATTTTATTTTAAAAGCAAGGACAAAAAAGTAATTTTAATAGGTGTTGGGTGACTTTTAGTTTTCCTCCTACTTTTGAATGGATTGTATTTGTGGGTTCCGTCACACTTTTTTTCCATCCAATTTTCCTTTCCTTCTTCTCCTCCTTCCTACTAAACAAGCAAGTGTAGTACTTTCCCTCCACTTCTCCCTCCCCTCACTTCCTTCCTCTTTTCCATCCTGCAAAACAAAGCATATATAATTGGTAGAACCCGATCTCTAAATTTTATATTAATTGTGATTGTATATATAACATAATAGTAATTACATATCTGATTTAATTAGAAAATAAAAAATTCAAATCCTGTCCTAAAGTTAAAAAGAAATTAAGTTTAAAAAAAATATATTGTACTAATCTCTATGGTCTGTTTTCAGTATGAAAACAACGTAATTTTTCCCCCTCAAGCAAGAAAAATAAGGTACTTAGAGGCTTATAAAAAGTGGGAGGTGCCAGTCGCTTTAAGCGAAAATTGACAAATTTTGACGATTTACTCCTTGAACCTTATCAACAATCAAATTAATAAAAGACCGATTTGTAGGTTACTAATCTATGTCGTTTTCTTTGTACACACATGTTTTTTCCGTCAAAGAAAAAAAAACACACACACACACACATTGTTTTTTAACCCCCCATAAATAGATGTGATGGCTATCGGAAAATATTAATGCCTCTAAAATGACCGGTGGCCAATGAGCTAGCTTTCTAGTTTAGTGGTGGTGTATATAATTTTTTTTTTTTTTTGGCATGGTTGTTTATCCTCATGTATGTGAGTTTTTAGAATCGGAGAGTTTTTAACGGGGATTGAGGTGAAATAACAAATTTTGAATATGGACAAAATGAAAAAATAATCAACATCTACAAGCAGGTGCTAATCTAGTTACAATATGTTTTAATTCTTAGATGCCAGTTATCCTCTCTCTTACAGTTTATCCAAAAAAAAAAAAAAAATCAATACAGACAAGCATTTTAAAAGAAAATAAAAAAAGATTAGTGGGAGCGATAGCTCCTACTCATTCATGAGTATCTCCGCCATAACTGGTAGCCATTAAAACACTTGATGTGCAAGTTAACCTAATATGGACAACTCAAATTCTGAATTCCGAGGTCCCTCGCCCATGCTTAGATCCCTCTCCCTTTCCCTTACGATGACACCAATTCTTTCTTCGCGCTACACTGCGGTGGCGGGATCTCCCCATGCTGGGGCTAGATCTCGTTGTGATGCATAGAGCAGCCATTCCTAATCACATCCACGATGAGGATTTTGCGGCTGGATCACGTCAAGCTTGTTAGGGGCAATGACGTTGTTTTGTTGAGGAGTTACCGTGACCAGAAAACGAAGGCGAAGCATCGGCTGTAGAAAGAGATGAGAGATAAAAGAGAAATCAAGAGATAGAGATAGAATAAGATAAAAACCTTTAATATATCCACATTTGTCTTTTTTTTTTTTTTAATTGAAATTAGTTCTTTACAATGGTCTATTATCGATTGATTGGAAAATAATGTATTTAGCTGTTTAGGAGAGTTTCCGGTCAAAGTCATGAAACGCGACTTCTGAAAACAGCTCTTTTAATTGGAATTTGAAACTTGTATATGATTAATTACCATTAAAAAAAATACATATGATTTTTTTACTTGGCAAAATTTTAGACATTTAATAAATTCCTTAAAACAAAGACGATTTCGTCTCATTCTTTTTTTTTTTTTTTTTCTTTTGCTAAAGATGTTACAAACTTGTTTAATTATATGTATCACATGTACAGATTCAGAATAATATATAACAATATGTTAACTTTTAATAAAATTAAGGACATATTAAATATGCTCGCAATATGCACATGCTTTTTCAAGCTATCGCTAATTGTCAAAAATGATTTGGTATGTAAATTTTTTTGTCCCATCTAGTAAAATCAGTTTATATTTCAACCATCTATTAGATGTTCAATTATTTAAGATAATCACCAATGTAAATACCAGTATAAATATTATTTTTAGCACAAGAAAATGTGAAAACAACATTTGATATATTATTTGTGGCGGAGCTACATTGGGCCCAATTGGGCAGTTACCCCTGCCCAACATGCTCCTTTGTTTTTGCAACCCCCCCCCCCCAACCATAATAATTTTTTCAATTAAGTCCCTAGTCTCCCGCTGAAATTTTAAAAATTGCAAAAATTATTTAGATTTTCTAAAAAATTTCAATTATGTCCTAAGATTTTGACTTATTAATGTACATTATTTCACATTTAAGACCCCAAATGAATAAAAAGTCAGTTACATTACTATTTAAATGTGTATTTTTGGCCTTTTGAAGTTGGTTAAATTAGATTACAAAATTTACATAAGCAAGAAAAGAAGAATATGACTTTGAATATTTATTTAGTTTATAATTTAATTTCATTAACATTCCCCCTGAAAAAAAAAATTTTAATGGCTCTGTCACTATATATTATAAAATTTTGTGATTTAATGTATGTTACTACTTCAATGCTTTAATCTACCTGTCATAAAACTTTAAGGCCTGAAACCGTTTGGAAGGAAGACCTTTAATTTTAAGTAATTTGAAATCAGTAATTCTAAATCTAAATGAAAAGATCTAAATAACCAACAACAAAATGCTGAAAGTCGGCATATATTATATTTATGCTAAATTCAACTCTAAAAGTAGTATTTTTTTTCTTTTAAAAAGTAAAGTGTATCATGTGCTATTATATGGATTAGAATTATAAGTGATATCTTTCCCACAATCCCTACATAAAGCCCTCCCCAACTTTCTTCACCCATACCATTAGACCAAAGGCTCTTATATTCCAAAAAAAAAAAAAAAAAAGCACTTACAATAGTTTATTTTTTTTTGTAAACTATTTTTCTCTCATTAGGTTTTAATGACAATGTTTTTTTTTTAATGGGTTTTCTAATAAGGTTTTTAACGACATCCATCATGCATAGTATAGAACTTGCAAAGGTATAATTTCAACTTAGCCTTCTGACGCTAGTTTTGTGGTGCTCTTCAATTGAAATTTAGGTTTTCCCTTTGGCATTTTATTGGTTCTATTTTGTTTTAAACTTTTGTAATTTTTCTTTTCATTGAATCTGTTGGGTTAAGAAATTGATGCAGGATGGATTAAGGTTTTGGGTATCATTATAATTGGAAATTTTTAATCTTATATGCAAGTTATATAATGTCTCTTATTTTCATTAAAAAAAAGTGATAATTTCCATTGTATGATCAATCACTTGTATTATACGACAATAGAAAAGGGTAAAGCATTAGCTAATGATCTGGCGAATATTTGAAAGTCTATGGGCATAAATTAGGCAAAAGACTTGCATTTACCTGCAAAAGATTAAAAAAAATTAAAAATTAAAAATTAAAAATTCTATTTCAATATTTAGAAATAGTCAAGGTGCATTGGTGTAGCCTCCCTTATAACAAAAACTTTGACCGCTCTTTTAACATATTATTCGTTATTTTATTATTTTTAATGTGGATGGTTAATTAATGGGAAAACTTGGGATTTGTCAATCCTCTTACGTAATTGTTGTATTGCCCAGTCTCATTTGAATTTCTCTTAAAGAATTTGAATAATTAAATGAAAAGAACTTTCATGTTCATCACAAGGAATGCACAAAGAAATGAGCCCATAAAAGTGTGACAATTGACACCCCAACCATTTTAAAACCTTTTATAATTCTTCCCTTTTAATAAATTATTTTCATATGAACTCACTTTTTTTTTTCCTCCTTTTTTTAAAAATAATTTCAAACCGTGTATCCGTGTCTGCATTATATCTTTAAAACGGTAAAACCTTCTATATTCCATCGTCGACCTAAAAAAAATGGCCACAAAATTTCGAAATGCGATCGGAATTCTCAAAGACAAAGCCTCTCTAATCAAAGCAACGCTCTCAATTACCAACCGTCACACGTCATCCACGCGCGTCGCCGTCCAACGCGCCACCACGCACGACACGTCGTCTCCTCCCTCCGAGCGCCGCGTCTCCGCCGTGCTCGGGCAACGAGGGCTCCCGGCGCGCCACCTGCGCCTGCATCGAGGCCCTCATGGACCGCCTCAACGCCACGAGAAGCGCCGCCGTGGCCCTCAAGTGCCTCGTCGTCGCTCACAACATAGTCTGCAGAGGCTCCTTCATTCTCAGGGACCAGCTCTCAATCTACCCTTCCTCCGGCGGACACAACTTTCTCAACCTCTCGACGTTCCACGACAAATCGGACACCGCCACGTGGAAGCTGTCGTCGAGTGGGTGAGGTGGTACGCCGCCGTGGTGGAGCAAAA
Organism: Ficus microcarpa; assembly: GCA_025413485.1. Taxonomy (NCBI): domain Eukaryota; kingdom Viridiplantae; phylum Streptophyta; class Magnoliopsida; order Rosales; family Moraceae; genus Ficus; species Ficus microcarpa. The sequence goes on along the minus strand of CM046377.1, from coordinate 43,181,701 downwards.
CCTTGTGGTTTCTCGGGTTTTAGGGTACTATTTTTCGTCCGAGGTTTCAAATTTGGGCAATTTTAAAATTAGGAGAGACCGAGAAGAGAAGCTGTTGGCGCTGTTGACGTCGGAGATGTTGAGCGAAGTAGAAGCTCTCGTCGGCTTCGTGGAAATCACGCGCGACGCGCCTGATTCGTGGATCGAGCTTCAGAAGAACGACTTGGTGTACGAAGTGGTGAGACTTGTGGGAGAAGACTACAAGTTGGTTCAACACGAGCTGACGTTGAGAATGACGGAAATTGGAGAAAGAACAAAGGGCACGAGTTATGACGAGTTGACTCGGTTACAAAGCGAGTTAAAGAGATTGGAGGATTGCAAAGAGAGGTTGCTGTCGTTGTTCTTGGTTAAGAAAAGGGACAGTGATTTCTGGGATCTGATTGATCAGGTGAAGATGAAGGTTGAGGAGACCATAATGGAGAGAGAAAATCAGAAATTGGTGAGGTTTGGAGAGGGACAATTTTATCATGAAAAAAACGAGTCAAGTCGATTTTGGAATAATAACCCATTTATTGAGTCGGAAGACGAGTTGTACAGATTACGTTCTAGTACTGGTGGATGGTCAAGTAATCCCGCCCTGATGCCAGCTCTAAGTGTTTGAATTATTTGTAAAAATTATAATTCGGCTCTCTTTTTGCAGTGAAAAGCTATATGCATATGTAGATATAGATATAAATATATACATGTGTATGTGTGTGTGTATGGGAGTGATATCATTAATGATGATAAACAACTTGTTAAGTTGCCGAATTTATTGTGTGTTATATATATAAGTGATCCTATATTTTGGTCATCATGTGTGAATATACATATAAGAGTTGGTTTTGGAGTTGATCAAGATTGTTGCAGCGGCGGGTTGCTATTCAGATATATATATATATATATATATATATATATATATAATCTACCCAGTTTCTTTCTTTTTCTTTTTCATTTTTCTTCTTATTTTTGGAAGGAAAAAAAATGCCAAAATGGGGGTAAATTTTAAAAGAATTAAAGGATAATATCTAGTAATATGGTCCCTTTTTTTTTTTTTTTTTGTGTGTGTGTCAAAAGGGTGGAACCCAAATCCTCTATCATTTTGAATGTCATAAATAATGTTTAATAAATTATATATTGAAATATCATTAAAAATAGAGTTAGATTTTATAATATATTAATCAATTATAAAGTATTTCAAATGTTTTGAAATGATGTGACATAAAATTATTGGTTAGACACTATTTGAGATATTAAAAATTGGATAGAAAATTTGGATTCAAAAGGGTGGTAATAAATAATCATGTATTGTATACATCACATCTATAATTCGTTTCATATTTATTTCAAAACATTTGATTGTGATAAAATCTATATTTCTGTGTGACTGATATTGTTTTTAAAAGAAACATGGACTTTTAAGCACAAAAAGGGAATATAAAGTAATAAATGAAAGATCTTATCTTTTGGTTAAACAATTAACTTATTCAATTTAGGAAGTTAATTGACAATACAGTTTGGTATGATATGGACACCCTCCGAACTTAATTTCCACGAACCCTTTATCCCTTGAAAAGGTGGTGGGCCAAAAGCACGAATTAGGTTTAACTAACGCCATAAATATATATATATATATATATATATATATATATTAAGCTATGAGATATTCTTCAACCCAAAAAAAAAAAAAAAAAAAAACCAGAAATACCAAAAAACAAACAAACAAACAAAAAATCAGACTTGAATATGTTTCTTGCTTACAATCCTTCTTCTTCTTCTTTTTTTTTTTTTTTTCTCTCTTCATTTTTTTTTTTTTGAAAGAACACCATTAATCTTCAACGTTTTGAAGCTGCTTTTCGGAAATTGTATTCACATTTTAAGAGTTGCAAAAGAAAAGTAAATAGCTATATTATTAATAGGAATTCTGGATTAGCTTCTCTTTTTTAAGGGCTGGATTAGTTATTTAATTAAAACTTGAAAAAAAAAAAAAACTTTTTTTTAAGATAAACACGGTATAAATGTGCAGCTTGTAAAAGTAAAATCAAGCTCTGTATATAAATGAAAAGCCAATTAAGTGGAGTAAATAATAAATCATATAGAAATAATGTGGTTGGGAAATTAAACGAAGAATAAAAAAAAATATTGATGAGTATCCAAAACTATGAAAGTTGTCTTTAAGCCAAAAAAAAAATATGAAATTTGGAACCAGAATATTCAGGCCTGCTATGATCAATTTCTTTGCCAGTGTAGAAGTGAAAATACCAAAGGATTTTGGGCCTCAGAGAAATATATATATAAATTATTGTTTATCATTTTCTAATATATCTAGCTAGCCGCTAGTTCAGACTTTTATTATTTTAATTTAAAATTTATTTTGTAGTGTCAACATACGAATTTTCAAATTATTAGGACTCTAGAATACATGTCAAATTACCATTATATTACAATTTCAAATTATGAATGCGTGTCTACACTGGCATAATTATGAATGTGAAAGAACTAAAAATAATGATAAAGTCAACTGAAAACTATAGGATTGGAAAACTATAGGCGAGAGAAGAAAAGATAAAAAATACATCGATTCAAGACGGTTTGTACAAAATAAAATAGTACGTCAATGGTAGAACTTGTTTGTTAATGCTCATCCATTAAGTCTTTGTCTTGACAAGTACCAGTGGACCACCTTTTAATACGCAGGCTTGCTTTCTCTGCCTGCAGATTAAACAAAATAAAATTATTGGGGTGTTTGGTTGGTTAGTTTGAGTTTAAATATTTTAGTTGTAATAGTAAATTTTTTTGAATTTTCAGAAAAGACAAAAAATTTTTTGGGAAAAAGACAAACTTTTTAGGAAAAAAACAAAAAAAAAGTACAGTTTGAGTTGAAATGAACTTACGAGGCAAACACCTCCTATATAACAGACGTATGCGATTTTGAATGTGGAACAAATTAAAAGTTGACAAAAATTTTTTCTTTTTCTTTTTTGTTCATTTATTTATTAAAAACAGAGAGAGAGAGAGTTTTGAATTCAAGAGTTACTTTCCAAGTCTCTTTTCTCCCACCCATTAGATTTGTCGTAAAGTTGACTAATTTAAATTTAAAATACCATTATTTACGTACCTCTTTTTCCCATTCACAGCGTATTGTTATGATAGCCAAAATCACTGTCTGAATTGCAGTTCCTCCAAAGATCATCCCACCCCATATACCCTGTGACAGATATAAAGGACCAACATGACATGTCTACTAAATGGCATCAAAATTCAATTTTTTATGTCCTCTTTCAACAAAACGCATATGTTTCTATCAAGCGTAGCTTGGATTGCTTTACTTTAAGCCTTTGTTTGGTAGAGTGGAAAGAAGAGAGGAAGGAAATTAATGGATGGATTTTGGAGAGGAAAATGGAATCTCGGTTGTTTGGTAGAGAGGAAATTAGTAAGGAATGAAAATTAAAAATCCATGGGTCCTACTATATTTTAATACTTCCAACTTTGGAAAGAAAAATGGATGAAATTTTTTTTTTTTATAAGACAAATGTGGGTAAAATACCTATTTTGACCTTAATCTATCATCATTCCTTAACTTATATGAGGTTATAATTGTAAATGCATTTGATAAGAAATTTTCTTTCATGTTTTCTTTCTCTTCTACCAAACAACATGATGGAAAACCTCTCTCATTTTCATGATGAGAGATTTTACTCTTTTTTTTTTTTTCCCTATTTTTCATCCCTCTTACAAAGCATAGCATAAAAGTTCTACTTAGTAGAAATTCTCAAAAGAGAAGGAAAAAAAAAGTAGAAGTAGAAAGAAGAAGAATAAGTTAAAAATTCTATCTAAAATTTTCTAAATAATTGCAAAAGTTCATTAATATATTTGGAAAGTAGTTTCTCACACTTTTAACCAATATATACACTAATCATTTGGAAAGATTATTTTTCACCTACAAATCAATACAACTGGCACTAATCTTAGCTTTAGCTTTAGCTTTTCGATCCATAATTAGATAACTATGTAGAGTGAAAAAATTTATGAAAGATAAAATCAAAATTAAAATTTTTGTAAATTTCTCCTAGAATGGGCTTATTGCCCATGATCTATTGCACATGCTGAGCCCTTTATACATGAATGGGCTTTAAAAAGCAGAACGATAGGGTTGAACAAAAAAAAAAAACAAACAACAAATTCAAATATCATTACATTAACATAACATAAATTTGTGTCATGCTATTTTCCAAAAAAAAAAAAATTATATCATGTTAGTCGAGATGGAGAAATTTGTATCATGTTGATCAATGATTAAAAAAAATATGACTATTTAGGTAATTTTTTAAAAATATGATCGTTTCTCATAGATATCAAAATACTACTAACTAAATTAATTGATGGATCTCATATATAATTGGGTAATTTTTCTATTTTTTAGCTAAATTAATTGATAAATCTCTTTTTTTTTTTTTACTAAGTAGATGAGTCCTTTTTTTCACCGTTAATAAATTTAGTTTGTGCTTAGAACATAAGTTTGAACAGTTATTAATAATAATTGGGTATGTGACAGGGAAGTCATTTATTACTTGTATATTTTGGTGTAGAAGACATGAGTGGTCTTTAACTTACCGCGACACCCAAATGGAAGAACCATCCCATGAGAAATCCAAGTGGGAGACCAATAATGTAGTAGCAACCAAGGTTTACATAGGCCACCATTGCTTGCCATCCGGATCCTACAGCTACTCCTGTGACAATTAATCAAGAATTTTTATGGTCTACTAATCTATTTGATATTCATGTGAGTAGGTGAATATTAATGCTAATTACCGGATAAAACGGGTTGAACACTGTTGAGGAGAATCGTCACGGCTAAGAGGAATGAGAGTCGATCAACTGCTTGGAGGACGTCGGTGGTGGAGGAGAAAATGTATGCAATCTTGTTGTGGAATATGATGATGAGAATGCAGAAGGTTAGTCCGATCAGAGTGGATTGCACTACCGATACTATAGTTGCAAACCTAGCAGCCCTGCCATTTCCAGCACCTAGCTCGTTTGCTACCCTAACTCTGTCGATTTCATGTGAAAACTATATAAACATGTTTTTTTTTTTAGTTTGAAATAAAAATTGGTGCAACGGATTAATGGAGAATTAATGATGACAAACCTTACTGATGAAGATGTGGTCAACATCACTAAAACAAACATTTTTTTTAAATTTATCAATATAGTCTAACAACAATTTTACACCTGACTCTATTATATAATATAGAAAGCGGATTCTTCTGTCTTTACATACACACTAATTGTTGAGTCATGAATGATATGCAAAAATTCCTGTAAATCATAATATGTGACACATTCACTTTTATTCTCACGAGGGACCACCACTGAAAACTGGTTTCCACTATGATCTATATGCTCTGATCACTGCTTTATGCATAAGTCGTGCTCAATATTTGCCCGTTGAATGGACTTTTTTTTTAATGATCACAGGTTGAACTCTAAAGTGCTAGCTGTAGTCATTTTTAGTTTCGGCACATACACATGTGTCTAGGTTTTCAGTCACATATATACATATACAAGCTTTTTTTCTTTTTTGGCATGTTATGAACTATGCTATTTTTCTGACTTCTTTTTGGTGACAACAATTAAAGAGAATGAGCAATCAATATCATCACATCATTGTTTTTGTTAAACTGAGGTTCTTCTTCTTCTTCCTTTTTTTTGGGGGGGGGGAGGTGGGGGAGTCGAAATGTCAAATTTGAATTTGAAATACTTTTTAAGGGAAAAAAAAAAAAAAAAAAAAAAGAACCGATGGTGTTATGGTAATCAATAAATGGATCCTGAGTGTTCAGATTAGATTGAAACCTTTCTTATCTCCCAATTGGAATAATATTACGTACCCGGTGCCAGCAAAGAATGCCAGAGGAATCATCATCTCCCAACCATTAATAGTCATGCTGTGAAATAGAATCCAATCCGGAACATGCACGGGGACGGGAAATTCATTAGAAATATTCGATCAAAAATCGCCTTTTTTTTAGTGGTTGCAGGTATAGTGTATTAATAATTTCAAACTCAACTCTGTTAAAAGGTATAAAATTCGAATATCCTAATCCCAAATTTATTTAAAGAAAAAAAAAATTCTTTATTTACTAAAGCCAGAAACAAAAGAACATTATGTTACCATATTGATAAAGCATCAACAGCCACTGTTGCGTTCTTCAAGTGCCCAGTCATCAAAATCAGTATCCTGTAGTACCAGTTCTCCAAGCTGTGCAAATTTTATCAAACAGAACCCAAGAAAATTAATACTGATTACAAGTTTATAGTATTAAAAAAAAAAAAAGATAGTCACTTATTTTTAACCAATTTTAAGGGCAATAATCCTTTCTGTACTTATCTCATTTCCTCTTTCCAGTTAATATTGACACCTCCCTCAATATTTATAATGCGACGTCAAACTGACAGAATAATGCTTCAATTAAAACTTGTTCTTATTTCCTACCTAATTTAAAAAGTTACAAAATATGTTCGAGAGACTTGTTAAGAGCGCCACAATCCCCTTTCAAAAGTAATTTGAAAAAAGAAAAAAAAATTCAGCTAAAAATCAGCATTTCTAATAAAGTCGTTTTTCTCCATCACCTCTATATGTAAACGGAGTACCATTTAGGTTTCACTTTCTTTTGATCTCGGTCTTTATTGATAGTGCTCTAGAAGTACATATTTCTAAATATTATATCTGAGCAGTCGTCGTACAAAAAAAATTGTGGTTCAAACAATATTTTAAGAATAGGATATATATCTCATGTACTACTATCAAAGATTTTTTTAATTTTCCTTTTATTATTGCATCCCAGAATTAGCTAGTTTGTCCTAAATATAAAGTTTTAAATAGACTAATTAAATTGTCGCGTGAAAATTAGGTTAATTTAAAAAAAAAAAAAAGGATTATGACTACTAGAACTCCTAATAATTTTAATATTTTTTAGAATTGTACGTACCAAAGCATGAGTCCAGAGGCAGCCGAAAGTTTGACAAAGTCCCAGAGGCCAACAAAGGCTTGAGTAGAGAAACCAGTCCAAGTGAGAGGACACCCACCCAAGGCAGTAAAACCAAACAATCCGAAAACCAACACCCACCAAGAGATGTCCAAAGCAATCGCCGCCCCCACCACGCCGAAGTCCCAAACGTAGACGAAAAGCCAACTCGTCACCACGTTGACCACCAAGCCTATCAGCGATACCCACGCGATGACGTGGTTCTTCAGTTGACACTGCAGAAACCTCTGCAGTGGAAACTGAAAGGCGAAGCTAAAGTGAAGAGGGATCATCCACAGCGCCACCACCCCCGACTGCTCCGCCACATCATCCGGCTGCCCGAGCAGCTTCAGAATCGGCTCTGCGAAGACGTAGAAGGGCAGCAGCAAGAAACAGCACATGAACAGCACAATCCATGACCTTTGCATGTAAATTCCCAACATGTTGTACCTCTTTGCTCCGAAAGCCTGCCCGCACAGTGTTTCTAATGCGCTTGCCATCCCTAACTACTACGTCGTAAAAGAACCGAAAACAAATTATTATACTTTATTTTTAACTAGTCACAGATTCACATGTCAAATTAAAAAAACTCCAAATATTTGATATCTTTCTCTTTGAACAAGATCTTATCAATTCCAGTGACCTACCAGGAGACCGAAATTGAAGCCGACAATGACGGTGTTGGCGATGGATATGGAAGCGAGCTCGACGTCGCCGAGGTGGCCGGCGAAGGCCTGTGTGATGACGTTCATCGAGAAGGCGGAGACGCGGCTGAAGATGGCGGGGCCCACGATCAGCCATAGCTTCTTGGATTCGGCATAAACTCTTGATGTGAGGTCGTGATTGTCATCTAATAATATGCTTTCTTGATCATCATGATCATGATCATGATCGTGTGGTTCTTGCGAGACTTCTTGTAGGAGCGGTTGGTTAAGATCCCCTCCCTCGTGATCATTGCCATTGACCTTTTCCATCAAAAAAGCAGCCTTTCGACTGATTTTTTTTTTTTTTTCTGGTTAAGTTGGACAAGAGGAACGAGATTATATGCGAGAGAGAAGCAAGATTGTTTTGTGATGAGGAAGTAAGGGACTATATATAAAATATATATATATATATATACACACACATATAAAAGCTTTTCGAGAGAAGGGAATATAACAAGAAAATAAATGTTAAACGTCTAAATTTTGGAGCCACATATAAAAGAAGATGGCCCTCCAAGGGCAGCACAACCAAATGAACGTGTCCACATGTGCTTCTAGCTCGCTTTCATAATATATTGTAATAACGAGGATTAGTTGGGAGATGTGATTTCCATGTGTGGTCTAGAAATGCGATAATTAATCGTGCAGATTTTGATAGATTGAGAATGATCATAACAATTTATTTTAATGTTTATGTGTACGACGAAATAAATTGAATATATAACATGCATAAAACCCGTGAAATTTAATAGTATTATCAGTTTAATTTTTTATGGTTAAAAGTTGCATATCACAAAATTTTTGAGAAAATTATTTTATTGAAGTAACAAAAAAAGTATATTTATAATGACCACTTTAGCAAAAGTATATATATACTAGAGGATTTTAACCAAAAAAAAAAAATCGGTAATAAAAATATTTGAAAAAAAAATTCAAATACATATTAAAAAATGCGATTTTATGGTGAAAAACTTTAGAAAGTAATAAAATTAAAAGCAGGATAAAAAAAAAAAAAGAAAGAAAGAAAGCGAGAGAGAGAGAGAGAGTAAAGAGGGAAAAAGAAATTAAATTTATGAGAAAATAGAGAAAAAGGGTAAATGACCAAGAGTTATTACCAAAAAAAAAAAAAAAAAAAGGGAAGAATGAAAAACCGTTACCACTCGACCTTCCAAACAAATAACATGGGCCTTAAAAAATTAATTAGAAAACGACAAGGTGAGAAAGTGTTCCAAAAGAAGAAGAAGAAGAAGAAACTGTTTTGGGAGAAATTATTTAATAGATCGGGTATATCTTGTCATCACATTCACATGGTACACCCGTTCAATGACATTTATTTGAATTGCTTATATTAGCTATCTTAATCACCTAAATAAGTTGAGATTTATTACGGAAAAAAAATAGTGATAAATAATTTAAAACATGAGACATTAACAAATCACTTAAATGTCAATCGTTCATTAGACGGGTGATGTATCACGAAAACATGATAACGTGTCAGTGAATAAATTCACCCGTTGAGAACCAGAAGAGAGTCGGGGTCATTGCACACGCCATGCCCATCCCAACGGCCAACGACCCATCCTATATGTTAGCAGCAGGTGGCCCCCATCGCGCACGTATATATAGCAGCGACAGCGAACAAAGGGACCTATATATATATATATATATTTGATGGCCTGGGCATGAAATGGAAGGGTAGGGTCAGCAACAGCCTGCTATCGCGCCGCTCATGCCTCCTACGGCTACGGAGCGGGCCGTCCACCATGGGTCCTCCAACCGTACGTTACGCAGGCCGTGCTAGCTAGCCTGCCAGTGCCAACCGAGCTCCGCCCCGTTGCCAGTTGCCACCCTTTAGAGCGCCACCTATCTATGCGCTCTACGATCTCCGCCCATCACTGGCCGGCCGATCAGCCCAGTCCAGATGATCTCAACGCTTGGATCTTGTTGTCTGAGCTACCAAGGAGAGTGAAAGTGAAGGAGAGAGGGAATCGTCATTATTTTTCCTTCTTTCTTTATTATTATTATTATTGTGACCGCGGCTGCCGGAAGTTTTAAGGAAAAGAAAGAGATTGATTGATTAAAAATGAACATTTAAACAAATATATATATATATATATTTATATATTAGACTGTGTATTAAATTGGGTGTTCAAAAACTAAAACCCAGCCTAATTTCTTTTGTTTCGCATTTATTGCCGTTAGTTATAGTATAATATTCATCGTCGTTTGGTTATTTATTGTCGTTTTCTTTTTCGTTGCGTTTCCTCTTTTTTTTTTTTACTGTTATTTTACTGTTTAGATTTTCCATTGTCGTTTCGCAATATATTTCTTGAATGATCAATAGTGTTAAGAATATCAACTTTAATCCTAAATTTTTGAAGACCAATTCATATGTCATATTTTTATTAATAAATGTAATTAATTAATGTGCAATACTTTAAACACTTACTATTTAGAAAACTACAACTCATATACCACATAAATTAATACTCAAAAATTATGATTGAAGTTGGTATTCCTAATATTGTTTTTTCTTGAACAATCGTCTGGTCTTTCAGATCGTTTTCCGCTTTTTCCTCTTTCATAACTACCGTCATTTCCTTTTTTCCTCTGCTGTTTAGTGTTGTCGTTTAAGTTAGATTTTTTCTCGTTTTATTTTGTCGTTTGAAGTTAGTTGTTGTTTCAGCATGCACGTCTCAATTTAGGCCGGTGTGTGGATAAATATAGCTTAGGGCGGGTCCCCGTAGGAGATACATACCATCCCTATCTTAGCTTTAGATTTTAAATTCTACTTATCTGTTTAATTTCGTAATGTTATATCGCTTTTTCTATGCTTCCAAACGATGTTCAGACAAAACTAATGATTCTTTTTTCTTTTTACTTGAACGTACGTAATGATCCTTTTATGAATGATATTATTTCATCATTATATTTAACTAATTTCAAATTAGTGGAACAGTAATTAGAAAATAGAGCATTCATTTTTAACTTTGAGAGCAATTTGAACTTTAATAGAGTGAGATGTGAAGTACTATAACCAGGTTGGTACTTACGAAAGTAGAGCTGATATCATACTTTTATAACGAGAGCATCCTATCAAAATCAATTAAAATTAAATAACAAAAAAAAAGTAAATAAAACTGACAAATTTTATTAATATTACAAAAGTCAAAACTATGCTGAAATCTATCCATCTCAGTTAAGTTTATAAAGAGAATAATAGATAGAGGAAATTATAGCATAGCATATTTCATTGATTGACTTGAATATCAATAGAGTTTACAGTACAATGTTTTGCAATGCAATACTAATTTGAAAAAGTTTGAAAAATAAAACTCGAAACTAACTAGAAAACATAAAAAAATCTAATTACAAAATATTTACAAACGAGCTATTTTCTTAATATAGACTACTTCCTTATGCCCCCGCAAGATGAAGCTTCAGAAAGAGCTTCCAAACTTGGACTTGAGAGTGAGGAAACGAGCATGCAGTAGAGGCTTTGTGAGAGCATATGCTAATTGATCTTCTGAGGACACATGGGCGACACAGAGAGCACCACTTTGAACTCGCTCAAGAATGAAGTGATAATCTCAGGCAATATGTTTCATACGAGATTGAAAAATAGGATTCGAACATCAACTTGAAGTCGACATTATCACAATAGATTACTAGTTGAACGGATAAATGAACACCAAGCTCAAATAAAAGAAAACATATCTAACTCAATCTAAAGCACTGGCTGTAATGGATTGGAACTCAACTTCCATCATTGAGCAGACGACCATTTGTTGCTTCTTTGAACTCTAGGAAATAGGCTTGCGACCAAGATACACAAGATAAGCACTTGTAGAAGTGTAATCATCCCTATTACCAGCCCAATAAGCATTAGACAAAGCATGGAGTGTTAAAAGAGATCGCCAGAAGAGAATAAAACCATCATCAGTTGTTCCACAAAGGTATCACAACAGTCGCTTTACAGCATTCCAATGGTCACTGGTAAGTCGGTGCATAAACTGAGACAACTTATTCACCGCATAGGCAACATTAGGCCATGTAAGCGACAAGTACTGCAAACTACTAACAATAGTATCGTATTTAAATGGATCAGAGATGGCCATATCAGAGTAAAAATCAAGAGTTGAGGTAGTAATAAGTAGGGTAGTAACTAGTTTTACATCTGTCATACTAGTTCGAGCAAAAAGATCTGCAATATGGTGGCACTAAGACAAAAAACAAACCATGTGGTTGGGTAGTTACTTCAAGTCCAAGAAAGTAAGTAAGAGGCCCAAGATCCTTTAGAGAGGCTTAGTAAGTAGTGCAATAAATTGCTATACAACCCCATCATTGTCAACCATAATAATAATATCATCAACATAGACAAAACAATAGATAAGAGTACCACGAGAGTTAAAGACAAAGAGTGAAGAGTCTACATGTGAGTTGACAAAGCTAGAGGTGATGAGAAATTGGTGTAACTCATTATACCAAGCTCGAGGAGCCAGTTTGAGGCCATAGATAGCTTGCGAAGCTTGCAGACATGATGGGGATGATCTTGATCAATAAATCCCTGTGGCTGAGCCGTAATACATTGTTAGTAAGATTACCCTGAAAAAAGGCATTGTTCACATCAAGTTGCTAAAGCAACCAACCACAAGTAATGGCAAGACTAAGAACCAAATGAACTATGGTGGTTTTGACAACAAGATTGAACGTATCATGATGATCAACACCAGGGTGCCGCTGAAACCCCTTGGCAACTAAGCGAGCCCTGTACCTATCAACAAAGCCATCTAGTAACAAAAAATCCACTTATAACCAACAAGATTCTGAGTTAAGTTCGAGGGAACAAGTTCCCATGTGCCACTCCGAACAAGAGCATCATACTATTCTGACATGGCTTAACACAACTTAGGATCTTTGATGGCTTGGGTTGGTGGTGGGTTCAAGGTTAGAAGTAGAGGCAAGTTGAGCACTATGATCAAGCTTTTTGATTGGTCTGCGAATATTATTCTTAGAATGGGTCAGTAGGCATGGAAGGAGGAAGTTTGGAGGAATGGGAGGTGGTGGGAATAAGGTCTTTGAGTCGGGTGGCAAAAACGCTATGTTCGGAGGGTGGGAAAAGGAGGTCTGGTCAGTGGGTCGAGGAAGTGGTGTTGGGCAATTAGGTAGGGTGGGTACAATGGGCGGGCACTGCAGTACTGTAAGGCTAGGAAGCTGTAACGCTAAAGTTCGAGGTTGAGTTAGAAGGGGCTGGCACGGCGGCACTGGGGAGGAGGGCCACGACACTAGAGTAAGGGTTGTAGTGGTGTTTGGTTGGGTGAGTGTAGAAGAAAAAAAGGAAAAGATGTAGAACCATCATACAGAAGAGGCACAGTGGATGAACCTGGAGACAGTGCAAGAGCAGCCAAGGTGTGACATGAGGAAGGTAACCAGCGAGATAACATGTCAAGCTGAGGATGGGGCAAGTGAGAGAGAAAAGAGGAGAAGGGAAAAATGGTTTCTAGAAACATGACATGACATGATATATAGATTTTAGGGGAGAAGGATCAAGACACAGATGCACACTTTGAGTAAGAGAATAGCCAAAGAAAACACATGGTGTACAACAAGACACTAATTTGTGAGGGGAATAAGGACGCAACCAAAGATAACAGAGACACCCAAACACATGTAATTTAAAGTAGTTAGGAGAGGATCGAAGAAGTTGCACATACGGTGAGGAAAACAAAGTATGGGAGTGGGTAGACGATTGATGAGATAGACATCCATAGCAAAGGCATAGGACTAGTAAGAGAGGGGCATGGAGGCACGAGAGAAAAGAGTTAAACCATTTTCAACTATATGTATATAACGGCGTTCAAAGTACCCATTATGTTCTTGTGTGTGTGGAGGTGAAATGTCGTGAGAAATTCCTTGATATCCTAAATAAGATGAAAGAGCTTGATATTCCCCATTATTATCAGAATATAATGTTATGATTTTGCGATCGAAAAATTTTTCAACAAGAGTTTGAAATTAGATGAAAACATCATGAACTTGAGACTTTCATTTAAAAGGATAAAGCCAAATATATTCAGTGAAATGGTCAACAAAAATGACAGACTATTTAAAGCCATTAACATAATAAACAAGAGAGATCCACACATCAAAAAATATTATTTGAAGAAAAGTAGAGAGAAGAGATAAGACTGAAAAAGGTAATTTATGACTTTATTGCATTGGCAAGCATTACAATTAAAGGATAAAGATAAGGGACCTTGAAGTTCTAATTGAAAACTAGAAATAATATGTCTGAAAATTGAAGAAGACGAATGTCCTAATCTATGATGCCACTTTGGACGAATTGGTCTTGACACTAAAAAAGGCAACTACCAAAGAGGACTTGACAGGGAACATTGGCCACTTGTACACACCATCTTTAGTTCGTCCTTGCAAAAGGATTTCCCCCGTGCGAAGATCCTTCACCTAAAAGGAAGAAGGTAAAAATTCAATTAACATATTATTAGATGTACAAAACTAAGAGATAGAAACTAGATTATTTTTCATTATGGGTACATAAAGGACGTTTTCTAAAGAAAAATTATGAGAGAGGGTTAAGAGAGATGTGGAACTAGTGTGAGTGATAAGGAGATCCGTGCCATTACCAATTATGATGTCGTTAGAATCGTCATAGGGAGTATGAATAGAGATTGCTCAAGTCAGCGGTAACATGGTGCGATGCACCATTATGAAGGAGCCAACTAAAGTTGTCAAGAACATTGGTGGTTGTAGTGTTGGCTCTCAGTTGCCATTGTTGTGGAGGACGAGGAGTCAACATTGAATTCGTGCCGACGACAATAATCAAAATAAAGGACACTACTAGACTGTGTGGCCTTGAGCGCTGTATCCCTGAAATTTACCAAGATAGCGCCGAGGACGATCACCTCTGGAGGGGCCAGTTGTGCTAGATTGGCTGAAAATGAAATAGGTCGGTCTTGGAAAGGAGGCACCCACAGAGGTCGGTAAGAGCCAGTTCTGAGATTGTCGGAATTGGTTCGTGTGTTTGTTGGATTTTCATTAGCGGGTAATGGAGAAGATGAGGACTGGGAGAGCCTCAGCAATATTTTTTTTTTCATCAATTTTTCATGAAGTTCATCGAAGGAAAACAGTGTGTCCCTACCATTAATAATATCGACAATTAATTTGTAGTCATCATCGAGACCGTCAAGAATCTTCTCAATAAGGTCTTCATCATCTAAAGGCATCCCAAAGGCAGCGAGTTCATCAGCACGACTTTTGATAAGTTGCATGTATTTAGAGATGGTCTATGATCCTTTGATGGCATACTTGATCTATTCCTTGATTTGCTTAATATGACTGCAAGAGGGACGGGCATATGTGTTGGCAAGAATGGTTCAGGCTTCACGAAATGTTTTGGTTTGTTGGATTATCGGAATCAAGGTTGAAGTGAGAGAGCCGACAAAAGCACCAAAGATTAATTTACCTTGACGAAGCCACGTATGATGTATTAGGTTAGGTGCTATGGCATTGTTCTCAATGATTATTGTGAGAGGACATGGTTGTGTACCATCAATGAATTTAAGAAGATCATAACTAAAGAGAAGTGCTTCCATCTGCAGTTTGCATGACAGATAATTGGTAAATGTGAGTTTGACTGTGTTCGAACCAGAGATGTTGACAACGATGAAAGGCTTCGTTGGTTATTGGGCCTTAGGTAGAGTGATTTGGTTGTTATCGGTAGTCATTGGAGAGAGTTAGTGGGTATATACACAGCGATGGTGGCAGGGTGAAGACGGCAATTAAAGAACAAATATTAGGGTTTTGTGCGAGACAGTCCCAGAATAAGAGAGCTCTAATACCATAAAGAGAATAATAGATAGAGGAGATTATAGCATAACCTTTTTCCATTGATGGACTTGAATATAAATAGAGTTTACAATACAATGCTTTGTAATGCAATCCTAACTTGAGAAAGTTTGAAAAACAAAAACTGGAAACTAGATAAAAGGAAACTAACTAGAAGACATGAAAAATCTAATTACAAAAATCCTCCGATTGATTCTCTAGGTTAGGCACTGACCACTTCTCCACTCTCTTGCTAGCTTTCTCCGCCTGCAAAATTTGATTACACCAAAAATCATGGATATGTATATTAAGTGTAGGGAAAAAAAACAAGGTTCTATAAGTTGATTTTATATTACTTTTAATATATATATGTTTTACCTCTTTTTCCCAGTCACATCGAATTGTTATGATAGCCAAAATCAATGTTTGTACTGCAGTACCACCAAAGATCATCCCACCCCATATACCCTGTCACGAGGCATCAAATTTTCATAAAAGCCAGTCATTCTAAGAAATATAATTAATTAGTACTAAATGATAGTGTTCAGTGGGGAAGCCAATATTACATTAATTCTTGGGTTTGATTCAAATTCACTTGATGCTGAATTATGAAAGCCAAAACATCTACTGATATTTGTTTGGAACTAGGACCGGTTTCGACATTGCTCTGCTTAACTCATGAATATGAGCGCAACCAAACAAGAGAGATTTAAGAGTGCGCAAAAAATTGAGACCAGCTAGTACTCGGAGAATATATAGGGCCCGGTCGGCCCGGCCCATTCTGGCCTTAATGTAAAAGTGGGCTGGCCTAGGCAAATAAAAGGCCAGTCCAACTTGACCCCTATAGCTTGACGGGTCAAGTACGGTCCGGGACTAGCCTTGTATTTTATGCATGAAGTAACTAGAAAACCCTAAAAAAACAATATGCAAGTTGGCCTGGATCTGTTTAGGAGTCATAGACCCAGGCTCTGCCACCTGTTATGTAGAGCCGATCCACAGACCAAGGAGATGGGCCACGGGCCAGCCCATTTGACCTGGTTTATATTTATAACTCTACTATAGCTAGGGATGTTTAAAATAAACAAATAAATAAATAAAATAAAATAAACTAGGAATGCAAATGGGGTGGGGCTGGACCATTTGACTTGCTGATCGGCACCATTTACATGCCTAAGATAAGCCGATAAGTGATAGAAAATGGACAAGTTTCTAGTACTCTAAAACCACAAAAACAGGACAAGGGTCAAGATTGGAAGGTCATAGAAAAATTGGCATGAGAAACTCTCTAGTCCTGAAAGTTTGAAGGATATAGTTTCCGTTTAGTACCCAGTAGAGAATTTGTCAAGTTGGTTTGGTAAATGGGAACGTAGATAGCAAAAACATACCGTAACACCCAATTTGAAGATCCATCCCATTAGAATCCCTAGGGGCAGGCCAATTACGTAGTAGCAACCAAGATTTATATATGTCACCCATGCTTGCCATCCACATCCCACAGCTACAGCTGCAAAATGGAAAATATGTGTGTGTATGTCATGAAAGAGAATGAAAGTCACCAAATAGTTTTCAAATAAGCCAGGTTTGTATTTGACAATTCATCAACTAACTAGGTTTAGACCACTAACCTGACAGAACGGGCTGAACACTGTTGAGTAAAATTGTGATGGCCAAGAGGAAACTCATCTCATTAACTGCTTGGATAACATCGGTGTTCGACGTGAATATGTATGCAAACTTGTCGTGGAGTATCAAGATAAGCACGCAGAAGAAAAGGCCAATGACGGTGGATTGTGCCACAGAGACTTTTGTTGCGAAATTCGCGGCCTTGCCATTACCAGCTCCCAGCTCATTCGCCACTCTCACTCTTTGAAATCAAAGATAAAAAACTTTCAGCACAGTTCTGTTATGTGTGATATTATTGAGATCTTTTTTTACTTTTGGTATCTTTTGTCACATTTTTTTAAGGACATGAATTGATGACTCAATGCATTGAAAACAATATGTTCACATCAAATCTTGTTATTAAAATATGTACGATAGAGAACTACCTTTGCAGTTTAAAATTTTAGACAATGGGACAAATGTACATGGATTGGACAGAGAATTAGCTTGCTGTGATGGTTGGTAACTAAAAATGAATTGAGGAAACGTGAAAAGTAGCAAATAGACTACAGAATGTGTGCTTACAAAGGAACAGTTTGTAAACTAGGTGAAGAAATGATTTCATACCCAAAAATGGGTCTATGCTTGTCTAGTTTGTGCTAAAAAATAGGAATAAGAGAGTTATATTTTTAGAGTAACGAGTTGTTCGTAATTGTTTGATTGGTACTGAAATTAGAAAGGGGAAAGTGTGCGAAGAACAGTACCCGGTTGCAGCGAAAAATGCCAAAGGAATCATGAACTCCCATCCATTAATGGTCATGCTGTAGAATTGAATCCAATCAAGCAGACAGGAAAAGAACATAAATTTTTCCCAAATCAGAAAAAAAAAAAAAAAAAATTTTTACAAAGGAAGACTTTGTTACTCAAATTGATTACAAAGAACAACAAAATTAGGGGACACCGGTGGTATTTAGTACCATACACTACTTAAGAGTGAGCCACATAATATAGGACTCACTTTTTATTAGTTGTGGTGCTCAAATATGGTGTTTCCGAGCATTTAAAGAAAAAACAAAATTAGCTGAGGAGGAAAAGAAATGAAAGAGAGATTAGTACCAAACGGACAATGCATCCACAACAATAGTAGCATCCTTCAAGTATCCTGTCATTAACATCAGTATTCTGTAGTACCAGTTCTCCAAACTACACAACACACATATTTCCATTTTAGCAAGGTTATAAGTGAATATATATTTGTATATGTATGCACACATTCATATTATATGGCAAAAATAATTCTTTGTAAGGTTTCACAATGTACGAAAAAATTGAGTCCTGCACCTAGTACATAGGAAAAACAAAAACAAAGCAAAATTCACAAATATAAAATAACAGAGTTTAGAAACGAACCAGAGCATGACTCCAGAAGCAGCAGAGAGCTTGACAAACTCCCAGAGCCCAGAAAAGGCTTGCATGGAGAAACCGGTCCAAGTTAGGGGACACCAGCCACAGGTAGTATAACAAAACAACCCCAGAACCAGAAACCACCACGAGATATCCAAAGCAATTGCTGCTCCGACGACACCAAAATCGAGCACGTAAATCAGCAGCCAACTGGCTAAGGCGTTAACCACCAGACAGCCGACGGTAACCCAGGCGATGATCTGGTTCTTGAGCTGGCACTGCAGGAACCTCTGCAGCGGAAACTGAAAGGCGAAGCAGAAGTGCTGGGGGAGAAGCCAGAGCACCACCAGACCTGTCTGCTGCGATACGGCGTCGGACTGGCCGGCCAGTTTCAGAATCGGAGTCGTGAAGATGTAGAGGGGCAACAGAAGGATGCAGCAGAAGAAGAGCACAATCCATGATCTCTGCATGTAAATTCCGAGCATGTGGTACCTCTTCGCACCAAAAGCCTGCCCACACATTGTCTCCAGTGCGCTTGCCATTCCTAACTGATTTGTATTACAAATTTAAAACTAAATTGTTATAAGCAGTAAGACGTATCACCATTTACTCAACACAAAAAATTTGACGTTTTGTGTGGCATAATTCAAAGGGAATTTAAGTGAGGTAATCTGATTTTTCACCTTTTGTTTTTAACTGAAATCTTAAACGAAATGGTTATGATAAGTGATATTGACCCTCAATATTTTTTCAATTAAACAGAGTGTTGGTAAGTTGTGGTAGTTACCAGGAGGCCATAGCAGAAGCCGACGATGAGATTGTTGGCAAGGGATATGGAAGCTAGTTCGACTTCGCCGAGGTGGCCGGCGAAGGCTTGGGTGATGACGTTCATCGAGAAGCCGGCGACGCGGCTGAAGATGGCGGGACCGACGATGCTCCATAGCTTCTTGGACTCGACACAGATCCTTGACGAAAGGTCTTGCGTTAGCTGGTCTTCTGCTCTGTCTCCGGCTATGAGGCTCTGGTTAAGGTCACTGTCCTCCTCACCCCTGTTGACGCTTCCCATATTTTAGAGATATAGACAAAAGATTTGTTTCCTACGAGACTTTGTGAAACAAACATGCGACGTTGGAGAAGCTATTTATTGGTTTGTGAAGTGGCCAAAAAGTGACACTGTTTGTTTGTGTTTGAAAATTAGGTTGAGATTCGTACTTGGTGGTTAGTTTATACATAATGAAATTTGAACCTCCACATGCCAACCGCCGGTGAAGTCTAGAAGGCAATTTCCCAATTGATAACCATACTTGAATTCAGCCATAATGAAAAAGTGACATAACTAAAAGCAATTAGAAATGAAAGTACTTAAAAGGCGTTAATCGTCCAGAATTATGTACAGTAATTTTTACCGATATCAATGATAATGTAGAACAAAATAAACAAACAAGAACACGTAAGAAAAATAGTCATTCAACTTTAATGTGAGAGTTATGTTAACTTTCAATTACTATAATAATTCACTATTAGGAAAAACAAAAAAAAGAAAAGAAGTTTTCTTTTTTTTTTTTTTTTTATAGTTAAAAAAAAAGAGAGAGAGAAAAAAAGCTTATAATTAGAGAAAATAACACGCCTCTCAACCGTGTGCTTTACAGCTTAACAATAATTTGGATTTAAAAGGTTACTTTTCGGGTTAGTCATATTGGCAGTTGTATAATCGAAATGTCGCTTTTGGGGAAAAAATAAAAAAACAATTGTCGTTTGAGTTCTTTAAAAGCAAATGAGAAAAGGTACATAGCATATTAATTTATAAGTACTTGTACGTTGTAACTAATTACAACTACTTATAGCATTGTCCAAAAAAAAAAAAAAAAAAAAAAAAAAAAAAAAACTAGTTATAGCATTGATAATTTATTGACAAATTTCTTTAAAATGGGCCCAAAAGTATAATATGGTTTTGTATTGGCTGCACATGTATAATTATAATCATGGAGCGAGAAGGTGTTACCAGACTGGCGGATGGAGATATCAATATTGGATTTTGACCCAACTGCCAAATAACTAAAATAGTGGAAATAATTGAAAAAAGAAAAGAGAAAAAAAAATGTAGGAATGGTTGATCACGTAAGGTCGAATTCACTATCCATTTGATTTTTGTCTAAATAATTTTAGAGAATTCTCATTTTTTTTCTTTTATTTTTGTTTATATATGGTTGTTTATTTATTTATATTTTTCTTTCCTTTGGCTAATTATATTTTGCAGTGAGCCAGGAAAAAAGAAAAGAGAGAGAAGCAACTGAGTCAAAAATTGATGAATTTCCAATACATAGCAAGTGATTGAGAATGCAAGAAATTATGCTCAAATCCAATTTTCTAGGGTTACTGCTGGTCTTCCGGTCCATTATTTGGTTCAGGTGATCTTGACCACTTCATTACACGTTTGCTGGCTGTCTCTGCCTGCAAAATTTGATTGCCAACGACGTGAACATAATGATCAACCAAGTTTATAAGCTCTCTCTCTCTCTCTCTATATATATATATTTATATACGTATATATGTGTATCTTCTACATAAATGATGAAACTAAAAATTAATAGATGACTTTTTGATTAGGTTGGTATCTTTTTAATATTCTCATCATTTACTTATATTATTAAATCTAATAAAATAAAAAGAAATACAAAAGCATCTATTATCAACGAAGGGAAGAATAACGGGCAATCAGAAGAGTAACTATGTTAAATATTCATACCTCTTTTTCCCAATCACATCGAATTGTTATAATGGCCAATATTACCGTCTGAATTGCGGTTCCACCAAAAATCATCCCACCCCATATGCCCTATGGTGATCCAAAGAAATGTCATTAAGTTTTGGTAACGTTTTTGAATGAAGCTATCGTCATACTTGAAAGTAGTTATATGACATATATATATATATATGTAACTTGCGGTCCTTGTAGAATGGATTTTGATAAAAGGGAATAAATGTGTTTGATTCACTAGAACTAAACTTTTTAAATTAAACTTATTTAACTTTTAAAAAATTGGGTAAAATTTTTATTAATTTTTCAAGAAAAAAAAAAAAACGAGTCGAAAAACTTTAATTTTAATTCGTGAACACAAGGGCCCTAAAAGTAACAAAAGCATACCATAACACCG
Organism: Ficus microcarpa; assembly: GCA_025413485.1. Lineage (NCBI taxonomy): Eukaryota > Viridiplantae > Streptophyta > Magnoliopsida > Rosales > Moraceae > Ficus > Ficus microcarpa. The sequence continues at coordinate 43,159,945 of CM046377.1, read as the reverse complement.
GTATTGAAAATCCAACCCATTATAAACCCGAGGGGCAGGCCTATTATGTAGTAGCAACTAAGGTTTATGTAAGCCACCCACGCCTGCCATCCACAGCCCACAGCTACCCCTGTCACAGTAAACCAAAAGAAAAAAAAAAAAATTGGAAAAAAAATATTATTATTGGGAAACCATTTTCATTACATTAATCTATTCTTTTAATTGGGGAAAAAAAAAAGTGTGCGGAGGGTGGACCCGCTGTGACTATCTTTTTTGGATGTGATTGTAAGAGCCTCCACATATCATAAAATGTTCGTATTGAATCATAATTATTTATGTTAAAATACAAAAGCATGTCGATTTAATCATATTTCAAGCCGTATTTGATTAGGGCTATCGAAAAATTGTTTAAACGAACCTGACAAAATGGGTTGAACACTGTTGAGTAAGATTGTGATGGCCAAGAGGAAAGACATTTCGTCAACTGCTCGGAGAACATCAGCACTTGAGGTGAATATGTATGCAAACTGATCATGGATTATTAAGATCAGGACACAGAAGAAGAGGCCTATCACGGTAGATTCCACCACGGAAACTATCGTCGCAAATTTCGCGGCCTTACCGTTGCCAGCCCCAAGCTCATTTGCCACCCTCACTCTGTAAAATGCATAGTAAGCAAAAGTTTAACAAGGTTATACTCTATAACCTATTGTTTACTTTCAAAAGTTCTAAAGAATGGCTTTGTATTATACCTTGTGATTATAATTTAATTTCATATGCACTTTCTTTTTTTTTTTTTTTGTTTTTTAGCTGGAAACCTACCATGGCCTGGTCCTTGTTCCTGTTTTCACCTCTACTCATAGCGAGTTTGTTATTCTTCTTCTTTTTTCTTTGGGTATTTTTGGGAAAAAGGTGTTTATTCAATTTAAAATTAAAGTTGATAAGTGATGGTGACGTAAGCATATGGAAGATCGTGAAAGATTAAGTAATCATGAGCTAATTTCATTTTTAATTTTATTTAAAAAGCATATGACAAGACATGGTTATATGTAGAGCTTTTTCATAATGTAACATTAAGTGGGACCAAAATTAAAAAGCACATTAACTTTAAATAATGCATGTGAACATGTCTTTTGTTCATCAATACAATTTTCCAATTTATCTGCTCCACTCACCCTGTGCATTCTCATCTTTTTTCTTTTTCTTTTTCTTTTTCTTTTTTTTTAAATACTCTCTCTCTCTCTCTCTCTCTCTCTCTAGTCAAATGGGAGTCGTGAACTTGTTCGAATATAATTGCTCAATTGCAGAAATTAAAGAAAATGGAAAAAGTATGTCAAGAATATTACCCAGTTCCAGCAAAAAAGGCCAAAGGAATCATCATCTCCCAACCGTTAATAGTCATGCTGAATAATTGAACCCATCAACACAAAACAATAGAGAAAAAAAAAAAAGAAAAAGAAAAAAGGGAAAAATTTAACAAATTAGTATGATATAGAAATGAGAGATGAAAGAATTATACCAAACAGACAAGGCATCCACAGCAATAGTTGCATTCTTCAAGTACCCAGTCATCAATATCAGTATTCTATAATACCAGTTCTCCAAGCTGCAACAAGGAATAAATAGCAAAATAAACAGTAAAATAAATAGTAAAGGAGTCCTACTACGATTCATAATTAGTAATAATCTGTAACGTTGTAAGTCTAGGCAAAAATAGTTATCCTGATCACGGAAGTACTCACAAAGCGGCAAAAGATGATATTAGAAGGATAATTTACAATATAGTAGGAAAAATACTGTGAGACCTACTTTCTATTAGTCTGTAAAATTGAGTTTTGGTTTTCTCAATAGCATTGATCTAGCTATTGACTATAGTTAAAGGTCATATAACTGGATCTCAAAAAATCTACCAGAGCATGACTCCAGAGGCAACAGAGAGCTTGACAAATTCCCAGAGCCCAAAAAAGGCTTGCATAGAGAAGCCAGTCCAAGTTAGGGGACACCAACCACACGAAGCGTACATGAACATCCCGAAAACCAGGAACCACCAGGAGACGTCCAAGGCAATAGCTGCACCAACGACGCCGAAATCGAAAACATAAACCAACAGCCAGCTTGTCAAGGCATTAACCGCCAGCCCCGCCAGCGAAACCCAGGCTATGATTTGGTTCTTGAGCTGGCACTGCAGGAACCTCTGCAGCGGAAACTGGAAGGCGAAGCTGAAGTGCAGCGGGATCATCCATAGCGCCACCAGCCCCGACTGCTCCGACACGGCGTCGGATTGTCCGAGCATTTTGAGGATTGGAGTTGTGAAGATGTAGATAGGCAACAGAAGGAAGCAGCAGAGGAACAACACAATCCATGATCTCTGCATGTAAATTCCCAGCATGTGGTATCTCTTGGCTCCAAAAGCTTGACCGCACAACGTCTCTAGTGCACTCGCCATTCCTAACTGCATCATTCAGAACATGAAATGAAATGTTGCATTAATGCTAATATTTAACTAACCATAAGTTTTTATATGTCAATTTGGATACTCAATTTCTTAATTTTCTCAAAAAAAAAAAAAAAAAGAAAAGAAAAAAAGAAAAAGTATTTTGTATCAGTTAGGGAATTAACATGTGCGGTTTAAAAATTCTTTCACATCTTTTTTGCAAGATGGGAACTAGGCGAGACGCAGGTGCGTATGTGTCCCTCACCTCCATACTCTACCCCTTTTTGGTCATCTATGCCAATCTCTATGCCCACCTAACTTAAGGCGAGGTCGGGTTAAAGAATCGTAAAGATATTATGTATCTTATCCATTTACCTATTAAAAATTTTAGAAGAAATCTCGCAATATTATGAAAAAACTCAAAACAAATTTCAAGACGTATGACTCATATTCAAATTAAAATCACAAAACCAAATACAAATTCCGACGGTAACAAACTAAAATTTTAAAAAACAAATTAAAACGTTATATTATATGCTTTTCCTACCCGGCCCTGCCTTGTATATATGTATTTACCCTTCCTTCTATAATAGTCCTTACATCTGTCCAGTTAGGGATGTATACCCTTGATATTCGTACTCACGGATAAAATTGTCATTCCAAGAGATACTAGTGCTTCGTCCTGACTCTAACGGTTAGAATCAGGACTCAAGGAGCATGGATAACTTGAATCTTGATCTTGAAAGTACTACTATTTTTTTTATTTTTTGGTGGGTCCTTGGCCAAAAAAGGATAGGATGGGGGTGATAAATAGTAGTGAAAAGAATACCAGGAGTCCGAAGTTGAAGCCGACGATGACGGTGTTGGCAATGGAAACGGAAGCAAGCTCGACTTCGCCGAGGTGGCCGGCGAAGGCTTGGGTAATGACGTTCATGGAGTAGGCGGCGACGCGGCTGAAGATGGCGGGTCCGACGATGCTCCATAGCTTCTTGGACTCCACACAGAGCCTAGACCAAAGGTCTAATTTGTCTGTGTACAAGCCGTCGTCGTCTTTGCTCGACGATTCCGCTACAATTAGGGCCTCGTTCAGATCCTCATGCTTGTCCCTGTTGAAGCTTCCCATTAGAGACTTACTTGAAGTTCTCTAGCTATATCAACTAGATCACCACTGATTATTGTAATATAGGACTTGAATATATATATATATGTATATATATGTATATCAAAACTCTTGTATCAAAACTCTTGTATGTGTGTTGTCGAGAGTGGTGTCGTGTCCAAACTGAGTCATGAACTTGTGTTTGAAAATTGGATGGATCATACGTAAATATGGTAGTTTCTATCTAGAAGGCGCTGGCACATCCGTCCGTCCGTCAATATAGAAAAAACATACTACATAACCGATAGGACAGGATGTGAACAGATTTTGATTCTGAATTTTCAACAAACAACAGATTAGGGATTCATGTAGGATTTTATTAATACAGTTTTTTTAAAAATCTGACAGATTTTTGTGTGACACATTATTCGAACTCTCTGATATAATAAAAATAAAAGGTTTCAAATAACACAAAAAAATTTTTTTTTACCATGTCACAATTATTGTTGTCTATTTCAAACCATTCGTTTACTAAAAAGTATATGCAATAATGTTTAAAACTTAAAAAAAAAAAGGAGAAGAAATGGCCGAAAAGAAAAGGACAAAAAGACAAAGGAAAGAGAAAAAGAAGAGAATGTGCATATACGACAAAACTTGTCGAAAGAGTTCAATTAGTGTACGTGTGCTTTAAAAAAATATATATTTTTTTCAATTAGAGTTCAAAACTTGTACGTGTGCTTTCATTAATTCATAGTCAATTTTACTTGTTAAAGAAGCATTTTAGGGTATAGCGCATCAGGTACAACTATCTCGTATGTTTTTTTATTTTAAAAAAACGCGCTGCTACACACTGATAACATTGAAAATGCTCGTTCTTTATTTACTCAATCGTGCAAGTTTGACAAGAAGTAGGTGGTGTTGGACGATTAAAAAGACAGCGAGTGCTAAAAGGTTGATTAGTTTTGTACTTATGAGTAGTGAATGTTACGCAATGTATAGCATCACAAAGTGAGGTGGTGCAGAAAAATGAATTTTTTTTTTTTTGTTTTCCCATTCTATTATCAAGATAGATTTAAATTCGATACTCGATAACCCTATCAGAATTCGTAATATCAGAATCTTAATCACATCATGTTCTTTCCTTTTTATGGTAGTTTGTTTGGTTCGTTATTAGAGTTTGAAAGTTTAAAATCTTTTTTTACAAAAAAGACAAAATTAAAAAAAGTATATTTTAATTGGAAATGAGCTAACGGTTTTCTTTCAAAATTTAAAGCCAGGTTCTATAGATGATGGAATGGAGTAGGATAGTACAAGTAATATAATTTTTTACAGGCAAAAATAAAGGGGAAAAAAAAAGGAGACGTTTTCCGGTAGGTTAACAAAGAGGTAGACTTTCGAGGAAAAAATAATATCTAGCAGTTGAGAAGATCAAATTTTCTCGTTATCGTGCGATTGTTGAAACACCAAATTACTTTCTATAGGTCCAACATATTACAAGAAATAATAACAACATTAAAAAACTGTCAGTAAGGATATTGTCTATATTTAATTTATAGTCGACAGTTAGATTGGCAAATTTCAAAACGTGACAAAGATTTGACAACAATAGAAGTAGTAGTAAAATTGGATTGCATTTTGAACGAACACAATTAAGGATCCATTTGATAGGCCACCAAAAGAAGAGAAACAATTTGGGTTTGAATTGATTATGCGTTAGGTATACTAAGGTTTGGATTTTAGAATTTAGATTTGAATTATTATACGTTTATCGAAACATTTGAATTATTGAAGTTAAAAAATGTAAAAACTTGAAATGTGTTTAGAAAATAAATATCATTATGAAGCGTGTCTCGTTCGTCTCAAAATTCTATGTAATTTAAAAAAAAATCATCTCATTTGGACTTGTCTATGCAAAGTTATGGACTTTTAAAATTTGAGTTATAAAACTGTGTGAACAATGAAGCTGACGGAAAAAGATAAAAATTGGATTGTAATTTTGAAATTTGGATTGTAGATCCAAATACATGCTAAAATTTTTTACTTTTCAATGAGTGTTTAAAACCATCATTTTTATAATAGGGCAATAGGCTAATGAAGTCTAAATTTTGAGCTATAAAAATAGTAGATTGAAGTTTATGTGTCTTACTTAAACTCTTATGAGTACAAGTTTTAAAATAAATGCAGAAAAGTGTTTTTTAAAGTCGTAGCTTTTGAAAAAGGTTTATCGCTTTAATAAATTAATTTAACCCATGACGGATACTGTAAATAATATTGGTTGGACTATTGGAGTACGATTGTTTTGTACTTGGCTTCATACGGAGAGTTAAGGTAGTAATTAGACCGTCATGTTGAGATATCGTTTACTAAGCATAATAAAGCCACTCTTTTATTTTCACAGTTACTTTTTTATTACATAATAAAGCCACTCTTTTTAATTATTTTTTAATCACAATTACCGAAATTTATTGCATCATTTTCATCTCATGACTATATTAAAAGATGAAAAGTTTAAGGGCCCGTTTGGTTGTTAGTTCTGTTTGAACTAAATTATATTTTTTTCATCATGATTTTTGTATTTTTCTCAAAAATTTTTTTGTTTTTTTTGAAAAATTACTATTAAAACTTAAAAATCTTAAACTAATCTCATTTATCAAACACTCCCTAAATCATCTGCTCTCAATTTTAAATAATAAGAAACAATAATAACAACCAAGTACAATAATATCCGAAAGGAGATCATCGAGGATCGCTAGAAGCCACACTCTTCCACTTTCTCCTTTACCTTTTCTGTTTTGGTAATGTCATTTCTCCTTTCCAGCTCGGTAGAAATGCTCTTAAAGAGGAACATTATCTCTTTAGCCAAATATATATATATATATATATATTAGAGTTTTTAATAGTTATTTTAATATTTATTCATTCATGATTTTAATTGTTTTAATCATACCATATTGGTCGGATGATTGTAATAAATTAAGTACTTGCTAAAAAAAGTAATGACAATTAATGATAAAGAGCTCATTAAATATGATTTAGAAAGATTATTTATTGGCAACTCGGTGACATGACTTTTTCAAGTATTTTTTATAAATAAATTATAAATTAAAGAATTTCAATCCTAGCTTTGGAATCTTATTCCTAATTTCATTTTCATTCTTAGTGTTGGAATCTTATTCCTAATTTTCTATCATTCCCAAACTAATTTTTCTATTTCTCTAAAGCTGTTATTTTTTTTTTCTTTCTTTCTTTTTTTTTTAACGTCTTTATTCTTCATTATTACTTTTCATACCCCTTGTTATATTTATTTATATTAATATGGAGTTTGGGATGATTGTGAAACGTCCACTGCTATGGCTTATCTTGAAGCAAAGAAAGGACCAGACCCCGATTTCTTCTACAAGCATGCCACTGATGCTGATCGTTGGTTAACAAATTTATTTTGGGCTGATGGAGCTTGCAAAGTGGACTTCGAGTTATTTGGTGATTGTTTTGCTTTTGATTCGACCTATAAAACCAATAGGTACTTCATCTTGTCTACACCAATTTTAATTCTCCAAATCATCATCTTTTTTTTCCCCCCTTGATGTGGCAAGCTTTTGAGTCCCTTTTGTGTAATTCTGTATCAGTTTTTGATTGTGTTGTTACTGTTCTGTTTTGGATTTGAAAAAATTTTTATTCTTTTTTTTTTTTTTTTTGAAGCTAACAGGTATGAGAAACCCTTGATAGTTCTATTAGGCTCGAATAATCATGATAGAACTTGTGTATTTGGCTTTGCTTTGCTTCAGAATGAGTTGGCTGAAACATATACATGAGTACTAGAAAAAATTTACGTTATTTTCTTTCTTAAAAAAATTTATGATTCCATACCATGAATTCCAAGTAAGAAGAATTTTGATTCCATTCTATTCCTTAATATGCATTCCAAATATAAATTACTCATATTTAAAATACAAAAAAAATATTTAATTATATTTTAAAGGTTAGTAGGATTTTTAACTTGCAATAGTAAGTTACATAAAATACCACATCATCAAACTTAATTAAAGAAACTTAATTAAAGAATGTACTTCTTTTTAAAGTTTCATTTGTAAAGTATCCATTGAAACCACACAATATATATCTATATAGATATATATCATTCTTTGGTCCCACCATGAAGACATATAATTCGTAGTCATCTCAAATAGTTTCAAAATATCTTTCTTGTCAGCTATTGAAACAAAAATGTTTTTATCAGATTCACGGGACAAACAATTTGACATGTCAATCAATGAAACAATCGTTCTGGTTTTGATTGTGAGCTCCTATAATTGGCCTGAAGGTGCTGCATTGGTTACATTCATCCTAGCTTTCCGAGCCTGTGAATTGAAATTCCAACCACAAAAATGTCTTTGTATTGTTTTAACTTCCACGTGAAATATCAAAGGATTGCGTTATAAAGTACTCTTATTTCAATTTTCAACCACTACTTTTTAGAATTATTTTCATCATACTATCTGTACTTTAGAGTCATTCTCACTTTGTCTTTTGAAATTTAAAAACTCTCAATTTAGGCTCTAAACTTTGAATTAGTCTCACTTAACCCCTTCCATTAGAATTTCTATTAAAAACAGATGGAAAAAAGGGAGTAAAGTGCAGTCATGTGATCCTTTTTCATTTGTTTTTAATAGAAATCCTAATAGAAATTTGTCTGTTTTAACCAATATTCTTGTAAATGGGGTTAAGGACAAATTCAAAATTCAAAGAGCAAAATGAAAGTTTTTAAAATATATGGGATAAAATGAGAACGACCAGAAAGTTTATGAGACATAGATGAGAATAATCATACTTTATATTACCTCGTTTTCCCATTCACATCTCACAGTGATGATTGTCAAAATCAAGGTTTGAACGACAGTTCCACTTATCATGCCTCCCCATATTCCCTATTCATGCATAATCAAATCAAAGGACTTACAAATTCAGAAAATGCATGAAATTTAGAGGAGAATATCAGGAATTTCACAATTTTTTCTCTTTCTTTTGCTGCGATACAATCTACATATTAAAACATACCTCCAAAAAAAGAAAAATTGTTTTAAAAAAAAAACACACGTACCATAATACCAAATGACAGCAACCATCCCAAGAGGATCCCGAGAGGTACCCCTACAAGGTAGTAGCTACCCATGTTTACGAAAGCCACAATTGCTTGCCAACCTGATCCAACTGCAACTCCTGAAATCCAAATCGAGGCCACAAAAACATGAGACTGCTTTTGATCAGATTATGCAACTTGAATGCTTGTGGAAGCAGTTTCTAACCTGAGAGAACTGGTGCAATGCAATTGAGGAGAATGGTGAATACCAACATGACTGCTAATCCGTTGACCATCGCAATGACTGGAATGCTCGAGGTAAAGATCCTGGCTAGGCTCTCGTGGAATACTATGACTACTAAACAAAAGAGAAGTCCCACGAAGAGCGAATTAAACATTGACACCATGGTTGCAAACTTTGCACCTTTTGCATTGCCTGCACCAAGCTCGTTTGCTACGCGTACCCTAGGTCACCAAGAGACAGAACACACAAGAGACAAGCGTTAGTGTGTAGTTGCAGAGTAAAATTTAAAGGACAGAATTTTTTTTCCCTCTTCTCAACGTACCACATCACAAAGAATGAACATATTTAGACATAAGAAAAATTAGGATATGATTTCTATGGATCAGAATAGAAAGTTGATCATACATATTTACTTACACGAAACATTACATGCAGCAAGACACAGTGTTTAAAATTGCACAATTTGAGGCACGCAATGAGGCGTGCCTCAGTGAAATGCGGGGAAAAAAAGTAACAAGGCCTAAGCCTCAAGTGCACACTAAATTGCGTACGCCTCTCTGAATTGAGGCGTACTAAAAAACGCGCGCTATTGCGCAATAACTGAGGCGGCAGCCTCAATTTTTCTGAGGTTTTTTCCAATCCAAAGGCCCAAGGCCCCAACATTTGATTTTTCAAGAAAATATATATATATATATATATAAAATCCCATATTAGCCCATATTTAGGGCTTAAGATGCATTCAACAATCCTGTTCAACAGAGCCATCGTTTCAGCTACTCCTCCTTCGTTATGTTATGTTATGATTTCTATCTACTATATGATTTTTTATATTTTTCTACTTATTTTATGGTTTCATTTTGAGGCTTACGCCTCAAACCACATTAAGGCTTACGCCTTAACTCGCAAACAGAAAACGCCTTAATACCCGATTGTGCAATTTTAAACATTGGCAAGACAAGAAGATATCGGAAAACACAACGAGTTGTGCTGTCATGAATCACAATATCAGTTATGATCCGTTAACAAGGCATGGAACCAAATGAAGCTATGTCGTACTGATACCGAATTTGCGTGGTTAATTTCCCCTAATGAAAGAAAAGTCTAGGAACATTAATTGGACAAACTAATATGGTAATGTTGGAGCTGATGCGCATGTGGGACCGGATATGAGTATTTATCACACTACTAAGAAGAAAGTGCACCATTAATCACTATTGTTTGTTCTATTTCAAAGAAAGAGCACCCTTATTCAACCAAACGGAGTTGAACGGAGTTCCGATGACCCTACTCAATTACATAGGATGAGTATAATATTTCCAAAAAATTAAATACAGTTGCAACAATCCAGTAGTAATCAAATCTAGAGGCAACAAGGATTCATACAACTAGATATGGTGCTTTAGATACGAAACGAAAGATGGAGACTTTCATCCACCAAAATATGACTTACCCTGTTGCAGCCAAAAATCCAAGAGGGATCATAGATTCCCAACCGTACATAGTCATACTAGATACAAAAACAGAGAAAAAGAGCTATTAGAGAAAGACCAATGTAACTGAAAACGTTTGGGAAAAAAAAAAAAAAAGCAAGAATAGTAACTCATTATGAATAGTAACTATAACTAACCAGATTGAAAGGGCATCAACTGCAACACGAGTGTTCTGGAAAAAGCCAGACACAATGATCAACATCCTGTAGTAGAAGTTCTCCAACCTAACTCATCACAAAAAGCAAATCTTAACATTACCATAAAGAGGTACAACAAGAATCCAATTATATAAATGTGTATGTATATATAGGTATACATATGCACACATACGAGAGCATGACTCCAGAAGCCAAAGAGAGCTTAAAGAAATCCCAGAGGCCAACAAAAGCTTGACCAGAAAAACCAGTCCAAGTCTCAGGGCAGCCCCCAAACACCGCGTATCCAAACATACCCAGAACCGAGACCCACCAGGAGAAATCAATGGTCAAAGCAGCACCAACAATGCCGACCCTCAGCTTATACACAAAAAGCCAACTCAAGAAAGCGTGAAGCGCTAAAACGCCCCCAGAAACCCACGCAATGACCTCCGTCTTCAGCTGGCTCTGCAAGAACCTCTGCAGCGAGAACTGAAATGGGAAGCTCAAGTGGAACGGAATCAGCCACACCGCCACTACGCCGGTCTGCTCCGCCACTTCCTCGGTTTGTCCCGCGAGCTTCAAGATCGGCTCGGGGAAGAGAAACATGGGCAAAAGGAAGACCGAGCAGAGAAAAAGCACCACCCACGAGCGTTGCAAGTAGATGCCCATCATGCTGTAGTTCTTCGCTCCGTACGCCTGCCCGCAAAGGGTCTCGAGCGCGCTCGCCATGCCTAGCTAGAAACCGCGGAGGATCAGTTCCGGGTGAAGTGTGCACAATCTGTTTGATGAAATGCCAGAGAGAGGAATTTTTTTAAAGTTTACCAGGAATCCGAACGTAATGCCGATGATGACGGTGGTGACGATGGAGATGGCGGCGAGATCGACGTCGCTGAGGTGGCCGGCGAAGGATTGGGTGATTATGGTGACGGAGAACATGGCGAGGCGGCTGAAGATGGAGGGCCCAGCGATTTGCCAGATCTTCTTTGATTCCACCCATGTCCGTCTGATCAGACCATTCTCAGTTTCTGCTTCTGGATATGAGATTAACAAAGGGTCTTCTTGTTCTTCTCTCATTTGCTGTCTTTTCTTAACTAATTAACTGTAATTGGTCGTTTAACTACCTTACTCAGAAATAGGCTTGAGTCAGTCAGTGCTCAGTAGTACAAGGTTTGCATTGCAAGTCCTGGAAGTGAGATGCAAATGCAATGAAATCTCTCCCAACATGATGGCAACATATTTGGCAGCATATGGGTAATTGCAGCACAAATCTGTAATAAAAATAAAAATTTAAGAAATAAATAATGTTGACTGAAATGATGAGATTCAGCTTAATTTTCATTAACGAAAAAATACGCATAACACTGATTTGAAATATGAGTTGTAAAGATTAAATATGAAACACTTATAAATAAGTTAAAAAATAAATATTTAAGGTTTTTTGTCATTTTTTTTCTCATATTTTTTTCTTTTAATTAGAGTAACAACGTGTCAGAAGTACTGTTAATATGTATCATTTTATAATTCTATATTCAATACCCTCAACTAATACTTTCAATGATTATTAAATGTATTTTTTCATCAAAAATTTAATTTAGAGGGGGGCTCCAATGCGGATAACGAAAAGAGAACAAGGACTAATAGACCAGTAGACCAGTAGACCAAGTTACACGACTTAAAGGGCATTTTATGACAAACTAAAAATTTAGAGGGAAAAGTGTAATTTGTCCAGATAAAAGTGATTGGAAAAAAAAAAAAAAAAAGTTTTTCCATCTTGATGTTTGATATGAGAGCAAGGAAAAAAGGGAAGAAAAAAAAAAAAAAAAGAATTTACCTTCACTTATTTGGCATCAGAAGTTAAAAGGGGGAGAAAAGATAAAATCTTGTTACATAAATTTTTTTAAACCCACTGAGGGTATGCAAAAATTATAAAATATAAAAGACAAAAGACAAAATAAGTTGAAAGGGCAAAAATGTACTCTACAATCAAGTACATTAACAATATATTTTTCTTCTCATAATCCGTCAATATTTGAAAAGATAAAATAAGGTGGCCCAAGATTCAAGATCTCTCTTGTTTATTCACCAAAACAAAAAAACAAAAAGAAAAAACTCTCGTTTCTTCTTCTTATCTCTACCAAACAAGCATAGAAGAGTCTTCTCTTCACTTTTCTCCCCACCCTTTTCTTTCCTTCCACTAATCTTTCCTTCTAATAATCCATCGTACGAGACAGAGCATCGAAGAAAACGGTGGTCTAGTACCCTCATCTGCAAGACTGTGATGGTTTGTTAGAATTGGGATAGTAGGTGGTGTTTGGTAGTGTTCAAGTGTTAATGGATATATATTTTCGCACGCCTTTATGTAAACATTTTCTAAATTTTATAGTAAGCGTTTTGAAAATGAAAAAGAAAATAAAAATAAAAAAATTATGAGAATGATTTTTGTCAAAACAATACAAAATAATTAAAAGTCATTTTTCCATTCGATAGAATGATTTTTGTCGAAACAATACAAAATAATTAAAAGTCATTTTTCCATTCGATTACGATAGGGGAGAATCATTTTCATTTTTAAAATTATATAACTTAATATATATTTTCAGAAACACATTTAAATACACTTCATCTTTTTTGTTATATCCAAGCCAATCTCTCAAAAAACAATCAAACGCAATTGAGAACCAGTCTCAGTGTTATTTTCAAGGTAATTTCACTTTTATTTTCATGTCAAAAATAAAATTACGACATAATAATTGATCAGCTGAAACATGGGGACCGTGCCCAAAGTCGTGGTCTACATGGTTATAAACTGTTTTGGCACTTCTTGCTTCATTTGGTGTTGAGCTGGGTACTGTGGAGACTCCTAATTGGTATCGTACCCTTGCGAAAGGCCAATTAAATTAGAATTGGGATTAAAATATTCTTCTTGAATAGATTATTTGGTTTTGATTTTCAAGGCAAAAGAGAAAATTAATTGTGCGGGTTCGTTTGGGGTGTTTTTCACATTATAACACATTGAATAACGTAAGGTTGCTCATGATCGTTTGCGTGTATTCTCTTTTGCAAGTTAATAGCTTGTATAATCTATTCGATAGAAAAATATTTGATGATATATATACACATAAATCTTTCTATCATTGAACATAGAGGCGCAAAAGACTCATGAAAAAGTGTACATATCTATAATACTATCCCTATTTCAATATAATACGTATGCTTTCTCCTTCATTTTGCTGTATTTTTTTTTAAAATAGGAATTAGGGTTTCTGCTGAGCTTTCTCCGCATTTTTATGATGTTTCATGCCCAAATGTCCTCAGTATAATTCAGCGCGAAGTACTCAAGTCGGTGGCCAACGAATCTCGCATGGGAGCCTCACTCCTCCGGCTCCATTACCATGATTGCTTCGTTAATGCAAGTTTTTTTTTTTTTTTCCTCTCTCTCTCTCTTCTTTTCTTCGTATATGTGTGTGCATATGCGTGCGTGTGACATGCTGAGTAGTATTCTTGTACTCCTCAGAAAATGAACATGAACCAATCTATAGGTAGAGTATCAGAATTTGAATTTCCTTAGTTGTTTTACATGCATTATTGTTGTATTATGCTTAACTTTCAATTTTATAGGAGAACATTCCTAAACAACCTTAATCAGATGAGACGGGCTATAAAATAATAATGGTCTCACTGACTTCCCTCACATCCCGACTCTGATGAATCGGGATATGTTTAGATTGTTTTCTAAATATGAGATATTTAGAGTTAGAAATAAAACAGGTATGTTAAGAACAAAAACATAAGCGTTTAGGTTTATCTATATATTATAGTTGATACATAAGACGTGGGATTAGTAACCTGCTTATATATTATTATTGAAGTGTGTGATGATATGTATATATAATTTGAACAGGGTTGTGATGGATCTGTATTGCTGGACGATACAAGTAATTTCACAGGAGAGAAAACAGCATTCCCAAATATAAAACTCAATCAGAGGATTTGAGGTTATTCATACTATCAAAGCTGCACTTGAAGAAGAATGTTCTCTACAGGTCTCTTGTCCAAACATTTTAGCCGTTGCTGCTCGTGAGTCTGTTGTTAAGGTAAGATCCTATAATTCTGGATTTTTCTTTACGCCATTTATATATACATTCAAATAATAATAATAATAATAATAATAATAATAAATGGTGATGAAATGATTTAGTAAGCACTTCAAGACATCCCAATTAAATTGACATCCCCTTAACACTCTCGGTCATCTACCCATCCCATTTATTTCTATTACTTCATAATTATGTAAATCAAGTTCCAAATTTTTTTTTTTTTGGAAAAAAGAAAATCATATCTGTTGAGATTTGATTCCAGAACTTAATAAATTAAAAACAACCATTCCACCCATTAAGCACAAAAATACCATTAATTCATGCATGTGCGAAATTTGGATTATTGTTTCCATAAGAGATATTATGCGTGTCAAAATCATTAGTTTAACTAGTACTTGTAACGATGCAATTAGTATATAAAGTCCTTAATTTGCCTGCCTCTTACTTTGTTAATGGAACGTTCCCCCTCACGTGGATTCAGTTTTGCTCTTCAAGAGATGTTAATCAAATTTTTTTCCCAACAAAAAATTTTTTTTTTATTAACTCGTAATTTTTTAACTCAAAAGACTCAAGTTGTAAAGAACACAAAAAAGAACCAAAGAAAAAGAAAATCCCACTGATTTTGGGATTAAGTAAAACTGATTAAAAAAAAACAATTTCAGAAGTCTCACTGACTTGGTCAGATTTGAAAAAAATTCTAAAAATGCCCATGAACTTTGTCATTACCTTGGGACGTTCCCCCTCACCTGGAATCAGTTTTGCTCTTCAAGAGATGTTAATCAAATCTTTTTCCCAACAAAAAAAATAAAGACTAACTCGTAATTTTTTAACACAAAAAACTCAAGTTGTAAAGAACACAAAAAGAACCAAAGGAACAAAAAAATCCCACTGACTTTGGGATTAATTAAGTAAAACTGATTGAAAAGAAAACAATTTCAGAAATCTCACTGACTTGGTCAGATTTAAAAAAAATTCTAAAAATGCCCATGAACTTTATCATTAGTGTCAATTACACCCCCCCCCCCCCCCCCCCCAACCAAAAAAAAACCGAGAACAACTAGCAACAATAACCCTGTCACCTGTTTCCCTCCAAAAATGGATGGAAAAACCTCGCGTGCAGTACCCATCTGTTTCCGTCTGTCCCTTGCACTCTACCATTAATAATTCTTCATGTCATCATTTTTATCGTGCTTCAAAGGTGATATATCTAAAGTTGTTTATTTTAATTATTATGTATAAATTAGAAAGAAAAGAAAAGAAAAGAAATCTTATTTACGCAGTTGGATTTGGTTATAGATCAATTTAGCTCTATATTTCTTAGTGCTGAGCGCGCCTACAATTAGTCCATCTTAATATATGTTTCTTATTCTCTTTATATATTATTGTTTTTTTTTTTTTGAAATTCTATTATTATTATTATTATTTTTTTCAGTTCGCCTTTTAAGGTTGGATTCGATTTTCTTTTTCATTCTTTTCATAAATTTGGATAGGGGATCCTTCTTTTTAAATTCACGTTATCATATTTTGTAACCATGTGTTGCACATTTGCAAATTATAGCATGCATTTTTAAAGTGTATGAATTTTACCAAGTAAAATTTTCACGTACTCTCAGAAATGTTTCTAGGATTCTTCCTCTCTATCGCGATAAATATGATTGAAATCAATACTAAAGTAACTGCTATAAACCAAGTTTTTGAAACATATTTTAGTACAAATATGGATTACTGTCACCATCATTAAAATAATAGTTTCTCAAACATACTTTTCTCCTTTTCTCTGAGGATCTCAAAACTTACGATACGTAATCATCCTAGAAGCCATCAGAAAATTAATCTAAACTACTACGGACTGAAAGAGTTGAAAATCAATTCAGGTGGGTGTAACTGCTGGGTACAGTGTGTGAATTCTTCGGAAAATATTAGTTCAAAAAGAAAATTTATAATTAGGTATTATTTTGGATTTGTTAGATTAATTCAACGACATTTTCAATTGTCACCCGCCGCCACACGAAACTTAGGTCTGACACTATAAAATAGAGAATTATATGAATATAAATATGTAACTAGATAGAGATATGATTAGGCTGAATGGTCTGAAAATGTGGCAGCAAAAATAAAAATGTTTTGCCAAGTTGCTCTTAAATATATATGCATATGTAGATGCGTTTATGTTTATAATATATATGTATATGTATATATATATATATAGCCAGTACGTAGTAATCCATATTTATATTGCGTTTTCGACTGTACAAACTTGGTCACGATCCCGTTCGCGTGTACATTTAAACCACATATATATAGGTCCCGAAATTTGTTTTTTGTTATTAAGTTTACTTTTAATTATCAGAAAAACAATAAAACATAAATTATGTGGAATTTCGAGGGCACTTATCGTAAAGAAAGAATGAAACCCACTAGACTAGGAAGACATTTGAGAGTTTGAGCTCTCAAGTTTGAAACCTATGACTCTTTTAATTTATTTTTTGTTAATATATATTTAAAGAATTATGATAGAGGATTTTTTCTTTTTCCTGGCTTGGAAAGCACTGTTTTAAAACATGGTTGATTAAGATAAATACCTTTACCCGCAGTTCTTAAGTCTCTTGTGTGTAAAAAAAAAAAAAAAAAAAAAACCTGTTTTAAGTACCTTGTAGTTGTTGTATCAAAAAAGTAATTTTCTCTCTCTAGAAAAGAGCAAAATAGTCGAGATAACATACAATTCGTATTAAAAACTATTAATTGAGATGTGCTAGCAAATCCTGAGATCAACTATTCTTTTTAATTCTCTGTTTATTTTAAAAAGAACGTATATACGTTAGAATATATAACGCAAAAGCTTTCCAACCTAACACTTTCATAGGCAAGACGCATCAGTGGTAATTGTATTCTTATCACACTTGGTCAATTATTATCAACAAAATTGAATCACCATATCTCAGAACAATTTTTTTTCCCCTGCATCGCCAATGGGAAACTTAGTTGCTTTTTAATATTGTTGCAATTTGGTGATATATATATATGTGTGTGTGTGTGTGTGTGTGTGTGTGTGTGTGCATATATTATAAAAGAACAGTCAGACATACGTAAATTATGTGATGACTTGTGCTTCTGACCGTTAAATACATGATTTTATTGGCAATTTGCAAAGTTTGAAATTCCATCCACACGTGGTTATATGTGTATGATAATCCATATTAAGGCCTAGATACTACCTATCGTAAATAATAATATTAGCATATAATAATAACAATTGTAATAACAATAATAATAACAATACAACAACAATAATAACAATAATAATGTTGTCATTATTATAGTAAAAACAACAATAATAATACTAGATTGATCTTTCCAAGTTCCAACTAACTTGCTCTTTGTGTACTTGCCAAAAATTTCTATAAATAGCAAGAGCTAGAAACACAAACCACATATTATAACTACCTTCATTTCCTTAACCTCTTAGTAAGTGCCAATAGAGCCTACTTGCCCCCTCATTTTCCCTCCTTTTTCAAGATGACTTCTTATCCTTACTATTCTCCACCTCCTCCTCCACCACCACCTCCGGACTGCAATATGACCAAATCACCTCCACCACCACCGCCACCGCTGCCTCCACCACCTCCACCTCCTCCTCCTCCAACTTGTAACATGACTACTCCGCCCCAACCACCGCCACCACCTCCGTGCCACAACATAACATCTCCACCTCCACCTCCACCACCGCCACCACCGCCACCGCCACCGCCACCACCGCCACCTCCACCGCCACCACCGCCTCCACCGCCGCCGCCATCACCACCGTGCGACAACATAACAACACCTCCTCCACCACCACCACCGCCTTCTCCGCCATGCTACTACAATTGCCCGCCAACTCCGCCACATTGCGAGTACAATTGCACACTACCGCCAGTGTCACCACCGGATCACGACCACACGGTGTACATCGCGGTGTTTGTCTCGCTCGGCGGCGTTTTCTTTCTCGCCTTCCTCGCCGTCGGCCTCTTCTGCTTGGTCAAGAAGAGGAGACGGCCACTACCGGTCCCTCCACCTGTTTGTGTCGACGAACACGAGCACATCCGCGAGACCATCACCACGACTACAGGGCCTTGTGGCGAGCAAACCGTGACCGTCACAATCGACGACGACAAGGAAATTCGTGAGGAGCCGGCCGCTAGTACTTCTCACGGTTATGGACATCAAAACGGCTAAGAATATATGTCGTATTGCAAAGACTGAAATCAATAATTTAAGCTACTTGCTTGTGTGTGAGATCACCATACTTATGCATGTTATACTTGCACGTGTTGGTTTGCATATTTTCAAGTCCTTGGTCTTCTTGTGTATTCATTACATTCAATGTGCATATATATGTGTGTGTGTGTGTGTGTGTATTGCATATATGGTTATTGGTGACTGATTGTACTTTTCTTTTTGCATTTTTTATTTTTATTTGTAAGTCGCGTGAATAAAACAAGAGAATAAGGTACTTGAAAATTCGAGACCTTTCAAAAATGGTGCATGCAATCATTGTTTTATGAAGTTTTACCATTGAAAAAAATGTGTACATATATGTGAATTAATAAAGATCTGTTGTTATTGTTATTTTTTTCTGTTTTTAATTCGTTCTCAATGAATTGAGAAACTTATGGTTACTTATTGATCAAAAGGTGATGAATATCGATCGCCTTTAGTCGATGTAACGTATGAACAAGAAAATAAAATACGGAAAAAATAAATTAAAAAAAAAAAAAAAAAAAACACACACACACACACACAACGTAGCAATAGAGGCTCACTTTTTACATTTGGGAGTTTTACTATTGATTAAGGATAAGAGTACAACGATTATATGAGAGCAAGAAAAGCAAGAATAACGGGTATTCGGAGAAAGAGGAAGAGAAGGAGGTAGGGAAATGATTATCAGATGGAAAATAATATAATAACTTGTTTGGTAAGAAAGAAGATGAGTGCAAGGACAAAAAAGATGGATATATAGAATTCCTAGTAGGACCCACAAGTTCATTAATCTCTCCGAAATTGAAAGGAATACTTAAATCCACTTAATAATTAAGTACTAAAATTATTTTTTTGCCCTTGTTTTTAAAGTAAAATAATATAGATAGATGAATAAGATAGTAATTATACAACTTTTTTATTTTCTTTCTTTACGAAATCAAATAATATAAAGGAAAAATAAAATCTTTCTTCTCACTCTTATTTTCTATTTTTCCTTTCCATTTTGCTTCTTTTCTTTCTTACTAAACATTGGCCAAGAGAGAGGGGGGGAAATTGTGTGTAATTGCTGGAGAACCCGATGCCCTGTGTCTGAGGATGCCCTGATCTATTTTTTACTCCTTGTGAATGAGAATTGGTCCTTGCTAATTCTTTGAATAGATTATTTTTAAAATTATATACCTCTGTTAAATTTATCAATTCTGGACTAATCAATTAGAGAGTCAACTCTATGGCGACCGGGGACTCAATTTATAGTTGGTACCTCGAAGGTCTTTGCTCGTTCGTCAATACGACTCGATTTTATAACGTACGTAGGTTAACACATGTATGATATAAGAAATGGGATATGAAGTCTAATTTCAATAAAAATATAAACATTTAATTATTTATTCAATTAAAGCAATTATTGCAACTGGAAGAACAGAGGAAGTTTAATTATGAATGGAACTAACTTTTAGAAATAATATTCGTTGTCAATAATTAAAAATTCCAAATTTCGATTATTGCTAGGTATTTCTCTAATTTCCACTCAATAACTACAGCCTTGAAGGTTATATCTCTTTTTTTGTTTTTTCTTTTGTTTGGATTCTTGGATCTAATACGTCCTTTCTTGCTAATTAAACTATCATTTTAACATCTGCAGAGCCGGTTCGTCGGGTTTTACTTGCCCCGTCCACTCCCCAATTTAAAAAGGAAAAAAACAAAATAAAACAAAACCAAAACAAAACGAGATAATCTATCCACAAATTCAAAGCTTCAAAGTGACAGTTACTGATAAAATAAGAGAGATTTTATTTGCACCCACAATATAGATAAATACCCTTACAAAATCATTAAAGATTTTTATTACATTTTTACTTACAATAAAATTACCTTAAAACACATTAAAAATACTCATATCCCCACATTCCTATAAATAGAAACATTATTTTTGTATAAAATAATTAAAAACATACACCAAATTAATTATAAAGGGTAGTAATTAATAAGAAACAAAACAAAAAAAATTTCCCTACAAATTTAATTAAAGTTAATTTCATTTTATATTTACACCCACAACATTAATAAATATACTCACAATATTAATAACTACACCCATTTAATAAACGTTTTCTAACATAAAATGAAATTATGATTTTTTATTTTTAAATTGAAGGTAAGAAATCTGAACTCCACACATAATTCTATCTAAATTAATCGTGGTATTACGCTGTCCCTACAACCACAAATGAAATTAATTAATGTTACGAATCCTATTATATTCTTGAGTGTCCAAGACACTACATGACATAGAAAACTTAGGCCCATTGGACATTACGAACTCTCTTAGGCTTTCCTTGCTATGCTGGTTGCTCGATTTCTGAACTTATCTAAACTTGAAAGACTATATACAGAAAGATATATTTATGAACTTGCAAGACAATAATCTAAACTTATAATTCACGATCTGTGGAATGAAGACGAGCTCTTTGTTTTTAATAATATTGTAATAAATATCTACTTCTAATTGAATAGATGCCTTATCTTGATCATCGAGGTGGGAACTTCAAGTTATGAACATTGATACACGACAAAGCGGTAAACATATATTATACTACCCCTAAAGTGATATTGACTTAATAAATAATTATTTTTAAGCAAATCAATATTGGCCTTGGCAATCTTTATGTAATCGTCTTAATCTTGAACTTAATGCATATTAGTCTATGTCATTATAACGTGTTTTTTGATATACCAAAGGTAAGAACTCCGATTACTGAAGATTTACATTCTGGAATGTTGGAGGCATGAAGCATAGAGATGATGTATGGATCCTCCGTATAGAGTTCATAAAAAAGAGTCAATATTATCCTCTTAAAACTATTATTCTAGTTTTAGTAAAATATAAGAGTGTCAATCATTTGGTTAAACAATGCAAAACCAACTGGTATGGACAATATGAATAGGCCGTGTTTCTAATAATCAGGAAGGTAAAACCATAACTTGTCCTTGAGCCGATTACGGACAAAAAACTAGTTTTGTGCTTATGTAGTATGATATACAAATCGTGAGTTTAGCTTCTGGCTTTTAATGGAGTAGCACCGAAGTTGATAATTAAATAGAGCATTGATTTGGGTCAATTTATCTATTATTATTGTGACGTGATTTTGTATATGTTCATCAGGTTTATCAGCTAGCTCATCCATTATTAAGAAATGAATCGTTATTATAAATTATATACAACCGATACAATAAGATAGCACACAAGTCTGTTTCACGGGGTGAGACTTGAACACAACCACAGCCCCCGTGGGATTGAGCGTCGACCTTGTCCCTCCGATACAGTTTTTTGCTGAATTAATTAGTTATTAAATTCTAAATAAATCCGAGTTAATTATTACTTGGTTAGTAGATAATTTATTAGCATTAGATGAATCACGTGTGAACTAATTAATTATTA
>CM046377.1:42958071-43135402 GCA_025413485.1 Ficus microcarpa | reverse complement strand
ACCTCCACCTCCACCTCCACCTCCACCTCCACCTCCACCGCCACCGCCACCACCACCACCACCGCCACCTCCACCACCGCCTCCACCGCCGCCGCCATCACCACCGTGCGACAACATAACAACACCTCCTCCACCACCACCACCGCCTTCTCCGCCATGCTACTACAATTGCCCGCCAACTCCGCCACATTGCGAGTACAATTGCACACTACCGCCAGTGTCACCACCGGATCACGACCACACGGTGTACATCGCGGTGTTTGTCTCGCTCGGCGGCGTTTTCTTTCTCGCCTTCCTCGCCGTCGGCCTCTTCTGCTTGGTCAAGAAGAGGAGACGGCCACTACCGGTCCCTCCACCTGTTTGTGTCGACGAACACGAGCACATCCGCGAGACCATCACCACGACTACAGGCCCTTGTGGCGAGCAAACCGTGACCGTCACAATCGACGACGACAAGGAAATTCGTGAGGAGCCGGCCGCTAGTACTTCTCAAGGTTATGGACATCAAAACGGCTAAGAATATATGTCGTATTGCAAAGACTGAAATCAATAATTTAAGCTACTTGCTTGTGTGTGAGATCACCATACTTATGCATGTTATACTTGCACGTGTTGGTTTGCATATTTTCAAGTCCTTGGTCTTCTTGGGTATTCATTACATTCGATGTGCATATATATGTGTGTGTGTGTGTGTATTGCATATATGGCTATTGGTGACTGATTGTACTTTTCTTTTTGCATTTTTTATTTTTATTTGTAAGTCGCGTGAATAAAACAAGAGAATAAGGTACTTGAAAATTCGAGACCTTTCAAAAATGGTGCATGCAATCATTGTTTTATGAAGTTTTACCATTGAAAAAAATGTGTACATATATGTGAATTAATAAAGATCTGTTGTTATTGTTATTTTTTTCTGTTTTTAATTCGTTCTCAATTAATTGAGAAACGTATGGTTACTTATTGATCAAACGGTGATGAATATCGATCGCCTTTAGTCGATGTAACGTATGAACAAGAAAATAAAATACGGAAAAAATAAATTAAAAAAAAAAAAACACACACACACACACACAACGTAGCAATAGAGGCTCACTTTTTACATTTGGGAGTTTTACTATTGATTAAGGATAAGAGTACAACGATTATATGAGAGCAAGAAAAGCAAGAATAACGGGAATTCGGAGAAAGAGGAAGAGAACGAGGTAGGGAAATGATTATTAGATGGAAAATAATATAATAACTTGTTTGGTAAGAAAGAAGATGAGTGAAAGGACAAATAAGATGGATATATTGAATTCCTAGTAGGACCCATAAGTTCATTAATCTCTCCGAAATTGAAAGGAATACTTAAATCCACTTAATAATTAAGTACTAAAATTATTTTTTTGCCCTTTTTTTTAAAGTAAAATAATATAGATAGATGAATAAGATAGTAATTATACAACTTTTTTATTTTCTTTCTTTATGAAATCAAATAATATAAAGGAAAAACAAAATCTTTCTTCTCACTCTTATTTTCTATTTTTCCTTTCCATTTTGTTTCTTTTCTTTCTTACTAAACATTGGCCAAGAGAGAGGGGGAGAAATTGTGGGTAATTGCTGGAGAACCCGATGCCCTGTGTTTGAGGATGCCCTGATCTATTTTTTACTCCTTGTGAATGAGAATTGGCCCTTGCTAATTCTTTGAATAGATTATTTTTAAGATCATATAACTCCGTTAAATTTATCAATTCTGGACTAATCAATTAGAGAGTCAACTCTATGGCGACCGGGAACTCAATTTATAGTTGGTATCTCGAAGGTCTTTGCTCGTTCGTCAATACGACTCGATTTTATAACGTACGTATGTTAACACATGTATGATATAAGAAATGGGATATGAAGTCTAATTTCAATAAAAATATAACCATTTAATTATTTATTCAATTAAAGCAATTATTGCAACCGGAAGAACAGAGGAAGTTTAATTATGAATGGAACTAACTTTTAGAAATAATATTCGTTGTCAATAATTAAAAATTCCAAATTTCGATTATTGCTAGGTATTTCTCTAATTTCCACTCAATAACTACAGCCTTGAAGGTTTTGTTTTTTCTTTTGTTTGGATTCTTGGACCTAATACGTTCTTTCTTGTTAATTAAACTATCATTTTAACATCTGCAAAGCCGGTTCGTCGGGTTTTACTTGCCCCGTCCACTCCCCAATTTAAAAAGGAAAAAAACAAAATAACACAAAAGCAAAACAAAATGAGATAATCTATCCACAAATTCAAAGCTTCAAAGTGACAGTTACTGATAAAATAAGAGAGATTTTATTTGCACCCACAATATAGATAAATAAACTTACAAAATCATTAAAGATTTTTATTACATTTTTGCTTACAATAAAATTACCTTAAAACACATTGAAAATACTCATATCCCCACATTCCTATAAATAGAAACATTATTTTTGTATAAAATAATTAAAAACATACACCAAATTAATTATAAAGGGTAGTAATAAGAAACAAAAAAAAAAATTTCCCTACAAATTTAATTAAAGTTAATTTCATTTTATATTTACACCCACAATATTAATAAATATACTCACAATATTAATAACTACACCCACTTAATAAATGTTTTCTAACATAAAATGAAATTATGATTTTTTTTTTTTAAATTGAAGGTAAGAAATCTGGACTCCAAACATAGTTCTGTCTAAATTAATCGTGGTATTACGCTGTCCCTACAACCACAAATGAAATTAATTAATGTTACGAATCCTATTATATTCATGAGTGTTCAAGACACTACATGACATAGAAAGCCCAGGCCCATTGGACAATACGAGCTCTCTTAGGCTTTCCTTGCTACGCCGGTTGCTAGATTTATGAACTTATCTAAATTTGCAAGACTATATACAGAAAGATATATTTATGAACTTGCAAGACAATAATCTAAACTTATAATTCACGATCTGTGGAATGCAGACGAGCTCTTTGTTTTTAATAATATTGTAATGAATATCTACATCTAATTGAATAGATGACTTATCTTGATCATCGAGGTGGGGACTTCAAGTTATGAACATTGATACACGACAAAGCGGTAAACATATATTATACTACCCCTAAAGTGATATTGATTTAATAAATAATTATTTTTAAGCAAATCAATATTGGCCTTGGCAATCTTTATGTCATCGTCTTAATCATGAAGTTAATGCATATTAGTCTATGTTTATAACTTGTGTTTTTTGACATACCAAAGGTAAGAACTCCGATTACTGAAGATTTACATTCTGGAATGTTGGAGGCATGAAGCATAGATGATGTATGGATCCTCCGTATAGAGTTCATAAAAAAGAGTCCATATTATCCTCTTAAAAATATTATTCTAGTTTTAGAAAAACATAAGAGTGCTCAATCATTTGGTTAAACGCAAAACCAACTGGTATGGACATATGAATAGGCCATGTTTCCAATAATCAGGGGTAAAACATAACTTGTCCTTAGCGGATTATGGACAAAAAACTAGTTTTATGCTTCTGTTGTATGATATACAAATCGTGAGTTTAGCTTCTGACTTTTAATGGAGTAGCACCGAAGTTGATAATTAAATAGAGTATTGATTTGGGTCAAGTTATCCATTATTATTGTGAGTTGATTTTGTATATGTTCATCAGGTTTATCAGCTAGCTCATTCATTATTAAGAAATGAATCGTTATAAATTATATACAACCGATACAGTTAGATAGCACACAAGTCTGTTCCACGGGTGAGACTTGAACACAACCACAGCCCCCCGTGGGATTGAGCGTCGACATTGTCCCTCCGTTACAGTTTTTTGGTGAATTAATTAGTTATTAAATTCTAAATAAATCCGAGTTAATTATTACTTGGTTAGTAGATAATTTATTAGCATTAGATGAATCACATGTGAACTAATTAATTATTATGGAAATGATAATTATTAATTAAATTTTGAAATGAGAAATTAAATTGAGATAATTATCTTGTTAGTAAATAATTAGGAGACCAATTTATAAAATTAACGAGGGATTGAGATTTATTAATAATATGATCTCCTATAAATTGTATTGTTTAAATCTCAAAAGAACTTATTCTTGGCACATCACAACGATAATTCCCAGCGGGGGTCACGCCCATGCCAAGGATAATATTCACAAAAAATTTACATTTTAATTTTAAATGGTACAATTCCGTATATATTTGTCCAATCTGACTGAAACACCTCCAACCATTGAAATAAATAAGAGTTTCGAGTTCTCAGTTGTCACTAATTGATAGAAGACAGCTGGAGGAAAGCCTTAATACAACTAAACAAGGGACAGAGATGTTGGGATTAGGTGTTTTTAAAGCATTTTATGTAATTTTCCTTTTCAAGGATATTATTTAGAAATAAATTTTGTGCAATGGTGTTTAGAAATATATATTATTTAGAAATAACTTTATATATACAAATAGTAGTTCAAAATTGGTATATATATAAAGTTGCTTTTTCAATACCCTAATTAAAACTCAAAAAATATTTTAAAAAAAAAACAATTTAATTTGATAAGAAGCATCAGGAATTCTTCTTAGGGGAAACAAGCTTATGAATATAAAAAAAAAAAAAAAAAAAAATAGTTAACTTTAGAAGTTAAATTTTTACAATTTTTACAATGATTATCAATATTTCAGAGTTTTAAATATCTATGTTTACTATATGATTCACACAAACATACACACATATAACTAAAAATCTCTAATAAACAAAACATGTCAAAATTAATATTACTTTCTTTTAAATGATGAGAAATAGCAACTGATATTAAAAGTAATTTAAGACATGCCAATTTGATCAACACTTTTTAAATCACATATACTATACTAAGCTCTCAACTCATATTTATTAATTTAAAAAGTAAAGTCGTGCAAGAAATAAAGTAAGAGAAAATGTAAAACGCATGCAGGTGCACTTAAAGAAATCACCATGCATGCATGTGAAAAAAAAAACAATGAGTCGAAAATCAAAGCCGAAGTTAAGATTTTGCTAGCATCTCTTATATCCTACTAAAAACATTCAAATTGTGACAATTTGGCCCATTTTAATTGTGATAATTTATTATGAATTTTCTAAATTATTGCAATATATCTTATTAGGCTCAACGAATCATATTTGAATATGCGAGCAAAATCTTAATTCTGGTTTTTTTTTTGGTCATCTCCCCAGTATATGTATATATATATATATATTTATATATAAAAATTAATTAATTAATAGAGTTGAGAGCTTAGAATGAGATAGATGATTTAGCGGACTTTGTTGGGATGTCTTAAATCATTTCGATGGTACTTGCTCTCTCACCATTTGCATACAAAAAATGGCTCCAAAAGGATATCTAAAAATACCAAGTATTAATGTATTAATGTGACTTTATTTGGTGAAAATACTGTCATGATAATTTGATTAAACAGCTAATATAGTTGGTAGAAAAGTTAAAAAGTTAGGACTAACCTTATGTTTTTTGTTTAAATTAGATATTAATTGAATAAAGCGTGCGTTTTGTGGGTGCATAATAAACAAATAAAGTAAAAATTTTAAAAATATATATATATAAATTATCAAGTTAAGGGTGTTGAACCCATCATACAGCGACCCAAAGGACCAAAGGTACCATAGAAAGTGCCTTTCTTTCCTCCTTTATATAATGGAGTAAGATTTTATAATGCTGTAACAAAAGTTCAATCCATCATTTTCACTGGAATTACAAAACATTTTATTTTAATATTTAAATAAAAAAAATTAGAAAATAGAAGACTTGAATAACGGATAAGCCTTCAACTGGTGCGAAATTTCCCAATAAAGCATTTCAATTGGTCTAGCTAGGAAGCTGCCTCCATAAATATAAATATGTATATACATATATGTCTGCATAGAAGGGCCAAAGCAAGTAGGTCCAAAAGTACACACATTTAAGCTACGGAACTTTAGGAGCACATAGAGAAGGATGAGTTGGCACAGAAAATAATTTTAAAATCTCACCAACCAGAAGGTTAAAGATTTGAATTCCCCATCAATTAATTAGGGGAGTGTCCTTGCTTGTGTAAATTTAAAAAATGAGAAATAACAAGATAAATCTATTTTTAGCCAAAAAAAAAAAAAAGTTGCAGAACTTTACATTTATTTATTGTGTTAAATATGTGTCTTTTTGTCCTTTCCTTCTTCTTTTTTTGTTTTTTTTTTTTTGTTTGTTTGTCTTTCTGGGAGGAATATGCGTTTCTTTTTTCTTGACCTCTATAGGAATGTTGAAATAAGGTGCATTAACCGGATCATGTTTAGGTGGATACGGAAAAAACTTTTTAGTTAAATAGTGAGAAAAGAAGGAAACTTTAATTTATTTGTCACCAGAGGCTTAAATGATAACATTAAGGACACAGTTGATTTGTACGTTGAAGATGAAAATTTTAAATTAAAATTAATTAATTTTTTAAAAATTAATTATAATTTTTATTAATTTAAAAAAAAATAAAAATTAAGATGAAAAATTTAAATTGAATTTATAATACGAAACAAAGGTTAATTATTAATTATTTTCGACGCCACCCCACGTGGTCAGCTCTTTAGTAGTTGACTTCACTTGTTCTATTCTTTGCTTTTCTTTTTTCTTTTCGGTTTCGAGTACTGTTTTTGTTTTAATCCATTAAGGCCCAACTGTTTTTACTATTATTTTTTTTCTGCACGCAAGTAGCAGTTTAGTTAAATATATATACACACATAAACATATATCATGGAAATGGAGAAGTGCATACAATCTGGCTGAATGCGGTTGCCAGTACAATTAAATTGATGTTCAAGCAAAACACAATTTTTTTAATGACATTCTTAATTAATTTTCCCTGTAAGAACTGTGCATGTGACACCATGCAAGTGACAATCAATTCCTTGTGTTAAAAGAAAAATGTACAAGTAGTGTGAGAGATAACATATGTCGAAGTGCAAAAGCTTTCTTTATTTTAATGAATGCGATTCCAAAAGAGGATATATTAAACCTATAAGTACTTTTCAATGTTTCACCTCTCATTACGCTATATAGTTATAGGTATAATTTATCGATAAATCTATATCCGTGTTTTATAATGTTTGAGGTGACTTTGAATATCAATTCCCCTCCTAATTACAGACAAAAAAATCATTCCAAATCTCGAGCACCACTAATCTTAATTAATTGGTTAAACTCAGCCAAACTAATATTTAAAAGTAATAAATAAGATTCAACCCTCTGGAACAAAATAATAAACTCATTGCAAAAATAAAACGTGTAGATTTAAAAATAAAAAATAAAAAAAAATTCCGAGCACAACTATCAAAAAGTGCCACAAATTTTTTTTTTTTTTTTTTTCAAAATCCTTGGAGAAGGTACAGAAAGAGGAATTAATTATCATCTGCCACTACGTCCAATCGCATTGTTGCTGGTGCAGAAAAAATAGGAATTCGGCTGGAATATTATTATCCCTTCAAAATCCAATGTGTGTATTTTTATTTTTATTTTTTAATTTCCCCTTATTTCATATTTATTTTGTATTTTTTTTTTTTGGCTCGTCCCAAGTGGATAATTACAATCTTCTCCCTAAGTAAAGTCATAAACTGGCCCTTTTTTCCCTCTTAATAATTATAATTTATTTATTTATTATTATTATTATTTCATTGCAACTCTGGCTGTCTCCATCGACCGGTACAAAAAGGACCAAACACTGCCCTTATTCAGATTTTACTCAACACTCGTCCTTAAATCACATGGGGAGTAAACCATAGAGGTGTATGACCATGAAATTAGCGAGTATGAACATACATAGGTTCCGTGAAAGACCAATAAACTTGTCTGGAAGTCATTATTTATCGTCGTTGAAAAACAAAATATGATAAAATAAAATGGGTTCGTTAGGTGAAGATCATCTTTAAATATTGCGTAGATTTGTTACAATTTGTGGTTATTAATAAACATTGACAGAACAGAGTCGCTCAAGATTTATATTAAAAATAAAGATCAAATTAACAAACACAAATTGCACCTCCTTGATCATGATATATTGCTAGCTTGTTCGTTCCAATGTTTCAAACCTAAGAAATTCATCACGTGCTTCTCTTCCGATGTACACATATTTAATTAATAAATAATATTCAAACTTCAAAGGTGACATGATATATCTAATTGGGTTATATTTTTTTTTAATAGATACTCTCTGAATTTTTTGAATTTAACAATTTTGTGTTCAATTTTTTTCGTTGTCAATCACTCCATGAACTTATTTTCTTGACTTTTGGGTCCTTGCTCAAATTTCTTAAATTTAGAGTTTTTTTTTTTTCTGCATAACTTGTATATTATAGTTCAAAAAGGGCATTGTTGATATTATTTATTAATTTCAATACTAATTCCGTTGAAAACTTAAACGTAATTTAATTATAATTCAAACTTAAACGTAAAACTTAAAAGAAATTCATATCAAATTTAAGCAAAAATTAATGTCTTTATTGGACTATAATATACAAGTTATATGCCAAAAAGAAAACATCTAATTTAGAACCGATTTGAGATGGTAAAAAAAGTATTAAAAAGTAAAAAGTTATAAACTCAGTGAGTTGATTGTCAAAAAAATAAAGACTAGATTGTCAAATTTAAAAAGTTTTAAATTATTAAAACGTGAAAGATGCGTGCAGCCCTGTTAAAGATCCATGAACAAAAAAGGAATGATGTGTTTCCCATTGGTCGGATTCTTTGTTTTTGCTTTTGTTTTTGCTTTTGTTTTTTGTTTTTTCACTTTTTTTGTTTTTTGTTTTGTTTTGTTTTGGTGTTTTTTTTTTTTTTTTTTTTTTTTTTTTTTTTTTTCATGCAATTGGACAACTCGACAGAAACTTCAAACAAGAGTTAGTGCAATTATTAGCATCCTTGAAATAATAGATTAATTGGGTCCCCGGGACGTACGAGGGCTGCTGTGAAACAAGTTCTTTAAAATATTTTTTCCTAACTAGTACAAATAGCACCCTTTGCTTCTCCCCCACAGTCATTTGTGTTCTAAATAACAATTATAATTAGTTGTCATATTGTGCTTCACTCTCTAAAACTTTGATCAGAAAAATGACTTACGGATATCCTTACCACTCTCCCCCTCCACCAGTGCCATCACCTCCTCCGCCGTGTAACCCCGTCGAGCCGCCGCCACCTCCTCCTCCTCCTCCTCCTCCATGTAATGATCACCCTGTTCAGCCGCCGCCGCCGTCGCCGCACCACCCGAAGCCCTCACCACCGCACCATCATCACCACCATCGACGTCACCCCAAGTCGCCTCCTCCACCTAAGGACCACCACCATGACTACCCTAAGCCGCCGCTGCCACCGCCGACGCCGGACCACCACCATGATTACCCTAAGCCGCCAACTAAGTCGTCTCCTCCTCCGCCACCGCCACCGCCACCGCCGACACCTGATCACCCCTACATCTATCAATCTCCTCCGCCGCCGCCGCCACCTCACCATCACCATGTGTACCCTAAGCCCCCACCTCATCATGAGTCATCACCCCCTCCGCCGCTGCCATGTGCTCCTTCTCCACCACCACCACCACCGCCACCTCACCCTGTCTATACAAAACCCCCTCCACCGCCGGACCACCACCATTACCATCCTCAGCCACCAACTTACCCGCCAATTCCTCCCAAGGGTTCCGTTCCACCGCCGCAGTA
This sequence comes from Ficus microcarpa, assembly GCA_025413485.1. NCBI lineage: Eukaryota > Viridiplantae > Streptophyta > Magnoliopsida > Rosales > Moraceae > Ficus > Ficus microcarpa. The sequence goes on along the minus strand of CM046377.1, from coordinate 43,125,673 downwards.
TCCTTACTCTCCCGACTACGCTCCACCACCAAAATCACCTCCTCCAAAGACAACACCACCAGCATATCCACCCTCACCTTATAAACCTCACCCACCAAAGTCTTCACCTCCAAAACCACATCCACCGAAGTCGTCGCCGCCGAAAGCACAACCGCCGTATAAGGCGCCGCCGCCACCTCCGTCACATCCGCCAACTCATCAGCCGCCAAAAGCACATCCCCCAACTCCATACAAGCCACATCCCCCAAAGGCATCACCTCCAAAAGCACATCCCCCGTACGAGGCACCGCCGCCGAAGTCCGGACACCCTCCTAAGCCAAGCAAGACTCCACCGGCTCAACCACCAAAACCTTACGTCCCCGGCAGCTCACCTCCAGCTCCGCCGCCATCATTCTACGGCTACGCCCCGCCCCCGCCCACTGTCGGGCCACCAACGCCGACGATCGGCGGCGTCCCGCCTTCGAACAACGTAGTGACGCCGCCGCCTTCGGGAGGCGGCAACAACCACACCACCGTCATCGCCGTGTGCGTGTCTCTAGGCGGCGCGTTCTTCCTGGCATTCCTCGTCGTCGGCCTCTTCTGCCTCGCCAAGAAGAAGAAGAAGCCGGTCATGGTTCCCGCGGCCGCCCCTTGCGTCGAGGAAGGCGAAGAAAGCCACGAAGCCGCAGCCGCCGGCGCCGCCGCGGCGGGAGGCTACGGTGAGCAGAGCATTAGTGGCTACGGTAGTTCTCATGGAGGCGCCGCTGCCGCCGCCGCCGCCGGCGGAGGGGATCCCTGTGAGCCTGGTGGTGGCGAGTCTTCGAGTCATCATCGGAGTAGTTACTGAGGCAAATGTGGATGATCATCGTGACTCATCATGCATGCATGTGTTTTGCTTAATTAATTTAAAATTGTTATGTGTTTTAATTAATTTTCATAGGATTTGATTGGATGGGGGTGGGTTTATAATAAGTAATTTTGGTGGGGATGATCATCATGATGAAGTTTCTATTATATGATTCTTTTCTAGTGTGCCATATTGATTGGTTGGTATTGTTGTGTGTATTGTAAGGACCGAAAGAAGGATATTATTGGCTTCCAAATTAGAAGTGGAAAGAAGGAATAAAATTATTGTTTGTAATATGAATTGTTTTTCTCTTCTTTCTTTTGTTTTTTTTTTTTTTTTGGTTTTTGTTTTTGTTTTTGTTTTTTTGGGTCCTTGTATGTATGAGTACCCGTTTGGTACATTAGTTCATTTCCGTTCAAACTAAAATTTTTTTTATCTTTTCCCAAAAAGTTTTTGTCTTTTTCCTAAAAAATTTTTTGTCTTTTCTGAAAATTCAAAAAAATTTACTATTACAACTAAAATATTTCAACTCAAACTAGCGAACCAAACGGGTCCTGAATAAAGAAAAGTGATGAACGTTGGTGGAAGTAAGTATAGATGTTTCGATAGTTTAGATTAAAAAAAAATAAAGAGATAAATAAACTTTGCATTTATTTTTATTAGTTCCAGTGATGCACATAATTACTTTTCAAACATGTTGTTAATTGGATAATGACCCGATCGATGAGAAAGTACGCAGTATTTTCACCTCATGGAACACGTTGGTGTGATGTATATTTTCATTGTTATCATTTAAATTAGGTGATGTTTGATTCACTATCTCATTTCAAACTAAAATATACTTTTTCATCTCAATTTTTTTTTTTCTGAAAAAGTTTTTTGTCTTTTCTAAAATTTTTTTTTGTATTTTCTGAAAAGTCAACAAAAATTATTATTAAAACTTAAAATTTTCAACTCAAACTCATTTATCAAACTGATCCTTAGAAACCGGTAGAATTCAAACTCTTACATATAAATCTGAATATATGTGGAAAGTTATAGTAGATTGTCTGTAATCAGGAGAAAATATATATTTTCGGATATATTTCTTAAACGATGCGGCAATAGTAATTTTTAATTTTTTTAATCTATACAGTTTTCCTTATTCTATCTTGATTAGCATCTTGTAGCAAATAGAAATTACATTAGAATAGAAAATATTGTGGCGCGCTAAAATCTAATCGTAATTAATTATATAAGAATGAAAAATCTGACAACTCAAAACTTACACTATTTAAGGGTATTTTACGGTATTTTAATTCAGGAATTGATTATGTTGAACAAGTTGGCTCCAAAAATGATTAATTTGGGAAATTGGAAATATTTGAGGAGTTGGCGATATTTTTTTTTTCTTCTACCATATTTTGCGGGCTTTGTGTGTGTGTGTGTATTATATATATAATTTGCAATGAAGCAATTTCCTGAGTCGTACATGCAAATTAAAATTAGGTGCAAATGTGTCCAAGCTTGATGAACTTTTAATTAGGGAGAAAAAACAAAAATATGTGCACATATAGATACGTACCTAGAGTTTTCTCGAGCATTAATAAAAGGAAAACTGGTTTATGATAACAACATAAATCATTTTGTATCCTTCTTCAACAATTTTATGTTTATCTATTTATTTCTTTATTTATTTTGGTGGAATCTTTGTTGAACAAATTGCTTCCTTGTTCTTTAGCATAAATATAAATGTAAAGGACAACAAAATAATCATAGATTAATTCCACAATTATAACCCTTGTCAAAGGTTATATATATATATATATATATATATATATATAGGAAAAACTGAGGTTTTAGTTCTAGAAAACTTTTTTTTGTCCGATTTTACAATTAATTTTAAGATAAATATGTATTACAGTCCTTTTTATATACTCAGTGATAAAATTCATTTTTAAATTATTTAATATAATCAAACGGTTGAGATATTATTTATGTACAATAATTATAATATATCTTATTTTATAGTAGTATATGATTAATAAATTAAAAAATAATAAAAAAGAATTTGCAAAAAAACCTACCTTCATCGATGGTGGGGGGAGGGGGAAGGTTTCTGTCGACTGGTCGAGGGGGTTGACGGCTCGAAGTTGACTGGAGATCGCACGAGATTGAGGGGACTCCTCGCCTGAGATTGCGTTCACTAGAGATCGCAGGGGAGAGGGTGAGGGGGAGGGGGGCCTTCTTACTTCTGGCTAGAGGTCCCAGGGGGGGGGGGGGGCGGCTTTCTCGCCAAAGGTTGTGGGCGAGGGGGGTTTTTTGCCAGATTTCGTTGGCGGGGTGATCAGCTGGGGGGGGGGGGGGGATGGCCAAACCTAGATCGTGAATGGGTGAAGGGTGATCGGGGGGCGAACCCAAATCGAAAACATCGCCGGTAGGGGGCGGTGGTAGGCCTACTGGGAAAAGGTGATTTCCGACGGCGGAGGTCGCGGTTCCAGGGCCGGTTGGTGCTTGGAGATCACTGGAGGCAGGGGGCAGGGATGACGGTGGAAGGTTGGTAGGGGTAGGTGCATTCTCCAGGTTTGTTTTTTTGTTTTTGTTTTTTTTTTTTTTCACTTGCTTTATAATAATACTATGTAATAATACATATAATAATTCATATACACCTTTAATTTCTACATGTGATCTGATAAAATTTGAAACGGTCTAAAAGAAGAAATACCTTAATGATTGGTAATAACTCTTAAATAATCTTTACCATTTGTCCATAATTTATACATATATTATGGATAAGTTTAGTTATAAAGTTCAAATTTGAAGTTTGAATTAAAATTTTTATGTTTTTCTCAAAAAGTTTTTTATCTTTTTTGAATAAGTTTTTTGTCTTATCTAAAAAATTAATAAAAATTACTATTACAATTTAAAAATATTGACTCAGGGGGTGTTTGGTTCGCGAATTCATCTCCGTTCCAACTCAAATTTTTTTTGTCTTTTCCCAAAAAGTTTTTGTTTTTTTCCCAAAAAGTTTTTTATCTTTTCTGAAAATTCAAAAAAATTTACTATTACAACTAAAATATTTCAACTCAAACTAGCGAACCAAACACCTCCTCAAACTTAGACACCAACCACCTATTATATGTTTTGTTCAATCTTGTAATTAATAAATAGAAATATATGATTATAATTGTACGAACAAAGTAAGACCATCATCATGATCAGTTTTGCACATGGAATTTTAAAAGTGGATGTCAAATAAAATACATATTCTGTAAAACAATATTTTTATAAAGGTATGGCAATTCTTTAGGGAAAAAAAAGGTGTAACCAATTATGGCATCTCCCATTAGAGTTACACTTTCCTTAATTATTTTTATGTAAAATATCATAATTTTTTTTTTGGTGTAATTTTTACGTTTTACACGTTGGTGTTTACGAAAAATTGAAAACATTATATATATACATTTTTTTTTAAAAAATAATATCGAAACATCAATTTTAATATTAATTTTTAAATATTAACTCATGTGTATTATATTTTACAACTAGTATTTAGTTTTTTTAGCACATCTCTATTAGCTTAGACACCTAGCCAAGCAACCATCTCATGTAAAGTTTTCAACTCAATGCATTAAAAAAGACAAATAAAATTAGAAAAGTTCCAGCATTAAAGACACATGAAACAACTTAGACTATTAGTACAGGGCGCGCCTAGATGAGACCAAGGGGCAACTGCCACCTTTGACCAATAGCTCATTATAGTTTTGTACCTATTACAAAATAATTTTATAATTTTGTTCCTTTATTTATCCTCTTGAATCTCAAATAAATTAGATCAACGGTATGTAGAACTATATAACACCATCTCCAATCCTATTTTATTTTAGAGTTTTACACTAATTTAGAGTTTGGGAGAGACTCTAACCCATACTTTATATGGAACTTTAAATATAAAATATGAACAATGTACTTCATATTTAAAGTATTACTGTTCATACTCTAAACTTTTTTTTGTTTGTTTTTTAATTAAACTTTAAATAATATTTAGGTAAAAATAAAAATTATAAAGTTACCCTTAACTTAATTTTTCTTTTAAAATTACCCATTTTTCTATATGTAAAGTATTTGTATTTTTAAATCTTAAGAATATAAATAGAATATTTCTTTTAGAGTATGATATAGAGTAAATGTGTTAGAGATGAAATAGTTATTTAAAGTGACAGACACTTTATTTTAGAATTTCTGTACTTTAAAATAAAGTATTTGGGTCGGAGATGGCCTAAATTCATAACTTTTTTACGCTTTCAACTTTAAACTTTAAACTTTAAACTTTAAACTTTAAAAATTGAATCAAACTTGATTATGATCTTAGTTTATTTAAGGAAAAAAAATCCAAGATATAAATAGATAAACATGTGTAAGAGATTTTTACAATATAGTTCTAATTTAAATTTTTTATTCATAAATTCACGCTCTCTTTAAAAAAATTTGGCTTTGTGGCTATATTGGTTCGTACATTTGCTTAATATTATTGGCTGATGTATATTAATATCCGTTATGGATAGAGGTTTTTTTTTTTTTTTTTTTTTTTTTCAAACTTAAAAATAGGATAGAATTTGAATTCTATGTCATTGGATGAAATCTGGTGTTATTGAAACAATTGTAAAGCTATACCGCAATCACACATTATGAACAGATTCTTCGATACGCTTGCTTTATCATATTTTTCTCTTTAATTAAATATCTAATCAAACATTAATGCTGCATGTTTACCAGTAATCTTAGTTAAAAGTGGAGAAAGGTAAGCAATCTATAGCTAGCATGCATTTTATTGGTCAATATCGTATGGAGGGGATCATATAGTAAGAGTGCATGTGTTGCGTGCTAAATTTACTCTTTCTAATTACTTGTGAGTGTGTTTCGTTGTGGGAAGAGATAAAGTGTAAGCAATGGAAGAAGATATCCAAATCCCATGTTTAGTTTGGCTTTTGAGCCCATATTATCTATTACTTTCAACAATGAAAGGAGCTGTCAAATCCACCAAATATGAATTGTAAAAGACCATTTCCCCTTTAAAAAAAAATTAACAATTAATTATTTAGATGATTAGTTTAAATAAATAATTATCATTTTAGCTCTTCCTTCTCCTTATCTCCCTGTCCAAAAGAAAGAAGGGGGAAGACTTTCTCTCCTTCTTACTTAACAACTTGAAGAATTATTATAACTCTTAATGTTATTCGCATTTTGCATAACGATTTTAACTATCATTCCATGTAGTATGCAACTTAAAAAAAAAAAAAAAAAAACTTCATTTTAACTCGAAATAAGAAAATTAAGAATTTTTAAAATTTGAATTTTGAATAAAGTTTTGAAGATGTAAATACTAAAATTGATTTATTTTTAGGAAAAAAAAAATTTTTTTGAAAAAGTTTGATTAGAGTAGGTCAATCAAACATAAGTGATTACTTTTTAAAAAGTGTAATTTATCTCATATATATTAATATGTGGATTTAGAATTTGACACGTTAGTCGAAGAGTCTGTTGTTGTTTGTTTGTTTTTTTTTTTAATGAATTAAAAAGAATATTAATAGTGTGTTCGCGTTTTTTTGACTAGAATAAGTGGCAAAGGGTTCAAAAGTCGAACATCATAGTCATTATAAAACTTTAATTGTTTATGTTTTCTTTATAACCCTTGTTTATCTTATTTGATGGTCCCAATATACGTAGCCGCCTCTAGCATCAGAATAAAACACAGGCGTGCCAATGTCAATGATGATGTAAATGAGCCTCTAACGAGGTGTGTATATATATATATATATATATAGAGAAAGAAAGCTCTTTTCTTGTACTTTGCAAGCTGGATTGCATTTTACTACCTATCTTTATCTGCATTTTTTTTTTTTATGCTAGCATTAGTCCTTTTTATTTTTTATTTACTTTTTTTTTTCAAAAGCAAAAATATTGTTTTTTGGCTAGCTAGTAACAAATTTACCATGTTTAAAATATGGACGTCAAAAAACTAAAAGAACTTGTGATCCCTGACCGGTCCCTAATGAGACCTGGACGGGGTAATTTCCTCGTGGTAGGAACTACCGTACACTGGGAGTAGTCCTTTACATCATTAATATTTAACTTTGCCGCACTACGACCTGACCAATTTTGAATTTTTGATTATTTGATATTTAGGGTGCGTTTGGTGAGCAATTTCATTTCAACTCAAACTGTACTTTTTTTTGTCTTTTTCCTAAAAAGTTTTTGTCTTTTTCCCAAAAAGTTTTTTGTCTTTTCTGAAAATTCAAAAAAATTTACTATTACAACTAAAATATTTCAACTCAAACTAACACACCAAACTCACCCTTAAGATCTATTTGATAAACGAATCTGAGTTGAAAATTTTAAATTTCAATAGTAATTTTTATTGATTTATCAAAAAAGATAAAAAAATTTTTTTCAGAAAAAGACGAAAACTGAAATGAAAATTTTGAGTTTGAACTCAAATCCAAAACACCCCCTTAAGATCCATTAACGAATAAAAGGCGTATGCATGTTCATTTTTCCGTTAAAGAATGTCAAATTTTTATGGTTCTTTTTTTTTTTTTTTTTTTCCTTTTTCCTTTTTTGTGCTTAATTTTCTCACCATTTTCTGGTTCCAAAGCTGACCAAAATGCTTGTGTGGGCAAGCACCATGTTATCCTCGGAAGAAAACACGAGGATGACATGTAGCAGTGATCAAATTAAAATACTTTTTATAAACGTTTTATTATCTGTCTCTTTGTCTCGAACATTAGATTTTTTAATTATTATTTTTTCAGTTGAACGGAGATTTATTGCACAAACTTGCTCAAGTTTTAGGTAGTACTTTTTGGTTAACTAGTGAGAAAGAAAAGAAAATTCTTAATTTCTTTACTTATTTTGCGGAATTAAACAAGTACGTCATTAAACTAGTTAATAATTTAATATCTTAAACAACCTAATTATTAATTAATTGTTAAGACGCCACCCCATATGGCATTTAGCCATTTAGACGTACTTTCTTGTTTGTTTTTTGTTGTCTTGCTTTGGCCCGTGTATGGCCGCCAGTTTACTGAAGAATCTATAGCTTTTGCTCTGTATGTATATTAAATAGGATCGTGTATGCCGTACATTCTTTGGTGAATGTTACATCTGTTATTAACCATCGGTTTTGATCGGTTCAGTTCACGACGAACACTGTCGGTTTTCAAAAGATGAGACTAAAAATTGAGTTGAGCATAGAGAATTTGATCAATTTTCTGAAAGATTATGTTTGGTTCTAGCTGTTCCAAGAGATGATAATAGATCATCCAAGAACAATATTCGTACAGTTTAAGAACAGCAACCCAACAAATTTTTTTTTTTTCATTTTTTGTGTAATAATACAAATTAAAAATTAGATTTTGTCAGTTCTGTTTCCGATGAAGTCCAAAACCTTGTACCTAAGACACAGCCGCTCATTTCTTGGGCGGTTGAATATTTGTGACATGTCACCAAATTTTCAATCTGTGACGACCGGTTTCATGAGATTGTATGAGGTCATTTTTGGTAATTTGTTAGCTTTTTAGAAATTACATATGAATGTACAAAGAACAAGATGGTTAAAGCAAATAATTATCATGTGATTAGGGGTAATTTTTATGGTAATGATTTTCACTACCGAAACTGGTGTACACAAACAACATCCACGCGTTGCAGCATATAATTAACGTTGAATTTCCAACTACACATATGAATATGCAACACATGTGAGGAAATAAATTTAAAAACTATATATCGAAACAAAGAACGAGAAGACAAATAGGGAATTAAAAGATATCCAACTACTTAGCACATTTTCGTGTTTTTTATTTTTAATCTAGACTGAAGATTGGAATTCTCCTGAATATATTACTTTATTTATATTTAATATCGGATTGACTAAAAACGTCCAACAAGAGTTGGTGCAACCTGGCTATGAAATGTATGGAGGGCTTTCAACCTGGGGTGTAGCTAAGTTTATTATTTCAAAAAGAAGACAAGGACAAAAATTTTAGTAATTTATATATAGATAATCAAATTTTAATAAAGGCAAAATGATTAGGAGAATGTAAAGTGTTTAAAAATCACATTGAAAATAAATAAAAATTCATTAAAGGTAGAAGTCCCCACTCGACAATAGTTGACTCCGTCCCTGCTTTCAACTATTAACGTCAACTATCGTACCTTATAATTAAGAGTGGATCAGCAATCAACGGCAAAACTACGAATGTGGGACGATAGCCCTCATTAAATTTTTTTATTTAGAAATTGAGTCTAAAATATTTTGTGATGTTTTCTTTTTGCACACTTAAATCGATTGTCTCATGTAAGGGCCAATTAATATTTTACTCTTTATCTAGGAGTTCATTGGTTTTTATCCCATGGAACTTTTTTATCCTATGGAAGATGAAGCTATCAAACGGGACTTAATTTTAATTTACATTCACACTGAATTATAAGATTAGCTTCACCATTAGTCAGCAAATGACAGGAAGAGATTTAAGTCGAAATTTTTAAGTTTAAAATATAAAAGTGCTTTCAATAGAAAAAGCATCAAATAGTTCTTTTCATTTTTCTTTAAGAAATAAAATGTAATTAAATCTTATGCTAAAAAACTAGCGTATACAGGTTCCCACACTGCCATATATATATATATATATTCCTAAATCCATCTCCAATTTGCCTCGTTCTCCAATTGTGACTCAAGCTACTAATTTACATTTGTACTACACTTGTACAAAAATGCCTCACTACTCTCCCTCTCTACCACCACCACCACCACCTCAGCAAGTCTATTCAAAACCGCTTCCGCCGTCACCGGACCACCACGATTACTATGCAAAGCCGCCACCTGCATCTCTGCCTTTTGCGGCGGCGCCGCCTCTAAAACACACTTACCTGCCAAAACCACCAACGTATCCACCAACTCCTTACAAACCATAACCACCAAAGTCATCACCTCCAAAAGCACAGCCTCCGAAGGCGGCGCCGCCTAAGTCCACGTACCCGCCAAAGCCAAGCAAGAGTACTCCGCCGGCTCAACCGCCAAAACCATATTCCAAACCTCCACTTCCAAGTACCCCTTATGACCCTGGCGGATCTCCTCCATCGGAGCCGCCGACTTTCAACAGCTACGCACCGGCCCCGCTAACTTTCGGGCCGCCTTCTCCACGATCGGCGGCGTCCCGCCATTATCGGATATCGCTGCACCGCCTCCGGGAGGTAATAACCACCCCACTGTTATCGCCGTGTGTGTGTCTCTCGGAGGTGCTTTTTTCTTGGCTTTTCTCCTCGTCGGAATCTTGTGCCTCTCTAAGAAGAAGAAGAAGCCGGTCATGACTCCGGCGGGAGCTACTTACGGCGGTGGCTCTTCGGGCCACGGTCAAAGCAGCTATCGTCCTAGTAGTACTTACTGAGCCTAATGATAATGATCATGATCATGATCATGATGGTCATCATTATCATCTTCATCATTATCATGAATGTAATGTGGAATGGGTGTTTAATTTCATTGGATTTGTTTCGTTTGGTTATTTGTTTCGTTTTGTTTTTTTGTTTTGTTTTTTTTTTTTTCCGATTGTGATCAAGTTATTGTCTCATTCTTTCTGATTATGTGTCATTGATTTGTATTCTTGTGTGTGGCAGAAGGCTGATGGGAGGAAGTATTATTGTTGGCTTCCAAGATGAAGCAAAAGAAACGAAGTCAAAATAATTCAATTTAGTTTTTTTGTTTTAAATAATAATCTGCAAAAATTCATTAAAAATTAGAAAATAAAAGGAACAAAATAAAGAAAAAGAAAGAAAGAAAGAAAGAAAGAAACCCAAGGTGCCGTTGGACCAACCGCACTGGTAGTATTTATAAAATGCAATATCATGATCATAATTGGTGTTAGTAATAAGAGTCTGTACATACCTAATTAGTAAGTTATTGTAGTGATTACAACAAATAATGTTTAATTTATTGTGTAAGAGTTATAACTTGTTATGTAAATTGATAATAACACAAAATTATTAAATTATACATGAGAATGAAAAACAATATATAGCTTTATCATTATGAAGATTTATTCGTGTTCAATGTCATTTATTATATATAATATAATTCAATTTAAAGTAAAAGATTATGACTGGTAATACCATCAAATTCAATCTAACGATTTACACATGATCTGACGACATACTTTAAATATTTTACAACATGATTACCCGCAACTATAAAGGAGCATGCTGCTGATTATAATTATAAGAAAAATATAATGTGGTAGTGATATAAAAGAATACAATCAAAATCAATACTATCTTAATTTTTTTTATCTGTACGTCATAAAAGTGTCCTTTAAAAAATACATTACTTTCGTGTGCTTCTCGTTGAATATAATGCTCCTTTGTTCTTCACAAAAAGATTAAATTGTAAAGGGATTATTTGCCACCCCCAATATGATCTTTTCAAACTGTTCTAATACCCACCAGTTAAGTTTTAAGTTCATTAATAAAACAGGAAAATATCATAGAATAAAAAAGCAACACAAATACCAATCCACAATCATTAAAGCTTATAAGGAAAGACAGTATGAAGTGACCAGTTTCATCTGTAAACTCGAATGAATTATGCAGAGCACAAAAAAAAAAAAAAAAAAAAAAAAAAAAAAAAAAAAAAAAAGAAAGAAAAAAAAAAACTCGAATGAAATATTTAGGAAGAAATGGTGTGTTTCGGGCTTTATTAACGAACATTCAACGAAGTACATTAAAGATAAAAACACAAATGATTCTTTAATGTATTCTTCATTTTGTTTTCCATTTTGTTTGATAAAATCATTCAATCAATCGATGATAAGAATCTTATAGAACCAAGATCCCCAAAAAAAAAAAAAAAAAAAAAAAAAAACTAAGAAACAAATCCAACGGACAGAATATATAGCAAAACAATAACCGAATGAGACAAATATACAAATTAAAATCGGGGTAAAAACTATAATTACTGTAAAAACCCAAATCAAACTAAAATGAAAAAAAGAATATATAAAAAGCACGCTCACTACGACAACACAACACCAATCGTCATTATAGTCTCGAACAAATTGGCGGATCTCCCCCGTCACGGCCGCCGACTTTCCATGGCTTCGCACCAGCCCACTAACTTTCAGGCCGCCTTCTCCCACGATTGGTGGCACCGGCCATCGTCGGACATCGCTGCACCACCTCTGGAAGGGAATAACCACACCACTGTTATCGCCGTGTGTGTGTCTCTCCTCCTTGTCGGAATCTTCTGCCTCTCTAAGAAGAAGAAGAAGAAGAAGAAGCCGGGCAGGAGTCCGGCAGAATCTACTTACAGAGGCGGCTCTTCGGGCCACTGTCAGAGCAGCTATCGTCCAACTAGCACTTACTGAGCCTAGTGATCATGATGATCGTCATGTATGTGCATGCATACATGTAACCTGGAATGTGTGTTCTGTTGAGGTCTCAAGTGTTTTCCTTATCTTTCCAATGGGGTCCCTTGACACTTTTAACTCTGCACATGTAAACGTACGGGTGATTTGTAGGATTGCCTCTCCTAAGAGCATATATCAGGATTATTATTTCGTCTATAATAGTTTTAGTTTTTTCATCTCCCATTAAATAAATCAAAGGTCGATATAATATACCTTGCCAAAATTTACTCCGACCAATAAAAGAAAGTATTCTGATAGATTATCTTTGGTAATATCCCAAATATTGCAGTAATCAACGCTGTTCATCAACGGTCTCTAGTGTTGGTTGCCCAATCGCTAGAGAGTATTCTGATAGATTACTCTTTAAAATCTACCATATTATTTTTCATTTGCAACACAAAATGTTCAGTTGAGTCAGATCATCAAATAGTATTCTATTAGATTATTTTTAAGTCCAAAACACTTTACATTACATAACTCATCGTTCATCTCCAACTTTAATTGGCAGATAGTATTCTGATAGATTACTTTTAGTAATTCAACAAATTATTTCCATTTTTAACAAAGAAAGCATATCATCTTCAGTTCTGCTCATTGGAGAATATTCTGATAGATTAGTCTTGATAATATACAGTGTTACGTTTCCTTCTAATGCAAAAATGTCGAAATTAACATAAAAAATTAGCGACAAAAAAAATTTTGAAAACTACTCCAGAATATCACAAAGTTATACCAATTGATCAAAAAATCATCATATTAGAACAAAAAAATATAACGCCAAATCCAAACAGTTGAATCCGAGATCTGTTCACGAGATCCAGATCTGTCTGCGAACTTCGTTACCGCGATAAGAGGGAGGGCTATCAATGAATCTGACGCTTATGTTCTTCGTGCTGGCTGGGATGGACGAAGTTGGTGGTGAACTCAGATCAAAAATCGCGCTGCCACTCTCAGAGACTAGAGATTGCAATGGCATTCGGCCAAATGCGACAGTGGGGAGAGGAGATTTGGAGATCATGCAGATCGCGATTGAGAGAGAGAGCTAAGAAGTGAGTTGTAGGGTACTTTTGGGTAGTAATCTAGTCCTTGTAACATAAAGTCAACAGAAGAATATATATATATATATATAGATATATATTTTTTAATATGAAAAGAAGAAAATAATCAAGCGTTAAAAATCTAAAAAACATTAAGAGAGGACCAGAAAAACATTAACATGACTATTTAGAAGGCTGTTTTTCATTTTTTTTTTTACTAGTCGTGAAAATGAATAGCTTAGTATAACTGCCAATTGGGTCACATTCACATGTCAATGAAATGAAGAAAAACGACCAATTATATGAATAAATTGTGTTCCCTTTTTCAGGTTTTTAGGTTTTCTTCCAATCTCTCTGGTGCTCGTAACTCAGTGAGATATGAGAAAAGAACGACAACAGAAACATGTTCTTTCTCTATTTGTTTCTGCAGGTGTATATATATATATATATATATATATGTATATCCATATATAGGCCTTTTGCGTTCAACGCCGATCGAAAGGACTTGCGGGAACAAACCCAATTAACTGAAAGGAGTACTTAATTGAATTCCTATAAATTTCAATAATAAATAGTGCACATAAAGGAAACTAAGAGCATAATATTTTTCCTCGAGAAATAGTAATAAATAGATTTTTTACAAAAATATATATATAGTTAAAGTAAATAGTCGTTTTAAATTTTTTAGAGTAAATAGCATATTTATTAGGTAATGTAAAATTTACTAAGTCAATAACATATTTATTAGACATAAATTAATCATTTACCTAATAAATTTGATGTAAATAAATCATTTACTTGATAAATTTGATATTTACTCTAAATATTTTAAAAATCCATTATTTACGTATGAAAACGGCTATCTACTTCTTTCTCCCTATTTCCTCTAACCCTGAAACAGTTATTTCTAAGGGTCAGCTTTATTACATAAATAAACTCAATTCAATTGGACCACCCAAATTAATGTAGGTTGAGTCCCATTTATATTTTTGAAACTACGTTGACTTACAACCAAGTAATTAACACTAGAAGTCGACAGTAGTAATTAATGAACATCCATGCATCATAGTAAGGGTAGTTTTCTTCTTCTTCTCGTTCTTCTTCTCAATGCACATGGGACCATTTTTATTTTTACGTGAAGATATTTATTTATTTTTTGTTAATACAGGATGAGAGACTTGAATTCTACACGGTTATGTTTGGAATTACTCTTTGACATGCCTATAATCACAAGTGAAGATATGTTTTTGGTAATTATTTAAAGTGAAAATATTGTTACCATTCATGCTATAGGACTGCAAAATAGTCATATATTTATTCACATTCCACGAAAGTCCATATTTATATGCATGAATTTGGTGATTTTGGTGGACCCATGCTTAGTCTTGTCAGCAAGCATTTACTCCTCAATCTTGAAGAAGCCATAGTAAAGGTAAACTTAGAGGGTGTTTAGTGAATGAGTTGAGTTTAAATTGAGTTGAAATTTTTAAGTTTGAGTTGAGTTGACTTTTTAAAAAATAGTTATAAATTTTGATGACCTTTCAGAAAAGATAAAAATTGAGATAAAAAAGTACAGTCTAATTGGAGTGAAAACTGAATATCAAACACCCCTTAGAAGGCGAATTACGACAAATAAATAAATAACTACGATGTGAAACTTTGACTCTGGATGAATAACTGCTCAAAAGAATGTTTATTCCGTACTCTTTTTTTTTTTTTTGGGTAAGCATTAATTCTAGACTTTAGAATGTAATCACATCACACATACATTCAATTTACTCATGATTGGGTAGGCCAAAAAGGCATCCTAATTATGTACATTTATGCGCAAAATATTAATGGAGAATGTACTGACAAACATGGGATTCAAATTTTCTATTTAATTTTTGATGTTCTAAATAATATTTAATGAATAATATTATGTTACTTCATTATAAAAAGTTTTAAAATACTTTATAATTAATGATTTTTACGTTAAAATCTAACTTTATTTAATGATATATATAATTGATTAGATATCATTTCAGATATCAAAATTAAAAAGAAGATGTCAATTCAAAAACTTGAAATGAATTTTTAATGTATACTTTAGTTCTATTTGTTGCCCCGGTATCTTTCATGATTGACGTAGAGTAAAAATAAAAATTGTCGTCTAAAAACTTTTTAGTAGTTTTATAAATAGTAATTTAGAACTTCAAAATCTAAATAAGTTTAAAAAATTTCAAAATCTAGTCTCTAAAAAAAATCAAGATTCTAAACAAAACATGATTGCAGATATAAAATTAAAAAAAGTTCCCAAAAAAAAAAGATATTAAAAAAAAAAAAAAAAAAAAAAAAACTAAGCAAAACACCACTTGAAAAAGTAAAGCCCATCCACCCTCAAAAGTCGTGTCTCATGCACGATAAATATTTAATGGAATACCCTGCAACTACTGCAACTACGACTCCTCGTTTCCTATTCAACAAAATTGACTCCATATATATATATATATATTGATTTGGATGTTTTCTAAACTTTGACAAAATGATCGGTATCAGAAAAAGACAACCTAATTGATTGCAATAATTGCCTATTATTAATTTTACCTTTGAATTTTATCATAAGACCGGTGCAGAATTCAAATCTGCTAAACCTTCAAGATTGAAAAAAAAAAAAACCCACAAATAACTCCTAATCGGAAAAAAATACCTTGGTGGTTCAGAAAACTCCAAACTGCTGAATAGTGTTTGAGTCATTTATACATATACTGCGCACTCCCCCCCCTCCCCCCTCTCTTGTTTGGATAATTTTTCTATCCAGACGATGTCTTTTTATTAATCTGGTTCGACCAATTTGAGAAGGGGATCAGAACGAAATTAATGTGAGCGTGGTGAAGTCAAAAGATATGAGGATAAATGGATACTTTTATCATTAACTTGGCTATGAGTATGTTATCGGGCGGTGCCGGTCTCCAACAAAGAGCGAGAGACTGAGCAAAAGAGACTGGTACAACCTTCTTTTTTATCAGGCCCATTTCGGCAGACAATTAAGGGGGTGTTTAGTGAATAAGTTTAGTTTAAGATTTTTAAGTTTTAATAGTAATTTTTTAAAAAATACAAAAAACTTTTTCAGAAAAGACAAAAAACTTTTTCAGAAAAACATAAAAATCATGATGAAAAAAATACAATTTAGTTTAAAATCAAGTCTAAAACAAACACCCCTAAAGAGAGAGGGGACTCCAACAAAAAGAGAAACTGGTCCAATTTTCTTTTTCATCAGGACCATTCATAGTGGCCGGTTTTATCCAAAAAAAATGGGGTGTCGGACAAAAAAGCTTGACTATATGTAGAGGTGTATGTGTGTGGCACTGGATATTTATCCTCACCATCATATTTATCGGCCAAACTTCCAGTTTTTTGATGAAGATAAAAGTAAATGAAATATTGATGTAGCATATAGATAGGAATAGGTGGAACCTTGATGAGACTAGAATAATTGAACCGCAGTAGTCTTAAACCTTATATTAAAAAAGAGAGAGAGAGAGATTGCAATCTAATCCCTTAAAGTAAGGGACATACTGCTAACCCACTAACTCTATCCACGTCCCCTAACTGAAGAGTAGGGACAATAAACAAAAATATATGTCTATCCTATTAGTAGCCAATTTTTTAAGGAGATAATTCAAAATCTACTTGCCTCATTCAAAATGCGCTAAAAATTGACCTCATTGTTCTTGTATGTGTAGCCTAATTGCACATCTAACTCTATCATAAGGTAAGAAGCGAGCTACGTCTGAGTTAAACTTGAAGATAGAAGTCTTCTTTTATTTCTCGACGGTGAAGTAAGACTAAGCTCATGAGCTTATTATCCTAGGTCAGAACAAATTGATAGGATCTCATTTTTTACGCCCCCATGTCCCCCCGTGTGGCGACGTGGGGGCGTAAAAAAGGAAAGAGGGGGATGGGATTTCTCTCGCTTTTGGCATAGTGGGCCCCCAGCAGGAGGCCTACACGACGGGCTATTAGCTAAGTGGTAGAGCACGCTCCTAATAATTGCATCATTGTGCCTAGGCTATGAGGGCTTTCAGTCACATGAATAGTTCAATGTGCTCATTAGTGCCTGACCCTGAGATGTGGATCATCCAAGGCACATTAGAGTCTGAATCTTTCACTTCGAAAACATTGACTTTTCAAAAAAATACAAAAGCCCTAAAATAGAGCCAATTAATAAAAGATAAAATAAGACTCCCTAAAAAAATGAACCTACTAAATTCACCTAAATAAAAAGTTTCCATAAGCATAATTATCCTTGTCGTATTTAAAATCAGGTTCTTGAACCTTTTTTTTTATTTTTTATTTTAATGTGTTAGAAATATTGCATGTTGAATTAAACCAACCATTACTAACATTTTGTTCAGGTCCAGATATTAATCAAAAACCAATAAAGTATACATTTACTAATTATCGTTATTATGAATTTAATTAATGAAGCATATATTTCCACGCAGCTCATGAGAAGTATGATAAATATCCTATACAAACGGCTCATGCATTTAACAAAAATTTTATTAAACTTGATAATTACTAATGTATAATGATTATAATTATGAGATTACATTTTCAGGGGAGCTTGTAATATAATTTGAAGGTTTAAGATTTAGTGCTCATTTGGAACCTTCAGAGTTTTTCAAAAATCTACGTTCAATAATTGAAGACTAGGAAAACAACAATCCAAAAATATCTTTGTCCTAACTAACAGCTATTTTTTTAAGGAGCAACTAAAAGCTAATTGACCTATTCAAAATACCATTAAAAAACTGTGCCCCACTTTTAATTTAAAAAAAAACATTTAAACTAAAATATATAAGCCCTACAATAAAGCGAAGGAAAAATTGGAAAAAATACATATCAACTCAATCATTGATTACATTTTTTTAAAATGTTTTTTTATTTTTATTTTGTAAAACTTCGAACATTTATTAGAGAGAGAGAGAGAGAGAGAGAGAGAGAGAGAGAGAGAGAAAACTTCTTTAAAAAGTCAATTACCCATCCCTAAAGCCAATTAATAAAGGAGAAACGTAAAATATCCTCAAGACTCGTTCGAAACCGAAAAACCTCCAAAACAGGATAATGAAGTTCTAATTCCTTTTAACCATGCATCACTAAAAAACAAAATCAAAAAAAATCAAAAAAACACAAAAGAAGAAGAAGATTATCGTTATTCTGAATTTAATTATTTTCCACGCCAGATAATGAGGAGTGTCATAAATATCCCAACAAACAAATCTGTTCACCATTTTTATTGACTGGTAGTAATTGACCTCGTGTTTTTGACCAGTATGTTTTCCCCTCCACGTTGAAGTGCCCAACCCACCGGTTGTCAACAGTGAGTGTCGATCGCATTTATATGACCAGGATACACACACACACACACACACGGACGGAGTTTGAAGATTTTTATTAGGAATGAACTATAGAAAAAAAATTTAATTAAATTCTATATTACCATTTATTAAAATGTATTACAAATCCATAATTCCCACAAAGAACACCATTTTTAAGAGTGGATCTCGCAATAAGAACATTAGGATTAAAATTCTGGTGCATGTTGAGATTGGAGGAGACCTAAGTAAGTCATCCACAACCTCTATATACCACTACTATGGCCGTTGGTTAAAACTTATGTTTGGAAATGGTCTTTTCACACCCCCCCTCCCACTATGATGCACTTTTTTGAGTAGCGGGTGTCAACCTATTCAGGATATGGTTAAGTTTCTTTATAATAGTTGAATCATCTCTTTCATTTTTTTTTTTTTTTTTTGAGAGAGTGTGTGTGTGATGCTCGTTGTATTAAAAAGAAGGGGAAAAAAAAGTGATAAGGATTGAGATATCATATAAGATCATGGGGACTGACTCGAAGCACTAATATTATCTTGGAGAAAAATACAAAACAACCTTATGACCGACAGACTGACAATGATGCTTTTGAAAAACAGGACTTATGGGCCCGTGGCTAAACTTTTTGTGAACTCACATTAAGCAAAACCTTTCTTGCGTGAGCAGAGAATTCATGCACATGTTGAGCGTTCTTCTAAAAGTAAAAAAGAATCATTTGTTTTAATTTTCTTTTCTTTTCTTTTTCTTTTTTCGATCGATTGACTTCTCAGAATCATTAATTTTTCTTAATGGTATTTCTTGTCATCTGTATCTAGTATCTACACGTCTATAACATGGCATATATGAATTTATATATATTATGCAAATCGCAAAGAAGTAGCCCTCGGACCACCACAAAAATAGTAGCACTATATTATATTTTCTTTCTTCTCTTTTTTTTTTTTCTTTGGGCCAGAATTCTCTCGACATATACACGCCGTGGTGATAGTTTTGTTTCCTATTCCTTGCATAAAAAAGATCTAGCGTAAGTAGTTATTGCACTAGAGCATAAACAAGGCAGGAAATTAGAAAAAGAGAAATCAAACAAAAACTAGTTTCTTGATATTATTAAAGTATTTTGTGGTTGTAATTCCTGATGCTTTGGCCTTTTCTTTTCATAAAATAGATATAATTGAGGTAATCGACTCAATAAAAAAAGAAAGAAGGACAAAACAAACTCATCCCTAAGAATATGGGCGACAGTTGCACATAAAGTTGATTTATTCACATGCACAAAGTTCTGTCACTCTTAGAAACAATGCTGAGATAATATTAAAAGCTGAGATAATAACGAGTACTTGTATGGGACTCACATATATAATTATCAGCTCAGTAAAAATATGTTTTGAGTAAGAATAGTCTAAAAACATTTGTACTATGGGCTCATTTGGTAGAGCTTTTGATTGTGATTTTGCTTCTAATTAATTGGAAAAAAAAAAAAAGGAAGGAGTTGTGACTTTTTGATAAAAATTTGGAACAACATCTTTAAAAGAGTTTGGAGGTCAGAAGAATTTTCAAATTATGAGCAATGGAAATATTAGAAGGAAGTTAACAATGTTTCACTAAAACTCTAAAATGGATTTCAAAAGTACAGTCAGAAAAGCTTTAGAATTTTGATTGCAAACTTTTCTGACAGATAATTAACAAAACACTTTTAAGATAACCACTTTTCAACTTAATAAGTTAGAAGTAACTTACAAAAAAAACTCTGACAAACAAGTTTATATAAATAAGTTTGGAAACAAATATTATATAATGTACGTAAAACATAAATACAAGTCTAGGTTTGTAAATGGATTTGCTAGTTACTTCAATATTTTTTAGGGCATTTACCACCATCACCTCCAAATTTATTGCCCTTTGGTAACTTCCCCAAACTTTTATATAGCAATTTGTCCCCTAATCTTTTGTAATAGTTGCAATTTAACTCATTTAGCTTCACTTTCAGTTAACTTAGTCACTTAAAAAGCCCACATACATGCCTCATGTGAAGATGTAAACTCTAATTCTAACCAAAATTTTCCAAACCTAATACAAACCCTAATTCAAATCTTTCATATTCAAATGTTCGAATTCATGTAACATTAACAAAATGTGGTGTGTTGCAACAATTTAAAAAGTATAAAATAAACTATCAAAATTAAAAGTTTCAAGGCAAGTTGTCGTGGTAAGTTTAAGAGGGGCAACAATGTTGTATACTTTTTTTTTTTTTGGTTTCTTTTCTTTTTTTTTTTTTTTTTTTTTTTTCTGTTGAAGAAAAAAGTACAGACATGTACTACCAGTAATCTATAGTACCCGAGCAATAAATTGAGGATGAACATGGACTTTCAGATAATCCCTCCAAAAAAATGTCTTGTCCACTCTTACGTTGAAGCTTGTTCCCCACCTTATCAGATCGAACTAAAGCAATCGATGTTGTGATCCTGTGTGAATTTGCTAAGTTGGTGGTGTCTGGTATTGTTTTTATTTTCTTCTGAAAATGATTTTATATCTTGAAAATTATGTTGAGATTGTTTTTGAAATTATGTTTGGTTGTACTTTTAGAGAGATTGATTTGGATATTAAAATATGATGAATTGGATTTAGATATGTTTCTGGAAATATATGTGTCAAGTTATATTGCCGTAACTGTTTTTCATGTCCTTCCTAAAAAGCATTCTCACCATTTTTATTTTCGTTTCTAATTTCAAAGCATTTGCTAAACAATCACAATTTAGAAAATGCTTTTGTTTTCGCATCTCGAAAGACTTGTGAAAACATTTCTAAAAACATTTGGAAACAAAACCAAAGTAATACCACCTTAAAGTTCAAACGTATTGTCATAAGGAGTAAGATACATATCCCAACAAAAAAAATCTATTCACCATTTTTGCTTACCAAAAAAAAAAAAAAATCTATTCACCATTTTTATTGACTGGTAGTATTGACCTCGTGCTTTTGACCAGTAAGGTTAGCCCTCCGCGTTGAAGTGCTCGACCCACCGGTTGTTAACAGAGAGCGACGTTAACATTTATATGACCAGAGTGTGTGTGTGTATTTATATATAGCGATGGAGTTTGAAGATTTTAATTGTATAGGAATTAATAACTGTAGGAAAAAAAAAGTTTAATTAAACTCCATGTTATTTTTTGTCAATTTATAATAATTGTAAGTATAAGATTAAAATTTAAAATTTAAGGGGAAATAATTTGAGGATATAAGATTTAATTTGAAAATTTAAGGACGACTTGATATAATTTGTTGTATAAAATATATATACAATATGAAGTTGAAGGAGCGGGGCTCTATGCTGCCGTCCTCATTGTGTGTGTATACACATATATACGTCGTATATGTTCTAGCAAAAAATATTCCTCGTATATATACGAGGATCTCTATCGCCGCCATGCTTGGGTCATCGCCGCATTTAATTTCTCTCACGGTACTCCTCATAAAAAAAAAGGAGCAGATTTATTTTCTTCCATTGGCTGGTTAATTACTTTTTCATTAGATTTCTTATTTGTATATAAGTTCTTTAGTGTACGTGTTTAACTACAACAAAAAAGAAAAAAAAACAAAAACAAAAACAAAAACAAGGCAAACAGAGAGAGAGAGAGAGAGATTTTGAAAAAAAGAAAAAAATTTTGAAAAAAAAAAAGGAGTGAAAAAATAAAAATTATTGAAATGTCGGAGACGAAGAGTTTTAAAGGGAGCTCTACTGCTGCCGTAGTTGAGATGAAGAATAATGCAATTTAAGCCTGATATGTGAAGTTTCGGAAATCTATATTTTGTAAGCTTTTATTCTTCTCAAAGTTTTTTTTTTTTTTTTTTTGGTATTGCTTTTTGGTAAGTTAGTGTATCGTAATCTGATTATTATTTTCAAATTTAGAAGATTGATATCGATTTAAGGAGGTGTATTGTAATCCGATGATTATTTCCCTGTTTACACCATAGGGTGTATTGTCTGATGATTATTTGTGGATTTATAAGATTTGCATAAACTTGAGTGGGTGTGTTGAAATTCAATAAGATAATTAGCCAGTTATTTTAGGCTTTATTTAGAACATTATTTGATTGAAATGTGATCGCATGTCCGTTGATTTGATTGTTAATTAGCTTTCTAATTTCTTAATTATTAATTTCTTGATTTTCTTGTAGAATTAGTTTCCTTAAATAGTTTGGTTTATATACTTATAAATTGTACCTTTTATTGATGATGAATAAGAAAAGAAAAAATGTATGCAATCACAAAGATTTTATGTGTTTTGACAATGTCCCTATACCTAGATTTACAGGGGAGAGAATAAAATTTAAGGAAAAAAAAAAAAAAACTAACAAACACTATCAATGAACGCCATATTATTATAAATTAGAGACACATAATCGCGTAAATTATCCAGACTATTAAAAATTTTACAAATCAAGAGTTTTTTTAATTTAAAATAAATACGATTAAATTCAAACTATTACTATATATAATTTTATTCAAAAGCCAACTTTTCTATTTTTTTTTTAAATTAACTTTTCTTAATATTTAATACTTTTAATTTAAAGGCAAGGGAGCCTGAATCAAAATTAAAATGGTGATCATGTCGGTATACTTCTTTTTAATACAATATCCTTTCTGATTTTAAAATAATTAAATTTACTTATATTAAACATATTCTAAAATTACCCTTAATTTTCTTTGACTTCTATTGTCTCAATTTTGATTGAAAGAAAAAGTGTTGTCAAAGTTTAAGTAAAATGTACGAATTCAATGTGATTCTAGGTATAGTCTGACTCTATTGAAAAATATATAGTTCAAATCTTCTACCTTAAGTTAATATAAAATTAAAAAAAAAAACAATTACCTATAGAACCACATAAATAAAAATAATGAGCCTATCCAGAATCACCTTGGTCCAGATCAGTAAAAACTCATGAGTCACGTTTAAGCAAAAATACAAATTTGGTTTTAGCCTCGACGTTATTATAATACGGAGAGACGGACTTTTTGGTGGGGGGCGGGGGTGGGGTTTACTAGTTGTTTTTTTTTTAATTATTATTTTTAATTGTTGGGTTTGGTTTCTTTTTTCCGCTGACATAAGAACGTGTGGGGGAGAGCTAGGTGAGTGGGAGGGTTTTTTTTTTTTTTTTTTTTTTTGATATTTTTTTCTTTTGCTCGTGGGGAATGGAGGGAAGGAGAGAAAGAAGAAAAAGAGTATGAGGTGAAAGAGAGGAGAGAGAAAAAATAAAAGATTTTTTGTTTTTTTTCGTTTTTTTGCTTTTTTCGAGGGAATGGTGACAGAGAGAGGGAGATATTTTTTGTTTCTTTGTTTTTTTTTTTTTTTTTGCTTCACTTTCGAGGGGGTGAGAGAGAGAGGGAGAGAGAGAGAGAGAGAGTTTTTTTTTGGGTTTTTTTTTGGGCGGGGAAAGAGAGGAGGGGGATTACGTTGGGTTAATGAAGTGAGGGAGAGAGAATTTTAATTGAATATTTTTGTATTATTATTAAATAATATATATTATGCAAGATTTAAAAGATCTATTTATTATATATCTAAAATTTTAATACATATAATTTAATTATCTTTATTTATTTTCTAAAATTTAAATATAATTTTTATGTATCTTATATTTTAAGAAAATATTTATTTCATATTTTGTAAATTTTTTTATTTTCTTGTAATTTTTTTACACATTTCATTATAAATAAATCACATTGATTTAAAAAAATACTTTTCATTAACATAATTAAACATTGTCTTTCAAACAAATTTTTTTTAATTTTTTTTCATGATAGCCTTTTTATATATATTGGTTTATTTTTAATATTTCACTCTATTTATCTTTTTCATCTTTTTAATTTATTTCTATTAGTTTTTTTATAAATATATTCTTTAAAATTAATTTTAAAAAAAATTTAACAAGCTTAACACACACGTGCAAAGCACGTGCTTAAAAAACTAGTATACTAAAAATTTTCAAAGATCTATCCCAAAAAATCAAATCTCAACTTTTCAAAATTTTGATATGAAGTCAATGATTCTTATGTACTAAAAATAAAATAAAAATATTTTTAAATTTAGAATCTAAGAAAAATTCATATTCATCTCCTTGTATTCTCACTCGCTAAGCCTTCACCGTGCATGGTCTAATCACCAAACTTCAATGTTTGTGTGAAACCGAGGGAGATTAATGACAGTCGTGCCTTCAGGTTTGTGGGCCCCATTTTGATGAGTGATTTTTTTTTTTTTCCGGTTTGTGTGAAACAGAGGGAGGTTGGTGAGACTTCGTTCCCTTGGTTTGTGGGCGCCCATTTTGATGAGTGCTTTTTTTTTTTTTTTTTTTGTTGCTTTCCTAAGCAATCTTCAGTGGGTGATTTTGCGAAGACAAAAACATGTCTCACTATCATCAAGTCAACTAGCATATATATATATATATATATATAGTGCATGTTTGGTTGGTTGGTTCAAACTATTAGTTTGAATTGATTTTTTATCCTTTTTTTTTTAATTTTTTGTCTTTTTTCAAAAAAAATTTTTTCTAAAAAGTCAACAAAAATAACTATTGAAACTTAAAATTTTCAACTCAAATTGGTAAACCAAACGGAAGCTTATATATATTATCTTAGATCCAATACCAATAATATCTAATAATATAAACTTTAATTATTAAAAATATAAATTTATATAAATAAATATAATTAAAATAAATATAAATTCTTTTTATTTTATATTTTATTTTACATAAATTCATATTTTTAATAATTAAAATTCATATTATCCAATATTATCATATATCATTTTTAAGATTATTCATATATATATATTTATGCACCGTTTAGACAACAAGTTTAAACTTAAGGTTTAAACTCAAATTTTTGTCTTTTTCTGAAAAAAATTTTTGTTTTTTCTAAAAAAGTTTTTTATTTTTTTTAAAAAGTCAACAAAAGTTACTATTCAAATTTAAAAATTTCAACTCAAACTCATTCACCAAACGGACCCTTAGTGTAACACGTAAACTATAAGGGTGTTTGATAAATGAGTTTAGTTTTAGATTTTTAAGTTTCAATAGTAATTTTTATCAATTTTTTAAAAAAGATAAAATTTTTTTAGAAAAGATAAAATTTTTTTTAAAAAAAAGATAAAAAAAAATATACAATTTAATTTGAGTTAAATTTATATGTCAAACTCCCCCTCCAAGTCTAAACAAAAGTATATGCGAATCTCACCATGTCCTTTAATTATCAATGTCATCCCTCAACGGCGAATATTCAAATTTGGAGGCAAGGGGTGGGGAAAACAGTGGCCCACTTTACTAGTTCGGTTCCCAATTAGCAATTAATTATTATGGGTATTTGTTTCAAGTGTTTGAGTCAAAAATTTTGGCTCAAATTCAACTTTTTAAAGGAAAAAATATCATTAAAAAAGTTAGAATATGACCTTGAACTTTGAAAACCAACAAATATACGTTAATATCAACCAACAAATTTGACTTGGCTTGGGTTCTTACTAAACTTCTAATTACCATGTTTAACATATATAACAAGAATAATTATCTCAATATTTCTGATCAGCACATTCCAATCTTCCATGGACACGCATGCAATATCCAGAATTAATATTTTTCTTTTGTAATCCATATATATTTTTATTGTGACAAAAATTAATTAGTGTACCAAGATATCATGATAAATTTAACAATATTAAGATCAAAATATATATTTTAATTTCGATTCATTTATGCAACTTCTAATTCCTGAGTAGGGGCGCCCTTAAGCGTTGATCTCATCTTTGCTCAAACTGCACTCAAGCATATGAGGTTGTTCCATCCGCACCCCAAACCTCATTAATTATTTGTTTCGTGACCCTATGCTATTGAGTAGGTTATTTATGGGAACAACAATGTCAACTGTAACACTACATTATAAATTAAATATTAACAGGAACCACAAATTATTTTTGAACTCAATTATAAGTAAAGAAAATTAACTTTTATAGCTCAATATATTCAGTTTTAGAATAAATTTTGAATTTTAGTTTTAGGCCAAACGGCACGAGGGTGGGGTGGGACGGGGTTTGGGTTTCAGAGGGCGAGGATTCGATATGCATAGTATAAAAAAAAGAAAATAATGGTTGTAACATAATTTATAATAATTCTACATTTAAATCCAGCGTAAGATCTAGAATTTGAATTCTTTATCATTAAATTCAAAATAAATAAATAAATAATAAAATTTTTAATCAATTAAGGCAACTTCAATTATTGATTTGTGAAATGTGTAAGTTTTTTCTTTTTCTTTTTTGATTTTTTATTTGGAGTAGGAGATTCGAACTCTACACCTTTTAGTGTAGTCAAGTATGGAATTACTGGTGGACTATCCATACAACCACAAATGTGTAAGTTATTTTCAAGTCTTAGAAAATATATATATTAGCGGAAAAATTTTATTAAACTCACTAAGGAGATATAAAAACACCAAATATAACAAATGATCTCGTATTAAATGAGACAAAACACTTCAACAAGAATGGATCCATCCATAAAGTCTGACGATATTCAAAGTGAAAGACATATGCTTGAGACCCAATAACTGGTATATACCTCGGTAAATTGAAAATCAAGCATGTGAAAAGCTCATTTTGCAAAACCCGGACAATCGATGGAATTTCTCAATCGATCGAAGGCCAAGACTTAAAAGCATTGGGACTACTACTAACTCCATATTAAAACAACTCTAATCGGACCAAAACACCATTATTAAGACTTAGATCTGGTGGACAAGCAACCAATGCGAAAAGTCGAGAAACAACCTTCGTTATTTGTAATAAAAAACGGAAATAAAATACCTTGATTAAACGCTGCAAAGACATCGTCATTATTACACACAAGCCTACACACCATCCAAAAAAAATCATACAACAAGAGTCATTGCCAAGAAAGCTAGCGATCTATGTCGTCGAGAAAAACTGGAATGCCGAAACCAAGCCATTGCAGAACCTCCTTAGTGCGTGACGACCTTTAACACCACCAACTATCTCTTTCCTATTTTGCTTCTCCCTACAACATTCATTCTCTTCCAATGGAATCGTCTCCGTCAAGACCATCATCATAAAATTCTCATTTCTATCTCTAGGGATGGGAAATCAAAAACAGGTCAAAAGCGATCACCAAAATTCGGCCCCAAGAGAGGAAAACAATTGAAAAACCTTAATCGTCACGCTAGAGAGGAAACAAGAGAGTGGTTAATTATATCCAAATAATAATTTTTTAGTATGTAGTTAAAATACTAGAAGAAAACGTTAAAACTTAAAAGGGGAAGAAAAAATGGCCATGTATAAAAAATATAAAATGGCTATGTTTGGTGGAGCATTTCAAAATGCTCATTTCAAAATATTTTTTGTCTTTTTCCCCAAAAGTTTTTGTCTTTTTCCCAAAAAGTTTTTTGTCTTTTCTAAAAATTCAAAAAAATTTACTATTGAAATTAAAAAATCTCAACTCAAACTACTCTACCAAACACACTCTGTTTAGAAATGGTTGGACATATCATCGTCACCGTTTCCGAAATCTTGTTGAAGTCAACTATTTCCTACTACTGCCTACTGGAAACAAGTGCAAAAAGTAAAAAATGAAAGAATAATAAAATACGAAAAAAAATTTATAGTTGCTGTGGATGTAATTAACTTAACAACAATTTTGTGTATAATGAAACTACCTCAAATTATTTTAATATATGATATAGATATTTTTTTTGCTCTCTAACTTTTCTTTTCTTTTCTTTTCTTTTTAAGACAATTTTCTTGAGAATAAATAATAATAACATAAAAGACAAATTGTTTCAAAAAATAAAAACAAAACTTTTATATTGAGAGAGAGAGAGAGAGAGAGAGAGAGAGAGAGTACCGTCATCAATTATTGTTTTATTTACCATTTAGTTTTCCTATACTTAACCAATCAGTGTTTTATTCTGCCTAGCAGTATATATCATCTAAAAATATAAAAATAAAAATTACACTGTTAGTGATAAGTCATGACCTTGATCGATTTATTATATGACTCCCAAAGATTTAAGTAACCTACACATCGTTTACGTTTGGAAAAACTTATTACAATATACCTTTCATCTTGTTTTATTTAGAAGATTTATTATATTCATTTTGGAGTTCATAATTTAGCAATATAATAATGGAATCCTTATATTCAAAAACTAAAAAAATCCAAAAGCAAAGAAAATGTTTTTTTTTTTTTAACAAAAGAAAAGAAAATTTTTTTTTCCTTTTGGGGGGTTTTTTAAAATGTTTTTTTTTTTCCTTTGAGGGTATTTTCATCTTCTTGTCAAAATCCAATATTAACTTCTTTATAGATTAAATTTAAATCACATTTAAAAGTTGTTTTATGTAGTTGATAACATTCAGAATGGATGAATACTTTAATAAACTTAACATTCATAACATTATATGATTTATTTATTAGATGATTCAAATTATATACCTTTCAATTAAGTTGAGTATGAAATTACTGTTATTCTGTACCTGTAATTATTTATACGAAATTCCTATTATGTTGTGGTCTCAAATATATATATACACACACATATGTCCACATGACAAGCTCTCCTATAGAAAACAAACAAAACAAACAAAAAAGGGGGAAGAAAATTAAGTACTTATACGTCACGCTCCTTGACTGGAAACAGTTCATCATGCAAATTGCTTGGACTAATGCAATCATCACGTAGACCTGGCAATATGATCCCCATCGATTAGGAATGCTAAATTTTATGTAGTATACATTGATTTTTATTTCCAATTTTTGTCTAATGGTTTATTTAAATACGTATTTTAGAGCCGTCATGTATTACCAAACATGAATTTTCACACACACATATATATATACACACATGTGTGAGATTGTCTGAAATTTAGGTTGAATTTAAGTTTTTTTATTTTAGTTGTTGTCTTTTTTAAAAAAAATTAATAAAATTATAATTAATTTTTAAAAAGTTAATCGATTCCAATCTAAAAATTTTATTCCAAATATTTATTTCAGATGCAAGCTATATTTATACTTTCAAATACAAATGCTTCTTAATTTGTATAAACGATCGGTATTAATGGAGTACTAGTGCAGCAATAATCATATCTTTTTGTCTCTTAAAATACGTTTTGAGGTAAATATTTTTGATTTTTGATTTTTTTTATTTTTGCTAAAATAATATGTTTGATTCGTTTAGCATTGTTCTAACTTTTGATTTTAATAAGCAGAAGTTTAAATGATAGCAAAGCAGATCAACAAGTAAAAGTTGAAAAGTAAAAGTTGTGTCTTTTTAATGAGGCTGTGTTTGAAGCATATACTCCAATAAAAAGTTTTCAAAAGTTTTTTTTTTTTTGTTTTGCTTGTTCTCCAAAAGTGCCTGGCTTCACTATTTATATTTCTAAATCTCTCTTAAAAATTCAAATTTTTAAAAGTTTATAATTCTCTAATTACAAGTCGAAATGAGATTTTTTTTTAAAATTTAAAATTGCATAGAATGATGAGAGAAATGAAACAAAATCCATATTGTTATTTTTTTACGAACACAATTTCAGTTTTAATTTATATATTTTTTTTAACTCTAAATAGTTCATTTTCAACCAAACGTACAATTCCAAATATTCATTTTCTCCAATCAAAACATTTGCAAAACTCTAATTGATGTTTAATATCCATGTTTAACTCCAACTAAATTGTATTTTTTCATGTTAATTTTTGTCTTTTTTTAAAAAGCCAGTAAAATTTATAACTAATTTTTAAAAGTCAACTAACTCAAACTTAAAAATTTCATCTCATCTCAAACTCAATTCAAACACTAAATGAACAGTGCATGCTCCAAACAGCACCAAGTATTTGAAAATATTATCAAGGAAAGCTTAATGAATTGTTTTTGAATTTTTTTTTTTTTAACTAAGCAATAAAAAGTTAGAATAAAATTTATAATGTCTTAGGGGGTGTTTGGTGTTCAGTCCAACTCCATCTTATTTCAAACTTTTTTTTGTCTTTTTCCTAAAAAGTTTTTGTATTTTTCCCAAAAAGTTTTTTGTCTTTTCTGAAAATTCAAAAAAATTTACTATTACAACTAAAATATTTCAACTCAAACTAACTTACCAAACACTCCCTTAATAAACTCGATCCAATATAAGTTTCAAAATGTAACCAAAAAACTTTTTTTTTTTTTTTTGTGAGAAGCCATATCGTGGGACTTTGATTAGTAAAATTGGGTTTAGTGATGCTTGTTTGAGAAAATTTGGTGGCATAACTCATATACGTGTCTAGTCCTACTAATTTATGTCATAACTCATATATATGTCGAGTCCTACTGATTTATGTCACAACCATTTGGAGTTGAGATTTCTGTAATGTTTGTCGACTATGGACCAGTTTGTTTTCGTGACACAAATCGGAAGCTTTTTATATCCGTACTAAGTAGAAATTCAAAAAGTTTTAAGACTTTTTAATTTGTGGCATTTGGGAGAAAAGAATTACTCATTTTCTTTTATTAATGGGTCCTGAGATAACACCAATATTTACTTTTGAGGAACAAAAAATGGGAAAAAATATATAATTAATTATATAAAAAGTCTACTTTTAGAGCATAATTTTAAAATATCTCTATTTTTTTTTATAATCGCCGGCCCAAATCCTTACTCGTCGCAGGCCCTCTCCATCACAATCCCTCATCAGGCTTGGCGTTGCAACCGAGATAGATCTTCGCGAAGGGTTCCTTGGCGCACAAGCTTCCGTTCTCTAACAGGCCTAGGAACAGACCACCATCGTTGACTTCGATTGGATGTCCTTGCTTACGAAACTACTGACTGGTCATGTTAATTTTATTGTCGACCATTGTTGTCCTCTTTCCTTAGGCTTTGAAATGAAAGAAGCAACAAGGTTTGAAGGTTTTGGTTTTGTTGAGTTTCGTCCCCAGATTTGATGTTTTAATTTTATCTTTCATAATGTTTTTCCTTTAATCAAATTTTGTTAAATAACAATTATTGTTATTTCGTTCTTAAAATAACCTCATAATTATATGCATTGCATTATAAGATACGGGTTCTTTTTTTTCCCCATATAATCTATTGCGTTAAAAACTGAACATAACTTAATGTAAAGGCTTTAATTGCCATTTTAAGAGTTCAGAAGTTCCGTAAAAAATTAAAAGAACGGCGACAAACTATCATTTTTTAAAAATGTTTGGGCCCCATGCCCCATGGTCTATTAATTTTGACGTAAATATTTCCTGGCATACAAATTATTCATCCTCATTCCTTATCAATAACTCAGAGTCTCACACCAAGTCACGTTTGCCAAGAAACAGAACATTTTCCTCTTCCAAAAAAAAAAAAACCCCATATACAATCGCCACAGAAATGGCAGACCAAATCGACGGCGGCGGAAGCGCCGACAGACAGAACAAGGCACTCCTCGTACTCAACATCATCCTCCTGACAATCGGGAACTGCGGCGGCCCGTTGATCATGCGGCTCTACTTCCTCAAAGGCGGCAACCGCATCTGGCTGTCCAGCTGGCTCGAGACCGGCGGATGGCCAGTCATCCTCCTCCCCTTAGCCTACTCCTACCACCGCCGCCGCCGCCGGGATGCCGCCGCGAAGCTCATCCAACTAGACACCTTCCTCTTCGCCGCCTCCGCCGGCGTCGGCGTCCTCACCGGCTTCGACGACTACCTCTACGCGTACGGCTTGGCCCGCCTCCCCGTCTCCACCTCATCCCTCATCATCGCGTCGCAGCTGGCGTTCACCGCCGGATTCGCGTACCTCCTGGTGAAGCAGAAGTTCACGTCGTATTCCATTAACGCCGTCGTTTTGCTGACTATCGGAGGGGCGGTGTTGGCCCTCCACACGAGCGGAGACCGGCCGAAGGGGGAGAGCTCGAGGGAGTACGTGAAGGGGTTCGTGATGACGGTGGTGGCGGCGGCGCTTTACGGGTTCATACTGCCGTTGATGGAACTGGTGTACAAGAAGGCGAAGCAGGAGATTACTTACTCCCTTGTCTTGGAGATTCAGACCGTCATGTGCTTCTTCGCCACCGCGGTTTGCACCGTCGGGATGATCGTCAACAAGGATTTCCAGGTTCGTTTGTTTTTGTTTTGTCCTTTGCTTTGTTACTGTTTCTCTCTCTAGATTCTCTCTCTCTCTTTTCTTTGTTCATGTGTCATCTTTGACCCTGTTTCTTCCTTTCCTTTGGGCGATCGGATTAGCCGAGGATTAATTTGTTTTATTAATTTAATATCACATCCCACTCTATACTCCATCTATAAATGTCAATTACGAGTTAAAATATATATATATATATATATATATAACGAGTTAAAAAATTGAATCCCTTGTATGTTTTTAAAAAGAAACACATGAGCGTTAGACTCCAGCTAATATTCTCTTTTTCTCTCTTCTTTGTCATGTGTCATCTTTGACCCTATTTTCTTCCTTTACTTGGTTATTGGGCGATCCGATCAGCCGAGGATTAGTTTGTTTTATAAATGAATATCACACCCAACACCATCTAATTAAAACGGAAAGTTTAAATTCATCCACTCAAGAGTTTAAAAAAAAAAAAACATATATATTTTTAAAAGAAACTGATTAATTTGTTTTTAGTTCTTAAAAAAAAAAGGGACTTTTTCTGACAATAAGGAGGAGTTTCCAACTATATAACAAAGTTAGTTATGAATTAATTATTCTTAGATTATACGTGCGTTGAGGATTAATTTATTTTTTAATTGTTAGAGAACGGCTTTTTAACTGGAGGTGGGGAGTGAAATAAACGTTTTGTAATAAAATTAGATATAATATTATTATTAGATTATTTTATTTATTTGTTAAATTTAACTCGCAATTATAGGAACAGGCTCCATGTCAAGAGAAAATTATTTCTAGGAAAAGCATAAAAATATAAGAGTCATTATCGAACCATCAATTGATCAATCAATACTGAGTTTTTGGATAAATTTGTCAGAGTGATTGAACTCGTTGACAATCTTAAAAGCGAGACCAGTAAAATGTTTTTTCTTTTTTCAATTTTTACACTTAAACGATTTAGTTAGTTAATTTTTTTTGCTAAATTTTAATTCATTTATTTTTTTTGTTGTTAGAGAACAGTCCTTAAAAAAAAAAAATTGAGAGATTCCAATTTTACATATTTTATGATGATATTAAATGGGAAATGATTGATATTATGGATAATTGCATAATCGTTTTTTTTTTTTTTTAACTAAAAATGAAAACAAATTATGCATTTTACGGCATAACTAATAGAAAATTAAATAATAAAATAATAAAAGTAAAAAGAGAAGAAGAAAAGAACACAAAGATATTTAACGTAAATGAGCTTTCACAAATTAAAAACAATGAATTCATTAGTAATGAGTACTATGATCAGGCTTTCATATAAATACTAGTTACAATATATACAATCAGATAAGTTTTCTAATACTTATAAATATACTAAAATCAAAACTTGTTCTAAATTATAATAAATACAAATAAATCTAAAGTTCCTAATAAATATAATTACATACAAAATTTTAACTTTTCTTAATGTTAATACTAACTTTCCTAACATGCCTTCATAAGATGAAGCTGTGTTAGGAGATCCAATCTTGAACCATAATAAAAGAAACTTGAATATATATTTTTTTTTCCTTTTTTTTTTGTTGCAATTTTCTCTCGTTTTTTTTAACTTTGAAAAAAATACAAATAAAAAATGTCGGGGCACAAGAGTATAGAGAAGGGATGACAACCAACGAGAGAAGGAGAGAGGACGCTTGAGTGCAAGAGGACGGCAATTGTCAAAGAAGGAGGGAAGAGATAACAAGCATTTGGGTACAGAGACGACAATCGTTAAAAGAGGAAGGAGAAGACAACATGCACTTGGGTGCATAGAGAAAGGATGCATGGGTGCTCGGGTGGTAATTGTCAAGAGCAAGATGCAATAGCACGAAGATCAAAGGATAAGTGACTCGTTTGATTATAATCGGAATAATAAAATAATAGAAAATTAAATAATAAAATAATAAAAGTAAAAAGAGAAGAATAAAATAATACAAAGATAATTAATGTGGATGTGCTTTTCACGGACTAAGAATAATGAATTCATTAAGGAGCACTAAGAATGGGTTCTCATACAAATACAAGTTACAATGTATACAATCAGGTAAGTTTCCTAATACTTACAAATCTACTAAAATAAACACTTAATTCTAAATTACAATAAATACAAATAAATTTAAAGTTCCTAATAAAAATAATTACATATAAAATTTTAACTTTTCTTAATGTTAATACTAACTTTCTTAATAATAACCATATATGATATTAGAAATACTCTCTCGTCTGACGATATAACCCGCATAGGAGACCGACACAACTCATGAAAGAACGTGGTATAACCTGCTAGAGAGAGAATGATAGAGAGCTAGAGAAAGGTAGGGAAAATTCTCTCATCCGACGGATGGTACCACATGAAAGAGTTTTTGTATAAAATTATTATTAATTATACTTTTAGTGACATGATTTGATTTAATATCAACAGAAAATTATTTGTGGTGAAGTAGGAAAGTAAATTTATCATGATTATTCAATATCATTATTGAATAATTGATGAGTGAATAATGAGTTTCTTTATTATTATTATTATTATTATTATTTTTGGTTGAAGTGTCAAACGCATTTGAAAACCAGAAATTTGAATTGAGATCATGGACAATTTGAAAAATGAAACCACGAAAAAGATATTTTATTATTATTTTGACGCCCAATGGCTATTTATAAACCTGATGTGAAGGTGAATTCATTTATAAATAAAATTTTAAAAAATTAATTTAACTTTTAGAATCATTTGACAAAAATCCACGCGTGAGACTCTGCCGTTTCAGAACAGCACGAAAGAGACTGGAGAGAATCAACAACACTGTACAATTACACGTGGAGAGAATCAATGGAGATCTTGGAGATCCCCCTAATCTTTATTTATTTATATTATTTCCATTTTCAACCCCTTCGTAGGACCCAGTTTTCTTTATAAAAAAAAAAAAAAAAACGAACGAAACAAAACGAAAACAAATAAAAATATATTTTTCCTGGTAAAATAAATGTATAATTTTGTGATAATAAGAATGTGGGGTTAGCTATAATTTTTTTTTCTGGGAATCACCATATTATTTTTGTAGTCAATATTATGATTCACAGCCATAATTAGTTTAATTATTACCCATGTGTAGATTTTTTGTGATTTAAGTAAGTAAGGGTTTGTTTGACAACAAATTTAGTTTAAACTAAACTGTATTTTTTTTATCATGATTTTTGTTTTTTTCTGAAAAAGTTTTTTATCTTTTGTAAAAAATTACTATTGAAACTTAAAAATTTTAAACTAAACTCATTCACCAAACACAAATGATTATATGGATTCAAGACAAAGTGTGTGTATATATATATAAATATTTTTTTTTCTCTTATTATCAGCAGTTTTCTTTTCTTCTCTTTACTTTTTTCCTGTTAGTTGTTTTTCTTTTTTGGGAAAATTTTTCCTTTTTGTTGTTAAATCTTTATAGCACCATTTCTTTTCTTCAATAATTTCGCTCGTTATCTAAAGAGGCGCAAGGAGCCAAAATTGTTGTCCTTTGAGCTAAAAATTCCAAAAGAAATTATTACATGCATCCCAGTTGACGAGACTTTTTTTTTCTTTTTCTTTTTCTTTTTTTTTTTTTAAGAAAGAACTGCAAAGTAAGAAAGAAAAAGGGAAAAAAAAAGTATTTTTAGGGAGTGTTTGATTTCAAGTTTAGTTTAAGTTAAATTATATTTTTTTCATCATGATTTTTATCCTTTTTTGAAAAAGTTTTTTATTTTTTCTGAAAAATTACTATTGAAACTTAAAAATCTTATAGGGTGTTTGGTGGAGTAGTTTGAGTTGAGATTTTTAAGTTTCAATAGTAAATTTTTTTGCATTTTCAGAAAAGACAAAAAACTTTTTGGGAAAAAGACAAAAACTTTTTAGGAAAAATACAAAAAAAAGTTTAGGTTGAGTGGTTTGAGCTTGTCCTCCAAACAGCCTCTTAAACTAAACTCATTCACCAAACACTCCACTTAACTTTCTAAGTAAATACTGGTTCGAGATTTATAATGGTATATAAAGTCTCTCCTAAAAAAGAAATACACTTTCGTTAGTTTTTTTTTTT
Organism: Ficus microcarpa; assembly: GCA_025413485.1. Taxonomy (NCBI): domain Eukaryota; kingdom Viridiplantae; phylum Streptophyta; class Magnoliopsida; order Rosales; family Moraceae; genus Ficus; species Ficus microcarpa. The sequence goes on along the minus strand of CM046377.1, from coordinate 43,088,770 downwards.
TTTTTTAATTTATTTTGAATGTATTGCCCAATACATGCTTGCATGAATTAGAATAATTCTATCATAAGAAGATTAACAATCATGGAAGAATGTGTTGGAGTCAAAAAAAATAAATTACAAACAATTTGAAATTTTCTGTGGATTGGAAAATTATCTCACTCGAATGGAGATTTTTTTTCAATTTAAATTTTCTTCTTTGGAAGAGAAATCTAAAGTTTGGGTCAACGGAGCATGTCTGTTGAAACATGAAATTTTGCGACTAATAGTTCTTTTATCGGATACATCATTTCCGATTGTCACCATAGAAAAAGAGAGCGAAAATCAGAATTTGAAACTCAAGGAGAATAACACCTCACGGAACACACAAGTCTATGTAGCGGTTGAAGAATCCACTCGAAGAGGGGAGCAAGCCCTAGAAAAAGTGGGACAGGTAAGGAACTATGTTCACAAGTTTGTGAAGGAGGAAGGCATCAAAGAAGTTAAGGAGAATGAAACTCTCGAAGTAGACGCATCAACAAAGTCATCCAATTCGCCTCTACATATTACCGAATCTACTGAAATGGATTAAAGAATGGTAGAAAATCATAGACATAGCATCTTCTCTTCAAGCATTGTCATGGATTTTGACACCGTATTGACTAGGAATCTAAAGAAACGGTTCATTATCGTTTCTGACTATTCCTCTATTGCCCGATGCTGCAATGTCAAGTGCAATAGAATGTTCAAGTTGGACTGCTCCAAGGATATTTCCTCAGTGTCCAATTATTAAAATTTTAGATTAGATTTCCATTCATATTCCCCTTAGATCTTAAATTTCTTTCTCCAACGTTTCCAAGGAGATGCGCATGGTTGCTACTAACGCTACTATGATCAAGTGGCTAATGAAAGTTTTACTTTACTAACTAGGGAAAAAAAAAATTATAACACTAGGGAGAGATTTTATCAGTTGAAGATTTTTCAAGAAGCAATGATCTGAGTCAGACATTAAACAATAATTATATACTTACTAAAAAAGAAATGAAAATTATCGTTTTGGGTTTTTGAAAAGAAAAATAACAGAGGTGGATACTTTGAAGGAAAAAAATGAACAAAAAGGTTGAAGAGAAAAAGACCTCTTACATATTTAGGGCTCATAAGAAGGCGAGTTTCAATTAACCAGCTCAACCATTTCTCTTTGATTACTTTTTCTTGATTTGTTCGATTTAATTGTTTTTTCAAGTTTAGTTTTATTCTTTTTTGTTTTATGTTTGTAAGATCTTTTTTTTTTTTTGTTTTTAATAGTATTTTGTTTAGGGAAAATAAAACGTCAATTTTTTTTTCAAGTTATGTAAAATTTATTATTTATTTATCAAACTTAGGATATAAACTGTACTTTTACCTTATTGGTAGATATTGTTGTTCTTACCAGCCGCTTAACTTTTCAATGGTATAATCTATAAGTGTTCATGCAAAACTGCTTTTAATCATAAATCATACCATTAAAAATAAATCTAATAATCAAAACAGCAATAGTTGTCGATGGAGCAAAAATACAATTCATTTCATATGTTTTTCCATTTTTTTTTATTATAATGTAATCTTAATTTGATTTATGGTTTAGAAACATACACTATCCGTGATATTTGAATTGACGAATGACATAAAGATGTATTTATGTGCCCAACAAAAAAACAAAAAAAAAAAAAGTAATGTTTTCTTGTAATGAAATTCAGGCAATTCCAAGAGAAGCAAAGAAATTCGAGCTAGGGGAAACGAAGTACTATGTGCTGCTAGTGTGGAGTGCAATAATATGGCAAGGTTTCTTCTTGGGAGCGATAGGAATCATCTTCTGTGCCTCGTCTTTGTTATCAGGCATTGTGATTTCTGTTCTTCTTCCGGTGACTGAGATTCTTGCCGTTATTTTCTACCAAGAGAGTTTCGAAGCTCAGAAAGGTGTCTCCCTTGTACTCTCTCTGTGGGGCTTTGTCTCCTACTTCTATGGCGAGATCAAACACGACAAGAAGAAGAACAAGAACAAGAAGGAGCACAACCTGGAAGAAACTGAAATGCCTCAAATTCAGAAGTCTCCAACAACTGAAAGAGAATCTTTGAATCCTTGATAACATTAAATATGTTTATGTATTTTGTCGTTTCTCTTTTACATTATATACTAGTTTACGGGTCGCATGTGTAAATGCGTAAAAGGAAAGACAAATGCAAATTTTGCATTTATTTCTTTCCAAAAATTAGGGAAATAATTGGACCACTTCTTTTTTAATTTCCATGTAGTACAATAGAGAAAAGGATCCCTCTTTTTTATTTTTTTCTCCAGAAAAGAACGAATAGTAAGGTTTTTAATGACTAGTCGAGTTACTATTATTTGTATTTTTTTTTTCTTTTCTGAATTACTGTTTACTAGGAATATATGACAAGGTTCCTTTATTTTAGATTCGTTCATGTCCCGAGTCATATTTAAATTGATATATTTAACAATTATGTTGGTCGTGCTGTCAGTTTATGATTTATGATGTCATACTCAATCTACAGTATTTTATACTTGTACCATTCTCTTATCTTGATCAAGCATCTTATGTGTCCAATAAAAAACAATAAATAAGATAGAAAAGTGCTGAATATAATAAGAAATTAATTTTAACAAAAACAAAACATTTTAGCATTAAAAAACAAAAACATAAAAAATCTAATGACGAGAAAATGCAAATAAGATCAAAACATGATTACAAAAAGTTTATAACTTGTTTCATTCAAGAAAAGACAAAAAAAAGAGGGGGGGGGGGGACCAACAACAACAATAGTGACAGTGTCGTGCTGTATCTTGTCCTCTAGCATGCTCAAAACTTGTGTAAAGGCAAACTTATTTTATAAATGAATTAGATTGAACTCATATATATTAATCATCATGTGTTATGTCATGCCCATTTCTTATTATGTCGTGCTGTTTAGTCCATCCCATTTGACACCTAAAGCTTGTCTATTCTGAAATAAGAGTATGGTCATTATCAAGATCTATTTTGGATATTTATAAGTACACCGTGCCAAACTCACCGACCCAATATTCCGACTATTTAGAGGAAGTTAAACCCACAAAGGCTACGACTTACTCCAACTATACAAGTTATAAAATACAACGCTTTAGTAATTGTCTTTCATAAATAGGTCAAAACAACCTTTGAGCCTAATTTAGTTTGACCCTAGTAAATTTGGAAAAGTCTCACATAAAGTGTGCAAAACCAAGTTTCACCGACAATTGTTTACAAGTAATTTTACCTACCGAGCTGAATGACGATGACGCGATGTTTTGAAACCGTCTCAAAATAAATAAAAACCGGAGATATCGGAGCTATAGCTCGTACCTAATGTGCAATGAAAACGATTCACATGGAGGAGAGAGGAGGGCTATTTGGTTACATATCGGATAGCTCCACACTGTAATAAAGAGTAGGTCCCACTGATGAGATTCGCTTGCTCTATTTCATGCAAAGAAGACCAGAGCGGAGTTGCCAGACGGCCATTTTGATTTTTTGGAGTAAATCAAGTTACAAAGTTGTTTACTGAATACACATTTAATCAGACAACTCATACAATAAAGCTACATTTGCCAGCATTTTGCTACAAACGACGCCACAAACGAAATGGATGCCTTTAATTTCTTAAGCTTCCCAAGTGGTTTCATGTGACGTTGTATCGCCAATCAGAGAAACTGAATTTAAAAAAAAAAAAAAAAAAAAAAAAAACCTCTCGTTTTTTCCCTAAATAAACTTTCGCCCCAAATACATCAAATTATATAATTTACTAAAGGGATGTAGTTGACTTAAGTTGACTGAATTAAGGATGTAAGTTACTGTTCATGAACAGTAGATTTACAATTTTACCCTTAAAAATTTGCCTTCAGATTATTTGTGTATAGTGTGTTGACTCTTTTACCCCTCAAACCCTAACTTTTCACCTTCCTCTTTCTCTCTTTGCTGCTGCTTCTCCTCTCTCTCTCTTTTTTGAAATCCTCATTTTTCTTTGCCTTTCTTTCTCTCTCTCGCTGTCTTTCTCTCTGCTCTTCGCTTCTTCTTTTTCCCTCAAACCCTAACTCTTCATCTTCCTCTCTTTTTCTACCGCCCCTTCGCCTCTTTCTCTCTCTTTTTTTTTTGTTTTTATTTTTGTTTTGTTTTCTTTCTTTCTCTGTCTCTGTTTCTGTCTCTCCTCTTTCCTTTCACTTCTTTCTTGCATTTTTCGTTTTTTGAATTTCTAACTCTTCATTTTATTTTCTCTCTCTACCGTCGGTTTCTTTCTCTCTCTTTGTTTTTCCAGTTCTTATTTTTGTTTTGATTTTTCTCTTTCTATCTCTGTCTCTCTTTCTTTTCTTTTCTTCTTCTACTTTCTTGCGTTTTTGGTTTCTTCAAAACCTAAGTTTGGTTTATTTTTTTGGTCTCTGTCGCCGCTTTTTTTGAGTTCTAAATTTTGTATTTGATTTTGCATTTTTGTTTTTGTTTTTCTTTTTGTGTGTTTATTTTTTTTTTGTTGTTTTTCTTTTTTGGGTTTTCGGTTTCAAATTTGTAATGGTGGGTTTGCGTTGGTTTTGGTGAAGAAAGTTAGTCATTTTGGATGTGTTGTTGTTGGACAAGTTTGGTTTGCAGGGAATGGTTTTTCAGGAATGTTTGGTGGAAATTTTTTCCTTGATTTTTTTTCCCCCAGATTTGGTCGCTGGTTGTTTCCCTATCGGTGGGTTTCTTTTGGTTTTGGTGAAGGAACTTTGTGCTTTTGGAGTTGTTGTTGTTGGATAATTTGGGTTTGTAGGAAATGGTTTTCAACGTATGTTTCCCAAATTTTTATTTTTATTTTTATTTTGCCTCTTGGATTGGTTTGGTAGTTTTTTCTTTTGGTTTCAGGAACTGTTCGATAGAACCAGGAGTTGCAAAAGAACGAGATAGGAATGTGAAAATGTCTACATTGTTATTTTGGGATTTTTTTTTTGACAGTTTTCCGTTTTTGTTTTTTTTAGTATTTCTGTTTTTTGTCTTTTTAATCCTACCTATGGTTTCTTATAATTATATTATTAATCTTAAATAACTACTTTTATTGTATAATAATCAATTATTTCATTTTATTTTCTCCCTACATCACCGTGCGTAACACGGGTATTAGACTTGTGATACCTAAAAGCCCTGATGGTTTTCAAAAGTCACTGTAAATTTCCGCATTAATATTTACTCTACCTGAAAAATCAGTAATGCTTCGGGAACAAATTCCTCGAAATGTCCTTTGACTTCTCAAGTCTCAAAGACAACTATACAAGCACTTATTCACGCAGCTATCATCCGACAAAACTTGGCTAAAAGCAATAGCTGTTAGAAATAGGCCCTGTGATTGTAAATCATAAACTCAGCAAAACATTGGAGTATATACATACTAATATATACCTTCATTATGAAGTCGTCAAACAAACCCCAAGCGTAATTACAGGATAGGATAAAAGACTCGGACTGATTATTTTGGTATAAATTAACGGACTGATTATCACGGTTATTCAACTAATAACCATATCTACTCAAGAACATATTAAAATTCCTCCCAATGAATTGAAAGAACGGGGAGGGTGAATATTAAGGATTGTGAAAGACATTTGATACCTTGTGTTGCCGGAACTACGAAGGATGACGTTCGAAGCAATCTTACTATGATTGATCATTGCCCCAAGAAGTCTCCATCAAGATTGTCTTCAGCCAGTGTTCAGGCCAAGTTTTTGCTCAGGAAGAAAAGAATCAACATGAAGATGGATAGTTCGAGCAAAATCTTTGGATCCCTAAAACGTTCAATGATTTTCTGCAACCTGTAATTTCAACCACTACATAGCTGCTGATAAGGCCTGTTCCCGGCCATTTAAAGATCTTCGTTACAATCATAAGAAAGACAAAATGACCAAATGGACATGTCTTCAGAAAAGTGCTAGATGTCATTGCTAGTGAAATTATCCGAAATGCTTAGAGAATGAGGTCTATATGTACCACAATTTTTTTTATAAATGATGACTAACAAAAACGATACCAAATGATGCCTTAATTAAAAACGTACATGTGTGATTTTCTTTCAAAAGAAAAAGGATCCAGACAAGAAAACTAAGCATCAACTAACTGTATACCAAAATTCAGCTCATGCCTAGTCTACAATCCTACAGTAAAAACTTATAAGGTAATGTTAGCGACACCAACGATGACCCCAACCTTTGAGTATTAACTTATGTGATGGTGAATTGTTATCTTTTTACTGATAGATGACATCTTTTAGTTTAAATTGATGTGGCAAATATTTATCGAGTTGCCAATAATCATATGTTGAGAATAAGAGTTGTGTCCTTGATATTATTAAAACTTAAATTGTTTAAATAGTTTCTCACAAAAATTAAACATTGAAGCAAGAATTAGTAAAAAGCACACAGTAAGGTAAGGAAAATTAAACCTCACCATTTTTCTTGACTCTCGCTGTTGTCTCCATGATTTATTTCGTCCTTTGCCAGTTCCTATTAAATAGCACGTTGAAGTTCATTTAATTTGCTGAAGATGAAATAAAAGAAAAGCGAAATCATGCAAATGTTGGAAACTTTTCTGAACGATAAGATAAGAAGTTATAATATTAAACGTGAGACGATAAAGTAAAACTGTGAACCCAACACATTTTAGTGAACTTACGTGGGAAAGTTGATTCAGAACCTCACATATTGATCTCCATGCTTAACAAGAAGACCATGCTTTGTTAGTTAGCAACGCATAGGTTAAGCATGTTGGAAGTGTTGGGGATTTATCGAAAAATCTAATTAAAAAAAAAAAAATAGGACATTGCCGAAGGCAAAAGTGAGGTCGAGGTGTGTTGGGTATTGTCTTTAAGGATAAGATTCCACCCCTCTCGGACGATGTCCTAGAGCAATGCAGGCTTCACGATGGTCTAAACTCTAGAAGCCAACAACCTTAGCTTCGTAAGTACACTCCCAAATACTCAACTCTAGAACAGCTATGTAGACTCTGAATTCCTAGCAAGAGTAGGACGACAAAGAAGACAACAAATTTTGGAATATCACAACTCAAGAGTGAACGTTCGAACTCATGAACTTTCAGTAAAGACTAGACAAGTAAAATGAAAAGATCATTGCATGAGATATGGGCACATACATGAACTAATGAACGAAAGAAAAAGAGAAAGAAAAAAAAACAAAGAAAAGAATTATTGTAGTAATCTGCGTGAGAGGCTAATGGGTATTTGTAAGCACATATATGCCTTGACAGAGCTTTTACGACAAGCCTAAGGAAGTTTCAAGGAAGGACTCCAACATATGCTTGGCAATTAAAAATCATGTAAAATCATTTACGAATGAATCGAATAATATCAAAATATCAATGGTCATTTGCCATGATATCTCACAAAGCTTTATCAAATAAACAATTGAGAAAGTTTGAGGGCCTAACATACGTGTTCAGCGCAAGAACCATGGACAATAAAGCTTTTGTGAAAGCTTGAAAGCCTACAATATATGTCTTACAAAGACCAATATTTATTTACATATTTAAGTAATGCATATTGAGCAATGCAAGATGAGTGTTTCTCATCTGCCGTACATTACAATTAACAAAAAAAAAAAAAAAATTTTAACTAATTTTGTGAAAGCTTTATGGTGCATTTGGTTCACCGGTTGGAATTAAAATTTTTAAATTAAAATTGGTTGATTTTATAAAAACTAGCTATAATTTTTGTTAACTTTTCAGAAAAAAATAAAAAATGATATGAAAAATTTAAGTTGGAGTTGAAATACTAAGTGGAAGCTCAGTGACGTTAACACTCATTAAAGACAAGAGTTCAATATTTGATATAAATAGTGTAAACTTAACAAATATCCATAATATTTGAAATACTTTATTCAAAGTTTACAAAAAGAAAAAAAAAAAAAAAACTTTCGAGCGCGGCATGAGAATTCTCAGAACCTTTACCTCTTAGTACCAGAAGCTGTCGAGGCTGAACTCCCTTAGGTATCTGAGTCCATTTTAACATGTAAGGAAGAGTTAGCCAAAAAAAAAAAAAAAAAAAAAAAGAGCGTAAACAAAATAAAACAGGTTGGAATACAGGAAATTCAACCATTTTTCCCCCTTATATAGAAACAAGAAGCGAAGAACATGTCGTATTCAAAAACATCTTACTTGTACTTGTGTCTTCCCAGACAAAGTTAGGATTGCATGAAATAAAACTCAAACCTCAAGAGATTAACAAACTGCTTAAGTTCGTTTAAAAAAAAAAAAAAAAAAAAAAAAAAAAGGTACTTAAATTGCCACCTATTTATTTAGGCATGCATGTAGAGAGTAACAGTCTCACCTGTGTAAAGCTGATATTACAGTCCACATACTAAAAGCTATATCACAGTCGAGGGATCATTTGTTGCAACTTTTATTGTTATTATTATTATTATTATTTTTAAGGATAATAGAGAGGACTTAGAAACAGGGAAATTCAAATGCAATTGCAAAACATGATGACTCCAAAGGCATACAAGCCCAGCAAGAAACTAATAACTTGTGCAAGACACACGTGCCAAGCAAGAAAATAATAATTTGCACAAAAGGCATATGTGCCTAGCAAGAAATTAATTATTTGCGCAAGGCATACACGCCCAGCAAGAAACCAATAACTTATGCAAGGCACACGTGCCCGACAAGAAAGTAATATTAATTACTATTAATGCGTTTCTAATTCAACCAGTATGTCTATTTTCGACATAATAATTAATCATCATCATTTTAATTCCTTATTAATCCTCATTAATACCTCACCATGCACCAAGTAGCATTTGCTAAAAAACATAGAATTTTCTGCGACTCTAAAGTCTGAACTCCTGTCGTAGAGAAGAAAAAAAGAAAGAAATTAAAAAAACAAAAAAAATCCCGAATATTCCGTCGCCCCAGAAATGAAAGACCAAATCGGCAGCGGCAGCAGCAGCGGCGGCAGCAGCAGCGGCAGAAGCGCCGACAGACAGAACAAGGCACTCCTCGTACTGAACATCATCTTCCTGACAATCGGGAACTGTGGCGGCCCGTTGATCATTCGGCTCTACTTCCTCAACGGCGGCGATCGCGTCTGGCTGTCCAGCTGGCTCCAGACCGGCGGATGGCCAGTCATCCTCCTCCCCTTAGCCTACTCCTACCACCGCCGCCGCCGCCGGGACGCCGCTGCAAAGCTCATCCAACTAGACCCCTTCCTCTTCGCAGCCTCCGCCGGCGTCGGCGTCCTCACTGGCTTCGACGACTACCTCTACGCGAACGGCGTGGCCCGCCTCCCCGTCACCACCTCAGCCCTCATCTTCGCGTCGCAGCTGGTGTTCAACGCCGGATTCGCGTACCTGCTGGTGAGGCAGAAGTTCACAGCGTATTCGGTGAACGCCGTCGTTTTGCTGACGATCGGAGGGGCGGTGTTGGCCCTCCACACGAGCGGAGACCGGCCAAAGGGGGAGAGCACGAGGGAGTACGTGGTGGGGTTCGTGATGACGGTGGCGGCGGCGGCCCTGTACGCGTTCGTACTGCCGTTGACGGAGCTGGTGTACAAGAAGGCGAAGCAGGAGATTACTTACTCCCTTGTCTTGGAGATTCAGACCGTCATGTGCTTCTTCGCCACCGCCTTTTGCACCGTCGGGATGATTGTCCACAAGGATTTCCAGGTTCTTTTTTATTTTGTCGTTTGTTTTGTTTTGTTAATGGTTCTCTCTCTAGATTCTCTCTTTCTTCTTAGTTCAGGTGTCTATCTTTGACCCAGTTTCTTCGTTTCCTTGGTCTTTAGGCAATCCGATCAGCCGATGATTAATTTGTTTTATTTATTTAATATCACACCCCGACTTCACTTAGTTCAAATCCCTCCATCCATGAGTTAAAAAAGTATAATCTTTTTTAAAGAAACGGATTAATTTGTTTTTAGTTCTTAAAAAAATGGGCTTTTCTAAATAAAAGAAGTTTGGAACTATATTAAAAAAAAAGTTAGATATGAATTAATTATTCTTATATTATACATGCGTTGAGGATTATTTTTATTTTATTTTATTTCATTTTTTAGGGAAATTTGGGATTGTATTGTATATGCTAAATCAGTCAAGATTGATGAAACAATAAACAAAAGATTACAGTCCACAAAACTGCAATCCAAACAATGACTATGCGCTGAGGTAGCAAAGGTGTGAGCCACTCCACTTGCTCCTCTAGGAACATAAACACAGTAATTAAAAACACCACATCTACACAACTCAACAATATCAGTAATTAACACACTGTCTTCACCAACTAAGGATAGATTTTGTACCTCAAAAGCCAAACGCATCGCATCCGTTTCAGCTATCTCGATCTGCAAACCCAAGTCCTAAGCAAAATAGAGGACCTCCCAAAAAGCTAGACATTCGGCAACATGGGACGAGAAGAATCCAGTCACACGTCTCGCAAAACCAACAACTACAATACTCTCAAGGTCTCTAATTATAGTTCCAATCCCAACCTCCTCCTTTCCAATGCATACAAAGGCATCCACATTCAGTTTCAACGAGCCACCTATTGGTTTTTTCCACCTTATTTGATTTTCAAGAGTGGGCGTACTGATCACTGGAACTTCAAGTCTAAAACATTGCTGAAAATCGCTTAACATTCTACTCGCCATCTCCATCACACTCCGGGTGTCAATTACACAATTGGAATAAACCCACATATTCCTCACCCTCCAAATAGCCCAAGTCATACTAGTAAAAATTTCTAATTCTTGTCGGGACTCTTTTTTAGAGAACTCTAAACAAAGCTCAGCCAATGATATAACTAAGGAACATCTCAACTTGGACCAGAGGACATAAGAATCCCAAACCTCCCTAGCGCTTGGACACTCTCAGATTATTATTATAATTTTTTAATTTTCAGAGAATGATTTTTTTTTAATTAGGACTTGTTTGGGGTCACTTTTAGAAACAGTGTTTTCAAAAGTTTTTTTTGTCAATTTCCTCCAATTTTACAATTTATTTTTCCAAATATTTAAAAAAAATCAAAAATTTAAAAGTCCAAAATTTTATCATTTTAAATCGAAATTAGATTTTTTTTTTTTCTAAATTGCATAGAATTCGATAGTAACGAAATAAGATTCATATTGCTATTTTTTTCCTTCCAAACATAGTTCAAGTTTTTAAATTTTTTTCATTCCAAACAAATTATTTCCATCAAACGTATATTTCCAAAACTCAAACTATCTTCAACCTCTAAAATACAATATTCAAAAGTGACCCCAAGTGGACCCTTAGAGATGGGAAGTGAAATATATGTTTTATAATATAAAAATTTTAAATTATTTTTAAATTATTTTTTCTTTATAAAATTTGTTAAATTTTACTTGCAATTGTAGGACTAGTCTCAATATCAAGAGAAAATAATTTGTAGCAAAAATATAAAAATATCAGGGTCATTATCAAACCATCAATTGATCAGTCAATAATGAGTTTTCGGAGAAATTTGTCAAAGTGATTGCGTTAAAATATTGAATTTGACAATTTTTCAAAATTATTTTTAATTTATTTTCTATTATTGATAATTAGGTAGTTTTTATTATTTGTTAGTTTATTTTCCTTTCTTTTTTGTTTATCATGGTTGCATGACACCAAAAAACAAAACAATGTTATGTACTTTTCACTTTTTTTTTGTCAAAATTTTTTTTTCCAATATGTCTCTCTCTCTCTCTCTCTCTCTCTCACTCATGTTTTCTGTTTGAATTTTTGAATTTTTTTCCCTTTTTTTTTTCCTTACTTACACATATGCAATTCCATGTGCACTGAGTAAAAAAAAAAAAAAAAAAAAGAAAACCTATTTAGTTAAGAACTACAACCAAACGAATTCACAAGAAACATATGACTTCAAGGTGGTCATCCCTTTTAGACAATCATGACATCTACAGTGATTTAGTAATAGATTCAACAATGAATGTAATGATGGCATCTCCTTGATAGTAAGTATAGATCATTCACTAGAGTCTTTTAAGGGATTTGATTGTGCTGACTTTGATACTGTCTTGAGAAATGAAACTAAATAAATTAATTAATTACACTAAATGATTTAATTAATTTGTTTTTAGTTGTTAGAGAATGGGCCTCCAAAAATAATTAGAAACTGAGGGATTCCGACTTTATGTATTTTACAATGAAGTTAAATGTGAAATAATTGACATTAAGGATTATTGCAAAATCTTTTTTAAATTAAAAATGAAGAGTGAATTATACATAATATAATTATATATAAAATTATCGTTAATTAAACTTTTAGTGATATGATTTGATTCAATATGAAGAAAAAATTATATGTGGTAATGTGGAAAAGCGAATTTATTAGGATCGTTATTGAACAATTAATTGATGAGTCAATAACTGGCCATTACCAGATCCTTTCTTTTAGCTAAAAATTAATGAGTCAATAACGTGTGTTTTTTTTTTTTTTTTTTTTTGGTTGAAGAGTCAATAATGAGTATGAAAACCAGAAATTTGTCAGGGTGATTGAGATCATTGACAATCTGAAAAAGTGAAACTATTAAAAAAATTGGTTTTTTTTTTTTTTCATTCATTTTTACACTCATGATTCATCTGTTAATTCAATGTAAAAATGAATTTATTTTTGTATTAAATTATTTTTTTTTAAAATTATTTTCTAAATATTTCTTTTCGAATCATTTTACAAAAATCCTTGCGCGAGACTCTGCCGTTTTTTTTATTTTTTTATATTTTAAAGAAAGCATTCAAGACCAGCACGAAGTTACACAGAGAATCACTAAAATATAGAACTCAAAGACCATGGAGATCCCCTTAATATTTATTTATTTATGATATTTAAGATATTTTCAACCTTTGGTAGGAGTCTAGGACCCAGTTTTAGTGTTTAAAAAAAAAAAGGAAAACAAATAAAAAATATATTTTTTTCAGGTAAAATAAATGTATAATTTTGTGATAATAAGAATGTGGGAGTTGCTATATATATATATATATATATATATATTTTAGGGAATCCATATTATTTTTCTAATCAACATTATGATGTATCGCCATAAGTAAATTATTACCATGCGTAGATTTTATGGGATTAAGATCAATACCTAAATGATTAGACGGACTAATTGTTCTCTTATTATCAGCAGTTTCTTTTCTTCTCTTTTACTTTTTTCCTATTAGTTGTTTTTCTTTTTTGGGTAAATTTTTCCTTTTAATTGTTAAATCTTTAAAGCACCGTTTCTTTTCTTCAATAATTTCGCTCTTTTTCTCAAGAGGCGCAAGGGACCAAAGTTGTTGTCCTTTGAGCTAAAAATTCCAAAAGAAATTATTACACGCATTCCAAGTTGTTGTCCATTGTTATTTGTCGGGCTTTTTGGTTTTTAAAGAAAAACCTGAAAAGAAAGAAAGAAAAAAGGGAAAAAAAAAAGTATTTTTGACTTTCAAAGTAAATACTGACTAGTGATTTATCATGGTAAAAGAGAATACACTTTGGTTTGTATTTAAAATATAGGCATTGTTTGCTTCATATTTCATTTCAACTCAAACTGTAATTTTTTTTGTCCTTTTCTCAAAAAGTTTTTGTCTTTTTCTCAAAAAGTTTTTTGTCTTATCTGAAAATTCAAAAAAATTTACTATTACAACTAAAATATTTCAACTCAAACTAACCAACCAAACACCCCTATATATATATATACATATATATATATTAGGAACGTATTGCCAAATAAAAGCCTTGCATAAACCACAATAATTCTCTCATAAGGAGAACAATCATGGAAGAAGGTGTTGGAGTTGAAAAATAAATTATATATAAACAATTTGGAATATTTATGTGGATTGGAAAATTATCTCACTCAGATGGGGATTTTTTTCAATTTAAGTTTTCTTCTTCTGAAGAGAAATCTAAGGTTTGGATTATTGAAGCATGGATGTTGAAACCTGAAATTCTGCAGCTAACTGTTCTTTTATTGGAGACATCATTGCCGTATTTTGCCATGGAAGAGAGAGAGAAAATCAGAATAAACTTAAGGAGAATAACACCTCACGAAGCACACAAGTCTATATAGCGATTTAATAATTCACATCGAGAGAGGAGCAAGCCCTAGAAAAAGTGGGACATATAAGCAAATACATAAGAAGTATTTACACAAAAAAGTCATTTTCACTTATCCCTTTTAAAATATAAACACGTTTTAACTTATTTATATAATTAGAACAAAATTTGAATTTCAATCATTATTTGTTCCACGTTTACACTTATTGCCATTTTAGGAATGGACATCTCCTTGAATTAAGTAATAATAATTTCACAAATTGTATTGTTAATTTATTTTAAATATTAATTTCAAATTAATTAGTTATTTCAGACTAGTCTTGTGGGAGGAAGTTTTTTTCTTTTAATTTATGTGATATTACAAATTAGTTTTTTTTTTTTAAGAACGTTTAGTTTTTTTTTTTTGGGACATTTAGACTTTTTTTTTAAGTTTTATATTTAAAAAGGAAACTTTTCCTTTCTTTTTTTTTTTTTTTTGTTTCCGTCAATAATTTCGTCCTTTAATAGTTTTTTTAATTAGTTTTTTTTTTTTGGTTATTATGTTTGACATTGTCGTTATTATGATACTAATTATGTCACTTTAACAATTATGTTTTGTCACATGACATTTATCCTTTAAGGACCTCAGGATTATATTGCACACTTGATCAATAGCAATGTGATCATGGTCTATATGATAATGACCATGATACTTGTAGAAGAACAACAAAGAGCATTTTTCAGGATTTATCGCTTTTTAGATCACTTCCTTATTGACCGGACTATTAAGAAAAAAAATACATATTCATAAAACATAATATTATAACATATCGACCTCATCAATATAATAATGACAGCAAATTAAAAAAATCAATAAAAAACAATAAAACATATTCATAAAAAAGCGAGGGAATGTTTTTAAAGATATGTAAGTTCCTATTTTGGTTATTTTTAAGAGAACAAAATCTACCCTTTTTTTTCTTCTTAAATTAGATTTAAGGGTATTTTTGTCATCATAAGATGGTCATTTTTATATTTTGTTCAATTTTACAAATGAGTTTGTTTTAAAGATGCTTTTCAAAAGCACGGTGCTAATTTGGCTATAAACATAAATAATTCAATATGTTAACAAGGTTGTGAAGGATCGAAGCAATCAAAAAAAGTTAAGAGAGGTAGAAACTGTCGAGGTAGACACATCAGTAAAGTCATCTAATATGTCTTTATATATCACTAAATCTACTAAAGAAGATTATAGAATTTGATATCGGATTAACAGGTTCTTTGAATTGGAGTACTATAAAGATAGCAACAATCGCTTCGATATAGTTCATGACTATTCCTCTATTGACCGATGGTGCGATGTCAAGTACTGCAACGAGATGTTCGAGTTTGACTGCTTCAAGGGTGTTTCCTCAGTGTCAAAGTACTAATATTCTAGATCACACTTCCATTATTTACATTCCCCTTGAACCTCAAATTTCTTTATTCCAATGCTTTCACATGGTTGCTACTAAAAGCTAGCATGATCAAGTGGATAATGAAAGTTTTTTTTTTTTTTTTTTTTTTTTTTTTTTTTTTTTGTGTTGGGGGGAGGTGGAAGAAATATTTTTTTTTTAAAAAAGGACAGCATGACAGAGACTTCTAACACTAGGGAGAGATTTAGTACTTGAAGATTTTTCAAGAATCAAAGTTCTAAACCAGACACTAAACTCAATAATCATATACTTGCTAATAAATAAATAAAAATTATCGTTTCAAGGAAAAAAAATGAACAAGGAGCTTGAAGAAAAAAGACCTCTTTCATTTATCTTAACAATTTCTCTTTGATTGCTTTTTCTTGATTTGTTGATTAGTTGTTTTTTTCTAGATTAGTTATATTCTTTTTTGTTCTGTTTTTGTAAGATCTTTTCTTTTCTTTTTTTTTTTTTTTTTGCTGCTTTTAATAGTATTTTGCTTAGTAAACAAAAAGGTCAACTTTTTTCAAGTTATGTAAATTTTATTTATTTATTTATTTATATTAATTATTTTTGTAAAAGTTATTACAGGAACTGTTCTATTACCCTATTAGTTGATATTGTTGTTTTAACCGGTCAATTAACTTCTCAACGGTATGTATAATCTATGAGTATCCACACAAAACTACTCTCAATCATAGATCAGACCGTTAAAAATAAAATCTAGCAATCAAAACAACAATATATAGCTTTTAGTTGAGCAAAATACAGTTCGTACTATAAGTTTTTCTAATAATGTAATTTTAATTAGATTGATGGTTCAAAAACATGCACTATCTACGATATTCAAATTGCTTAATGACATGAAGATGTAATTATGTGCCTAACCAAAAAAAAATGTTCTTGTTTTTTTTTTTTTTTTTTTTTTTTTTTTAATGGAATTCAGGCAATTCCAAGAGAAGCAAAGAAATTCGAGCTAGGGGAAACGAAGTACTATGTGGTGCTAGTGTGGAGTGCAATAATATGGCAAGGTTTCTTCTTGGGAGCCATTGGAGTCATCTTCTGTGCCTCGTCTTTGTTATCAGGCATTGTGATTTCTGTTCTTCTTCCGGTGGCTGAGATTCTAGCCGTTATTTTCTACCAAGAGAGTTTCCAAGCTCAGAAAGGTGTCTCCCTTGCACTCTGTCTCTGGGGCTTTGTCTCCTACTTCTATGGCGAGTTCAAACATGACAAGAAGAACAAGAAGAATAAGAAAGAGCACAACGCAGATCAAGAAACAGAATTGCCTCAAATTCAGAACTCTCCAACAACTGAAAGATACTCTCTAAATCCATGAGGAAAAAAAAATATACGTATTTTGTCGTTTCTCTATTTGATTATTAAGAAGAAGAAGAAGAAATAATTGGACCACTTCTTTTTTTAATTTCCGTAGTAGTACAAAATAGTTTTTTTTTTTTTTTTTAGTCCGAAAAGAACGAATGGTAAGGTTTTATTTCAAGTAGCAATGAAAAGTCGAGTTATAATTATTTGCATTTTTTTTTCTTTTATGCTTTATAGTTTACTAAGCTCGAGAAGCACCATTTATTTTAGATTCATTCATATTACAAGTCATATTTACATTGTACATTTAATAATTATTGTCGTGCTATCTATTTATTATTAATGACTTCATGATCGATCCACGGTTCCTTCTATTGATACCATTCTTTTACCTTGATCATAAAAGTTAATTGATGAAAATACTAAAAAAAACAATTTAACAAAAAGAAACTACGACATCGAAATTCTTACCATGCAAAAATTCAAATAAGATCAAATCACGGTACTAAGAGAGAAAAAAAAAAAAGTTTTTATCATGTTCCTTACAAAAAAAGAAAACACATAATGACAGTGCAACGGTGTCATGCCATATCATGCTTGTGTCCAAACCGTGTTGTACCCTCTGTATTACATGCTCAAAATGTTGAACCAGTTCAGGAACGATTCATTTAAAGAGAGGGCCTTTTGGCTCCTTAACGGATAGCTCCACACTAAAACAAGGAGTACGTCCCACTGACATGAGACCCGCTTGCTTTATTTCATGTAGTAGTACAGCCATTTTAATTTTGTAGAGTAAATCAAGTTACACAGTAGTTTATTGTTGGATACACAATTAATAAGAGAACTTATGGTAAAGCTACATTTCCTTGGATTTTGCTATAAACGACGCCATTTACGAAATGGACGCCATGGATTTCTTAAGCTTCCCAAATGGTTTCTTGTGAAGCTGTATCACTAATCAGAGAAGCTGAATAAACATAAAAAGACCTCTCATCTTTTCCCTCAATAAAATTTTGCCCTGAAATACGTCAAATGATACCTAAAAGCCCTGATGGTTATCAAAAGTCACTGTAAAATTTCCCATTATTAACTCTACCTGAAAAAATCAGTAATGTTCGGGAACAAATTCCTTGACGTGTCCGTTGACCTCTTAAGTCTCAAATACAACTATACAAGCACTTCTTTATGCAGCTATCTGTCTGACAAAACTTGGCTAAAGCAATATCTCTGATAAATAGGCCCTGTGATTGTAAGTCATAAACTCAGCAAAATGTATACATACTAATACCTTCATTATCAAGTCGTTAAACAAAACCTGAGTGTAATTACAGGATAGGATAAAAGACTCGGACTGATTATTTTCGTATCATTAACGGACTGATTATTACAGTAATTCAACTAACAACCAATTCTATACGAGAACAAATTAGTTATGTATAGGTAAGTTTATCTTAATAACCAGATAGGCTCATTTTTTTGGGGACGTAAAATTCCTCCCAATGAATTGAAAGAAAGAGGAGGGTGAATATTAAGGGTTGCGAAAGAGAATTGATACCTTGTGTTACCAGAACTACGAAGGATGACGTTCGCAGCAATCTTACTATGAAATTGATCATTGCCCCAAGAAGTCTCCATCAAGATTGTCTTCAGCCAGTGTTCAGGCCAAGCTTTTGCTCAGGAACAAAAGAATCAACATGAATACAGATAGTTCGAGCAAAATCTTTGGATCCGTAAAACGTTCAATGATTTTCTGCAACCTGTAAGTTCAACCAGTACATAGCTGCTGATAAAGCCTGTTACCCATTTAAAAATCTTCATTACAATCAGAAAAGGACCGAATGACTGAATGGACATCTAATCAGAAAATATTCAGCAGCAACTAATTCTATGAAGCAAAGTGCTGGATACCATTGCTAGTAAAATTATCTGAAGTGCCTCGAGAAGACCAGGTTTATACAAGCACAATTTTTTACAAATGATGATTAATCCCCACAAAAAAAAAATTATACTAAACAACGCCTTCATTAGCAGATTAAAAAATGTACATATGTGTTTTTCTTTTATAACTAAAAGGATCCAAACAAGAAGCATCAAATAACCCTATGCAAGTAACATACAAAAATTCCGTTCATGCCAATTGCATGGGCCTACAGTTAAAACTCAAAGACTAGTGTTAGGGACACCAACTCCCGTGGTGGTGAGTCGTATGTTTTTCCTGGTAGATGACATCCTTTAATTTCAATTGATGTGGCAATTATTTAAAGACTCATGGACAATAGGAGGTTGGTACTATTAGAGTTGTGTCCCTAGCATTATTAAGACTTAATTATTTAGATCGTTGTAATAGAAATTGAAGCAAGAATCATTAACAAGCACGCCGTAAGGCATACAAAAGCTCACCAATTTTCTTGACTCGAGCTGTTGTCTCCATGATTTATTTCCTCCTGTGCAAGTTCTTCTAAAATAGCACGTTGACGTTCATTTAATTTGCTGCAGATGAGATAAAAGAAAAGCAAAATGGTGTCAATGGTGGAAATTTTTGTGAGCTATAATATTAAAACTACAAAAAATAAAGGTGAGACAATCAAGTAAAACTGTGAACCAAACACATTTTAGTGAACTTACGTGGGAAAGTTGATTCGGAACCGCACATATTGATCTCCATGCTTAACAAGAAGACCATGCTTGCTTAGTCCTGTAGCAATGCATAGGTTAAGCATATTAAAAATAAATAAAAAATAAAAAAGATAACTTTCAAGCATGGCATGAAAATTCTCAGAACCTTTGCCTCTTAGCACCAGAAGCTGTCCAGGCTGAACTCCCTTAGGTATCTGAGAAGTCCATAATCATGTGTAAGGAAGAGTTAGCTAAAAAGTGAGCTTAAACAAAATAAAACAGATTGGAATATCAAGCAAATCCAGCTATATGGTGAATAGAAAGGGAAAAAAATAAATAAATAAATTAAAGTAAAGAACTTGTCATATTGAAAGGCATCTTACTTGTACTTCTGTTGTCCCAGACAAAGTTGGTACCTCAACCTTACCGCCAAGGATTGCCTGAAATCAAACTCAAACCTCACGAGATTAACAAACTGCTTAAGGTCATTGGGGAAAAAAAAAAAAAAAAAAAAAAAAAAAAGAGGTTAAATTGCCATGTATTTATTAAGTCATGCATGTGGAGGAGTAATGGTCTCCACCTGAGTAAAGCTGATATTACAGTCCACATATACATCAGCCCCATCTCTAGTAAAGTTCGGATCTTTAGCAACCTAAAGTGCCAAAAGCAAGTCAGAATCCAAAACATCATTAATTTCTTTATTAGCTTCAAAAACACTCTCATCAGCTAGTTTCTTTTCCGGAGATAGAGGGCAGGGTGGGGTTTCGAAAATGGAAAAAAATATATAAGGAAAAAAAATTATAATACAGAAAAACAAGCCTTGAAATATTTTTGTTCCTATTTTTTTCTTTTTCTTTTCCTTCATTTGTAAGGTATACCACCACTAAGTACAATGAAAAACACAGAAACAGTCCTTCCATTCATAAAATTATATCCAGCAAACTACAAATGGCAAAAAGGGAGTAAACTCATGCCTTTAGCTTAATGTATAAGCAGCCGGGTTCACTTCCCGGTCCACCAGTATTTCCAGCCCCAGGTACACGTATTGTATCTCCAGTATCTACACCTGAACCAGATTTAAAAAAATCCAGACACGAACAAATACTTAAAAAGTTTTTAAATAGAACAATTCCCAAATAATATAAAAGCTACATCACAGTCAAGGGATCATCTGTTGCAACTTTTTTAAGGATAATAGGTTGCTACTACTAAAAGGTTCCTATCTGAACGGAAAACTTGTAGATTGTCAACTGCCTTCGTCGTAGAGAAGACTTAGAAACAGGAAATTCAATACATAGCAAAATATGATGATTCCATGAAAACATATAAATTCTTGAGACAATTCTCACAATTTCATGAGCAAGTTATTGGTGAACTTGCAACTTCTGCCCTCAGTAAAAGGGTGTCATACGACAGAATACGACCATAACCTCAAACCATGCAAGAGAAGCATTTAAAACCGTCTAATTCCAAAGAACAAAAAATTCATAACCAACCTGGAGGTATTGTTACTTTGACTTCCCTAACACCTTCAACCACTCCTGATCCTTTGCATGACGTACAGTATTCCTGCAAAAGTTAAAATAGAAAACTGCCGGTTAACTTGTATTCAGTAGTAAAACTCAAGAGAACAGTTTAACTGCAATTTGACATTTACCTTGATCACTTGGCCTGATCCTTTACATGTAGTGCATGTCGTTGTGAATGGAGGAATGGTTATCTAGGGGAAAAATTAGAAATTAATTCTTTTCAGACTTTAGAAACAATAGGAATATAGAAAAAATATCCTCACAAAATGGTTAATTGCAGAATGATCATTCACTAATGATCATCGATGTGTATCTTTAAAGCACTTACTCTCCCAATACCTCGGCAAGTAGGACAAACTTTTGTCCTGGCATCAAGCGGATAGCCACGTCCATCTGCATCATGAGACAGACAAAGAACAAGAGAAACTTAAAAGTTTGTTTGTGATGTCTGCATGTATGAACAAAATTTTACAAAGCAAAAATGAGAATTAGACACGATCTTTAAATGTATCTTCATTTATAATACTGTGTACCCTCTGCTACTGTCAGACGGGACATTCCAGTGACACAGTTTCTCACTATTCTTAACCTGAAACCCTAAGGAATGACCATCAATCATGTTGTATTCTTCAATAAGTAGTTGAATACACTTGGTCGAGCCTCATTGCCAATCTCACTTACTATTGGACACTGTTATCTTTCAGGTGAAGGAAAGTGGGAAAAGGGTGCAGAATATTAGGGGCTTGGTTGGAAGTTAGAATAATGTATGTTCAAAAAAAAAAAAAAGGCATTGCCTCTCAAGATTGCTTGTGATGCAAGGGCTTGTAGTAGATAACACTAAGACATCTAGGACATACTTACGGCAAGAATCACAAGGAACATGTGCATCAAAAGAGATATCTCTTATGCAGCCTTTAGCAGCTTCAGAAAATGATAGTGATAACTCCACCTATGAAAGCACACATGAAAGTTATCTCAAGAATTTTAGCTATATAATAGCAAGAACCAAAGTCACTTGACATTTGAAGGAGGAGGAAAATCAAACAAACCTGAATATCAGATGCAATGTGATTAAAATCGTCTTCAAAGATCTGCATTGTTGAGCAAAATTCAGTAGTAAGAAGACTCATTGTTACAAGGCATGAAAATAAGATAAGAAGAAAATAGAGTACCTCAGAGAATATTTTATTGAATGAACTGGAGAAATTAGTGCGATATTCAAAACGAAACCCCCCCTGTGTTTCACCAGTACTGTAACGAAATCCCTCTGTACCACCAGCATCATATTTTGGCTTTTCTCTACCAGTCGTGCGCAACTACATTGAACACGAGCATATCAGGCAAAAACAAAAAGTTACATTAAATTGATGCATTTTACATGGAATGGTGTGTAAACTTTAAATTCTTGATGACAAAGTTGCAGCATCAGAAAACTGGGTGAAACTGGGAGCATACACATCCCATAGTTTTTCCCTTAAAGTATTTAGAACGGGAAACAAGATATCACAGAAAGATTCCCGAAAAGAAGAGAAGCACTAAAGCAACTAAACTAGCAACAGTTAAAGAGGGAAGGAGAGAAAGAGAGATTGCTACCCTGTCGTAGTCAGCCCTCTTCTCAGGATCCTGCAAAGTCTGGATTTCACCAAGAGAGAATGAAATAGTCAAACAATTTTTATAGGAAAACTAATAAACATGCATACGCTGTAAAGAAGCATAGCAGTATTACTGTTCGTGTGAAGCTTAATGATTAAATAATCAAGCAGAATTTAATACTGTACTAAGACATTGGACTTGCGTGTCCGAATTTCAACATAACAACTCTGCTCTAAATAATTTTGTAACTTAATTGAAACATCATGATTTTTTAACATGCATATCGTAAAGCAGAATTCTACAAGCATAAGATTGCTGACTTCTAGTGCAACTTTGTAATTTTTTTTTTCTTTTTTTCCTCTAAAACTTATTGTCCACACAAAATAAATAAATATCTCTCCGAGCATCACTTAAATTTCTTGTTCAAGAATCACTGAAATAAACTAGATGGATGCATAAGAAAAATAAGATTAGGACCTCGTAAGCGTCTCTTATCTCTTGAAACTCTCTCTTTGCCGAAGGATTGTCTTTGTTGGCATCAGGATGGTATTTCTTTGCAAGCTGCGAAAGATTTTGGATTCAAACAAAACTTACTTGCTGCACATATTTCATCAAACAATTGTGTACAGTATACACCGACATGATTTCTTTGGGCTGATTTCAACTGCATATAACAGTTTGCAACGCAATGAAAAGTTATCTTCCACTGAGAGCCATGTCACAAAAATTATTCACAGTTCTGTCTTTTGTGGAAACAATTATCTTCCAAATTTCTACAGAAACTGGTTAAACAAAAATACTAGAACATATTGTGTAAGTATACGAAGTAGCTTAAGATTAGATGGACAATTCGAATAAACAAAAGAGCAGCGCAATTGTCCTTTTCAGCAAAGAGGGTAAACAGAAGTATAATTTCTCAACCAAGCTATACTTGCATAGGGAGAGATATTATGATCTGAGAATCAAAGAAAACTGGATGTAAAACATCAAGATAAACCCCTTCTTTTAACTACTACATAAGTTTCAATGTATACACTCACAGCATGAAAAGCCATTTTTATCTCATCCCGGCTCGCATTTCGCTGAACTCCGAGAATTTCGTAGTAGTCCCGTTCTGAGGAGCTATAGAACCCTACAAACATGAAGAAAAGCAAACAAGATAACAAACTTGGTAAGAAGTACTTCAAGAGAAATCATCAACACATTAACACACCAGATACATACATACATACATTCATACATACACACATATATATTAATATTGCATATATCCATTTATAAACACATTGTATCCAATAGACCTGAAGCATGAATATAACGAGTCCCCAATGAAGCAGACAAATCCGCAGGGCCTCCTCGGACAGAACCGAAGCAGTGAAGAGCTGAAATCGATACAATACAAGAAACTCTATAATTGTCATTGTTTGTATCGAATTTACAAAGACCAGTTCATCGATCAAAATCCCATTTAGCTTTACCTCGATGAAGAAACGAATTTCGGCGCAATGGGGGAGTTCTACAGAGCCAAACACCTAGTGAAGTCGGCGACTCCGCGGCCATGGACGACACCAATCGTCGCCGACACTGCATCCAAAAATATCACTTGAAAAAAAACGTATTTTCAATCAAAATCACATCACAGAATCAGATTGATCTTCGGAAGCTCGTTGGGCTTACCGTGCCGAGCCAGCTCAGTTTGCTCATTTCAAAGGCGAAATTTTTCGTCGAGAAAAGAATTTGTACGTGAAGAATCGAATGAAAAGGAGATTGATTTGAAGGTCAGAACCAGTGGAATCGGAAAGTTTGAAGATTTCGGTCGATTCCGGTGGCTTCTTCTTCAGAGGGTTTTTATTGGGGCTTTTCATTGGCGCTCAAGAAAACGAAACGACGTCGTTTAATGCCCGTTTCATTTTCCTGAGAGTTTATTTCTTTGTTCGGGAAAAAATTAGAGCTTTCTAGTAGGTTCTATGGCGTTCCGCTCCGTCGTGAAGCTTCAGCCGGAAGCGGCGAATCGTCTGTGGCGGTCCTTGTGCTCGTACGGTGGTCCGTCAGTCGGCGCCGTCGACGAAGCCTCGCGAGAATTCATCAAGACGAAGACGGAAAACGACTTTAAGAGAGAGATTCTGGAGCTGAAACACCCTATCGGCTGTGCGACCACCGTGCTCCGGCGTTGGGCCGACAATGGCCGTGAGGTTTCGTCTCCCGAGCTCCGTCGCTTCTCGGCAAAGCTCTTGAAGCTCAACCGCTTCAACCACGCTCTTCAGGTGAGTCAAATTTCTTTGATTTTCTCTGTCAATTTTCCCGGAAAATCATTATGTGCGCCCTTGATTTTTGATTCAAAAACGAAAATTTTGGTTACAAGCGTGGATAAAAGCATGAACCAAACATTTTCATGATCAAAGTAATGTCCCAATTTGAAGTTTCTTACATAGTTAGAAGTGAAGAAGATGTTGCTGTTTGAATAACCAGATAATGGATTGGTTGGAGAGTCGTCGGAGGTTCCGGTTATCGCCGGCGGACCACGCCATTAAGATGGAGTTGATCATCAAAGTGAAAGGCCTAATGGAGGCTGAGGACTATTTCCAGAACATATCCGGCACTGCTTCGCGGAAAGCTGCTTGTTGTCCGCTTCTCCGAGGCTATGTCGAGGGACGAGACACCGAGAAAGCGGAGGCGTTCATGGCGAAGTTGAATGAGTTGGGCCTGATTGTCAGCCCTCATCTTTGTAACCTGATGATGAAGCTGTACATGGCCACATCCCAGTTTGGGAAAGTACTTCTTGTCATTCAGGAAATGAAGAGGAACAGAATACCTTTGAATGTTCTGTCCTACAATCTTTGGATGAATGCGTCCGGGCAGATATCCGGGGTCGAGTCAGTTGAGAAGGTTTACGCGGAGATGATGAGAGATGGGGATGTTCAGATAGGATGGAGCAGTCTTTGCACTCTAGCAAATGTTTATGTGAAATCGGGTAAGTTTGAGAAAGCCAGTTTCGTGCTCAAAAGTGCTGAGCGGAAACTGTCTACCTGTAATCGTCTTGGTTATCTCTTCCTCATAACGCAGCATGCTTCGTTGAAGAATAAGGACAAAGTTCTTCGGCTATGGGAAGCTAGTAAAGCGGTAGGCGGGAGAATCACTAGTGCAAATTACATTTGCGTGTTGTCGTGCTTGGTGAAGTTGGGCGATCTTGTGGAAGCCGAGAGAGTTTTCAGGGAATGGGAATCGAATCACGGTAAGTACGATGTTAGAGTCTCGAACGTGCTTCTTGGTGCATATGTGAGGAATGGATTGATGGACAAAGCTGAATCTTTACATCTCCACACGATGAAGAGAGGCGGATGTCCAAATTATAAGACGTGGGAGATTCTTATGGAGGGGTGGGTGAAGAGCCAAGAGATGGAGAAAGCTATTGGCGCTATGAAGACGGCATTCTCTATGTTGAAAGATTGCCATTGGAGGCCGTCAGATGGTATTGTGATAGCCATCGCCAAGTATTTTGAGAAGAAAGGAGATGTTGAAGGCGCACTTTGGTACGTCAAGACTATAAATGATTTGGGTTTTGCTAGTTTGCCAGTGTACAAGTTGTTGCTTAGGATGCATCTTTCTTCTCAGAAACCGGCATTTGACATCCTCAAAATGATAGAGAATGATAAAATCGAAATGGATAATGAGGCTCATGCTCTCGTTCGAGCTGTTAAGGAGTGATTACATACGAGTTGCGTGATAAATTCTCATGGCTTCTTAAAGGAGATTTTTGGGTGAAAACATCTCATATGTTTGGATTCTCTATTCATGGGATCATAATGCAGAAGAGATTCCCACATAGAATTGTCGGGCTAAAATACACTAGTCGTTCTTTTTCATGCAGGAAAGTATGTTCGATGGTTAATCTTATTAGCTTGGAAACAAAGAGGATAAAACTATTTTGTTGGAAAATATCACTGCTTGGTAACATTGCCGTTTATTTGGGTATGACATCAATTCATGTTGCTGAAACCACGAGGGATTCATTATAGAAATCTTCAAGTTTATCCAGCAGTTGCATTCTTATAAACGTTTTTGCTGTGCTCAAGCAATTTCTGTCTTGGTGGCAAGCATTCCCTGATGATGGGAACCTCAAGAACACGCTCAAACCAAGCATTGAGTAGAGGAATGGTTGCTGCATCGATCAGGTTTACACCTGCAACTTCCTCAGTTAGTCTGCCCCAGTATCCAATCCAGCCAGCAACAATGTCCACAAAGCCCATGGTTTCACCTCCGAAGAATTGCTTTTCCCCAAGAGCACTCTCCAGGATCTTCAGATTCTCGCGAGCATCTCTTGCAGCCTTCTCTTTTTCCTCGCCTCTCTTGGTGAATACACTTATGATTGCCGGCACGCACTGAAACAAACAATGATACAACGTATCACCAAAAATTTTCATGATTCGCATCTCAAGTGTCAGAATCTCAAAACTTTTACAAACTTATTTTTGTCAGTTAAGTAGTTTCATCATTCATGATACACATCGAGAAATGTTTAGAGACACATCGGTTTCCTTATCAACATGCAGTTGTGGAACAAAGAAATAAACTTGTGTTGTAAACTTACCTTATCCTCGACATGCAGTTGTGGAACAAAGAAATAAACATGTGTTGTATACTCACCTTATCCTCAACGAATTTGGCCCAGAAGCGAGCCAGAGCTCTCTCATACGGAGCTTGTGGCAGGATGGGGTTTTGCTTCCATGTCTCATCAATGTACTCCAATATCAAAAGTGACTCCGCCAGAGGCTTGCCGTTATGCACCAAAACTGGAACCATTTTGTACACCGGGTTGGATTGCAAAAGCAAGGTACTCTTGTTTCGGAAATCCTCTTCGAAGTACTCGAACTTAACCACTTTTAGTTTCAGAGCCCAGTGAACTCTGGCTGTGAAAGGACTTGCCCAGAACCCAAGCAACTTCACAGAATCTCCAGCCATAGTTTTTCTCCCCCCTTACTTTCTGTTGTTTTTTCTCCTCGGCGAAAATGGTAATTTAAACCAGGATTCTATGTTCGATCAGGCTACTTTAGGTTGTTTTTTCTTTTCTTGATTGCGACCCAGAAAAGCCACCAAGATTGACTCTTTAAGGCAGATATTTACCAAGAAAATCGAAGTCTTCCAACAGATGCATCTAGAGTGACAATTTTCCCTGGAGTTGGTATCCCAGCATTTTTTTTTTTTTAACAAATGAAAAAGGTTGAATATTTTGACAAGTACAGCAGCCGAATTTTAGTCACATAAAAGTACAAGTCATATAGTACAAAATATACAACCAAATATTAGTTAACAGCACTACGTTAAAATTGTGAAACTAGAATGCTTTCATGTTGTATGTATTTGGTACTTCATGTCAATAAACGTGTTTGCTTTATTTTTCTATGAATGGCCCATCTTATCCTTCTGGGAAGTATGAAATGTGAACCGACCTTGGATTATCTGAATTACAGAGCCAACAATAACCTATTAACGTTCTCTGAAACAATAGGACCGTCGAATCGATGTTTGGTTGGCAACTATACTCCAAGGTACAAGAAGAATATCTAAGCAAATTTATTCCACAAATATTATTGTCTTCACTCTTCATAAATATTATTTGAAAGCGTAACAAGCACGACTCATTCTTGTAGGCTAACAAATAGCTGTAGTAAATTACAATACAATTCGGCTTGTTTTCGCTCACCTCATTGAAACAAGCAATACGAGAACAAAACGTTTCTCCCCAGACAAAGTCCCATCAGACGAAGCTCTATGGTGCCCCTCAAAGACCAAATGCCCATCATTTGTTGGACAAAACTTGTGCTTCATACACCTAATTTTACTTAGAGGGATGCCAAGGCCTGTGCGACTTTCCGAGATATACGATCATGTATGGGCTCCTAAATGAAAAAGCAAGAATTATGTTACCATATCATTTGCATGAGCATATAATATCTAGTTAATATGAGTTTACCTCTGTTGATGGTATCTTAAATTCTGATTTAGTTATCGTCTCGTACAAGAAAATATACCTGTCATCCATAAGGAATATCAGTGGTAAGTAAAACATGTCCTATTATTTCATACAAATTGCAGAAAATTAAACATATCCTAGCAAAAAATCTCTCTAGCAAACATTAATACAACATAAGACCAGCTTCACAAAAACAATTGGACAACGACAATGACAAAAAAAAATCATCTTTTATGCCAGACCAAAAAAAAAAGGGGGCCATCAGCAGGTGCAATTCAAATAGAATGGACAATGAAGCCTAATGCCTCCCATGGAACCAACTGCAACTTGAAATAATTTTTTGGCATTCAGTTCATTTTACACCCTAAAGTGGAGCACCTTGTTAGCTTTTGGGAACTAACTGCTGGGCTTCCTTGTATACACATGACCAACAATGACTTGGCATTCGATTTATCTATATGCAGAGACAGAAGCTATCCAGTTGGACAGCATATATAATCAACAGTGCTCTCTCTTATGGAATGTCGTGTTGTTGGATGGTAAACCTAAGCCAATAAAAGAAGGTACATTGGCATGACATGGGAGACAATTTGTAGAGTGCATGTTGATGAGAAATCAATCTCGTCCATGGTCACAATTTCTAACACAGTACAATCACAATGACAACAAATTAATGTTCATATTATGAACAAAAGGCACAATGAAATTAGTAACATACCGCCAAGCTAGTTCACAAACAAGCTCTTCAGGAGCATCAGGAAGGACCTAAACATCGGATCCCCACAGTGAGAATTCATATTTTCTCATAACTGGACAGAGAGGATTAATAAATAAGACTGCAAATAATGTAACTACCTTGTCTTTGTATGGATCACAATGTTCTTTGAACCATAACCTCAGGAACTCCTGATAATTAAAAAGAAAAGTACGAATAAATGATCACACGAAAGTTTCTCGCAGTAGGAGAAACATTTCTGGTTGAAGAATTAAGCACGCAGAGAGAGAAGAAATCCAAGTTAAGAACCACAACAGAACTAGAAATGCACCTTATCAACATTTTCAGGCTCAAGACCATTCTTAAAGCGTTCTTCATAAGAATGTGCAATCCAATACCTACTTGAATCAGGCGTATGCACCTAGATTTACAATATAAGAAACCAACCATATCATTCTCATTACTTAATATCTGAATATGTGTTAGAGAGAGAGAGAGAGAGAGAGAGAGAGAGAGAGATCAACTTCTACATTAAGGATAATAGAGCTAAACCTCATCAATTAAGAGAATGGAACCATCACGTCCCTTTCCAAATTCATACTTGGTGTCAACTAATATCAAGCCATGTTCCCGAGCCACGCACTGCAACAGGAAACAGATGGTAAAGCTACCTACGTCTTTCTTTTTTGGATAAGTAATTGACTTGATAGATATTTTGTAAAATGAAAAAAGGGGATAAACATCTTGGGTTGGTGCATACTTGTCCATATTCGAATAAGCTTAGTGCTTTCCTACTTGCTTCCTCATAGTCAGCTTGAGTCATCAGTCCACTTCTAATAATCTGCAAGGAAAATGCCGCACATAAGCCAATTAAGACCAGGACTGTTTTCCATATCTACACATGGTATATGTGGCCATATGGACATGTAAACATCTACATATAGATGTTTCTCCCATTCAATCCAAAATAGCACATTGAAGGTATTTACGTGCTAAATACTTAGCTTGACTAATTCATAAGTCAATAGTATGTTATCAAAAAAATAAAGGCACGGCTTTCTCGAATCTTGGTCAACTCTTGCTTTATCAGGTATTCGATTTTTAATCCATTAAAGCCCTTGTCAGCCTAACATCAATAGCCTCTTTACTTTCCTAGTTCTATTTCCTTCCTTCTATCGTAGAGGCAATCAAAAGTTGCCTCAACTGTGAGAACTAAGAAGATACACAATCAAAAAGGAAAGCCACTGGGTGATTCTTTTTTTTTTTATTATTATATTTGCTTGAAACAAAAGACAATTTTACATTATAATCTAATATATTAAAACCTCATCTGCAGTCACAGGAGCATCATGATCTGCAGCCTTAGTTGTAGGTGTAAGGATATTTGCAGGAAGCTTTTGGTTTTTAACCAATCCTACAACAAAAAAAGACCATCAGATAAAAAAAATTTTCAGTCACCCAAAAAAATAAAAATAAAAATAAAAAAAAGAGGCACATAAGGATCTCACCTTCTGGAAGTGCATTGCCACAGTAATTTCGAACACCTTTCTTGTAGACCGTCCACAGAGACGTATCAGTACTTCCAGTTACAAAACCTCTAACTAGAAATTTGCAGACAAACTGTGTTAGTCAAAGTAGCTAAATGGATGTAATTATTATAAATCTATATATATCACAATATATAAGGAAATTTGCAGAATGGATTGCTAGAACCACAATTTTTTCAGAAATTACAATTGAATTTTTTATCATTGCTATACCACTATACTTTTTGAAAGTATCATTCGACCAAAACCTAACGTTTTCCTCCACTTAAAGGTAGTACTAATCCCAATCACTCTAAAAGTGATGTAGCTCAAATAAAAATTAAATTAAATTAAAATAAACAAAGAAAAAGAACAATGAATGATATTTACCTACGAACTCAACAGGAAAAACCGAGCATTTCCTCGCGATCGTTACATTCTCATCTGGAGCTAATACAACTGCATTTGGAGTTATGTGTTGGGTGTTGTCAAACCACCATAAACTTGTTTGGTTAAGAACCTGAAAACCAAAAAACGAAGAGATAAAAGATAGATAAAAAATTTGAGAATGGCATTCATAAACCGAATATTTCTTATTGAAATTGAAACGAATAACATATCAATAAACAGACATGAAACCAATTTCAGTGGGACATGATTCGTTGTCTAGTAACTTTTCTGTCATCAATTCAACAAAATATAAAATTCTTGCTTCTCTATTATGGATTCAACCAACTATAATGATCACAATTCCCACCAGAAAAAAAAAAAAAAAAAAAAAAAAATTAATGGGGATGAGAAAGACCTGGCCTTTGAAGGGAATGGAAGCAAGAATTCTATCGAAAGCGCTCTGCCGATCAGTCGTAACCAAAACCAGATATTCACCACTGTCATAAATATCTCTAACCTGCAACAGAAATTTTAAATTAAAAAAAAAAAAAAAAAAAGCCCAATTTAGCTGTTTAAATACTGGTTTCTATGAAGCAAACAACTTCTGGGAAAAAAGATTAATCAAACGAAAAGGCGTTAGGGTTTGACCTTTCCTCTGGTTTTGGACTTGAGACCAGGGACGGTGAGTTGCAAATCGGTTTCGGAGAGACGATTGGGGAAGGAGCCTCTAATGGCAGCAAAAAGCTCTTCTTTGCGAGGAGCGTTCACTAGAGCGTCCAAGTTCAGGGGTGGTTTCGAAAGCTCTCGCCTTTGGTTTTGGTCCGCCATTGTCGACAGACAAATGGTGGGGAATTTCTTCGAATTGGATTTTATGGTGGTGGTGAAGTGAGGAATTGAAGAGTGAATTGCGAATTTGGGTTTGAGGGTTTTGGGAGGGTTTAAGGTTCGCATAGTCGTAGAATCGACCATTTTTGTGCTCTCTCTCTCTCTCTCTCTCTCTTTTTTTTTTTTTTCAGCTCAGTTTTGGCGCTCTTACTGGCAATAGTTTTGTCTGATTTTCACTGAAGCTGAATCCGATTCTTAAGGCCGGCGTAGGGCGTGTGAAAAACAACATCGACGATGGCGTAAAAACGACAACAACATCTAAAAGAAAAACGACATCAACTATAAGAATGGGATAACAACCCCGAAGAAACGACATTATTTGAAAACACGACTATAATACAGAAAAACGACAACAATATAACTTAAAAAGGAGTTGGAGTGCTGAGATTTATTTATTGAAAATGAATGAATATTTGAAAATTTGTGTTTAGTTGAAATGTAAATTAAAAATGATACGTGATATTTAAAAAGTGTAAAATTTTAAAATGTATTTAAGAAAAGTGGAATATAGATCTTGTTTTTTTACTCTTGTTGATGTGAGTATTTTGATATAAGAATCATCTCATTTTAATTTAAAATAATAAATTTATCAACTTCAAAAGTTTGAGTTGTTTTCGATGGTTGAGTTTCCTACTACGGTTCTGTCTAGTCTGCACCTTTTCTTACTAACCATTCCAACCCAACCATACTGTGCATCCCTGTTTGGTTTTTTTTTTTTTTTTTTTTTTGTTGGATAAACTTGGTACTATTTGTTTTATAGGCTAGTGTATGCCAGAGAAGAATGAAAGCGATTGGACATTTATGTTGCTTTTGAGTCACACACACGCATCAATGCATTACAAGTAGTTAAGTAACTATACTTTTTATTTACTTGCTGTTTTCAGATTTCATGTTCATGAAAAGACACATTTTTACTAACAGAAGTGTCTGTTATAATAGTCATATTCAATTATAAAAAGACATGTTTTTTTACAATAAATAAACTCCAAACTGATTTTGGTTTATTACTGTTTTGAAAATTCAATAAGATTTATTATATCAGTGTCCGTTAATCCGTGAGTTTATTGTCTCTTTAAGGTTTGTAAAAAAAAAAAAAAAAATTTAAAATAGTATAACTCTCGTCTCAAATTTTTCGTGCACTCGAACAGTTTTCGCGTCCTATTTTATTTAACAGAAACAGTAGTATTTAAAACAACATCAGCTAGCAGGAAAAAAAAAACACAAATAAAATATTACATAAACGAAATAAACAGCCCCATTTGAAAAACAACAACCACAAAAAACGGCAAGAAAATTAAGGAGTACCTATGGAAAATGAGAATACTATATTAAAAAAAGTACACTAAAAAAGAGTTAGTTATGTATCTTACTTTTACTCATAAAATTTACTCTGTCTTTTATATTAAATCATGTTTAATAGACAATTCCGCGCCTACTTTTAATCAACACTTTATTTGGATCTAAAAAATCCAAAATGCCTTAATTCTTAAGCAAAAAAATAGAAAAAATAAAAAATATTAAAACAAACCTAACTAGGATTTTCTTTTTTAGAGGTTTTTAGTTTTTTTTTTTTCCTATTTACGTGTATATTATTTATTTTCAAGGTAAAAAAAAGGTTGACTAAGAAAAGGTAAGGCTTTGTGTATCAAATATAATTTTTGCTGAATGAAAAAAGAAATAGGTGGTGACTCCACACTCCCCACACAATGTCGTTAAAGGAATTTATTAGAATTATAAGTGGAATGAAAAAGATCTTGATATATTTCTAACTTTTAGAAAATCAAAACACATTATATACTTTCTAAGTGGGTGTTTAGTGTGTAAGTTTGAGTTAAGATTTTTAAATTATAATAGTACTTTTTGTTGACTTTTAGATAAGATAAAAAAATTTTTCAGAAAAGATAAAAAACTTTTTCAGAAAAAGACAAAATTTTTAGTTCAAACTTTAAATTTGAACTAAACTTCGAAACAACCCCTAATAGAAATAAAATGTAAGATAATAAAACAAGATCCACGAAACCCAAAAACAACAACAGTCTTGAGAATTTAAAAGCAACGTTAATTACTCTTGAAACTATTTATATGGCAAAAGCGTGGTAAAGGTTGTAAAGCATGATTTTTCCTTTTATTGAGGAAGACAAACTAAGAGGGTGTTTGGTGAATGAGTTTAGTTTTAGATTTTTAAGTTTTAATAGTAATTTTTAAAAAAAAACAAAAAAAATTTTCAGAAAAAATAAAAAAAAATTTCAAAAAAAATAAAAATCATTATGAAAAAAATATAATTTAGTTTAAAATGAAATGTAAAACAAACAAGCTCTAACGCAAGCATGGGTTGCTGAGTAATTATTCCAAAAACAACAGGGCGAAACATAAATTAGAAAGTACAGAAACATGAATTTTCTAACCAAAAAAATTAAAGTACAAAAACATGAATTCGTTTTTGGAGTTATCATTACCACGGAAATCCCATGAACATGATTTGATTGCTACAAGCAACTATTCCGTACATCACAGAAAACAGATGAGATCGTACGACACCGTGTTAAAATCAACCTCTACCGTCTCGTACCGGATTCAGATCACGGACTCTGCACGCACGTGCGCCTCGTAGCTCGCGCCAAATACCAAACATCGCATCACGTGCGTCAGTGAAAAAGGAAGGCCCTTGTCGTCAACACTGTGGCGCATATCCCAATGAGTCAAAGAGTCATGAAAAGTTGACCTCATGATTATGCACTCTCGTGGACTCTATCGTGGTACCGCCCGCACCGGATCGCCGAGTCCGAACCCGCGTAAAAACGGGATAGGTCGGTTGAGTAAAAAAAAAAAGGAAAAAAAAAAAAAAGCGAGGAAAGAGGACTTGTTAATTGTTATTTATTTCCACTAAACCCCAAACCTCTTTTTCTATTTTCTCTCTCTATCTTTCTCTCTCTCTCTAGAGCTCTTGTTTGGATCTTTCTTTTCCTCATCTCTCTGGCTTCGGGAAAATCCTTCGTCCCCAAATCTGTGAATGCCAGATTTCTAGGGTTTCGGCCTCGATCTTCCTCGTTCCGGTCCGGAATTCGCTGGATTTCTTTCCCGGAAATCTCCGCGAGTCGCCGATTCAAGGCTTCCCGTTCTCTCTCCGTCCAATTCTGAAATCTGGTGGTCACTGGTTCGCTCTTGCAAAAGGTGAATTTTTTTTTTTTCTAAATTAAAAGTTTCAGTTCTTTTTGGTTCTTTTGATTGTTTTTAAACAGGGTAATGATTTTTATTTTAAGTGTTGGTGCCGAGAAACAGAAAGCAAGTTCATTGATCTGTAGTTTTTTTTTTTTTTTTTTTTTTTTAATTTCTACTTCTTCTGGAGTCACTATTTATGTTGGTTTAATGGTGTAATTCGGCTTAGTGAACTTGTAATTCGAGAGGTTTTATTTCGTTTTGTTTAATGTTTTTCTTTTTTTGTAACGGATAAATTAGCTGATTGTTGTGAAAGAAATATGTTTTTATCTTTAGGAAACCATGAATTAATCTGAGTTTATAGAATTCGTTGACTTATATATTGCCTACTGTTGATTTGGGAACAGAAGCGAGAGTGTGTCTTGCACTTTCAATGAGTTTCAGGCGTGCTTCTTGGTAAAAGCTTTACTTGATGAGGAAGAAAAGGAAAGGAAGTGAGACAGACCCATGTTCAGATCTACAAGAGTTTTTATCGTCAACCAACAATTCCCGATCATCAGTTCCTACCTCACATTATTCACTCGAAGATTATACGAGGCTGAAAAAGCGTTGCAAAGAAGTGTCCAATGAGGAACCTGTTGCTTCCTGTAAAAGTAGGCTTGCAGGCATTGCCACGGCACCTCCGTGCGGAACTTCATCTTTAGTCACAGCTGGAAGGGGTCTCAAACGGAAAATTGGTTGTATCGATGTCGCTACCCAAATGGGTAGGAAGAATAAGATTGAGACGGACTATATATCTGGTGCCACAATCGGCCATGGGAAATTCGGTTCGGTTTGGTTGTGTCAGTCTAGGGCTAGTGGATCAGAATTTGCATGTAAGACTCTAAAGAAGGGAGAGGAGACAGTTCACAGGGAGGTGGAGATAATGCAGCACTTATCTGGTCATCCTGGGGTTGTGACATTGCAAGCAGTGTACGAAGAAGATGAGTCTTTTCATCTTGTCATGGAGTTGTGCTCTGGGGGACGCTTGATTGATCAGATGCTGGATGAGGGTCGATATTCCGAGCATCGTGCTGCTAATATATTCAAGGAAGTTGTGTCTGTTATCAAGTATTGTCATGATATGGGGGTTGTTCACAGAGACATTAAGCCCGAGAATATACTTCTCACAGCATTGGGAAAGATAAAGCTTGCGGATTTTGGGCTGGCCATGAGATTAGCAAATGGTTAGTGGCTGTATGCTTGCATGCATATTATTTTTGCTGTTCTTGTATGTGATTTCATCGAGCACTTGTCTTTCTGCATGTACATCTTCGCAGGAAATAATAATATATCTGTTCAAGATTTGCAGTTCAAAAACGTTTACCAATGTGGAAGAACTATTTGATTGGCCTTCTCCTTCTCATCATTGTTGAGTGATGACTACGTGAATCTTAATGTACATTTGCTTTTTCTTTCTCACCATTGTAGTGTGATGACCATGTGTATCTTTTTGTAAGTTAACACAGTGAGTAAAGCCCTGTTTGAATATTAAGCAATCCAAGTTCGTTCACATCTAAAAACTTTTGTTAAAGTTTGTGTCTTTCTCTGTACGCTTTTATATGGTATAACAAACAGATAAGGTTCCTTTAGCCAAAAAACAAACAGATTAAGTTTTGCTAATGGCACCCAAATATATGCAACGTAGGAGAAGTTATTAGTGCAAATGCGAAAGCCGATACTATGATACTCTCTTCAGTATAGCATTCAAAAGAAGTTGCATGTTTCATGGGAATTTCTGATTTGCAGACCCTGAAAGTTTTTCTCATGCTTGCTACAGGTCAAAATTTGACTGGTTTAGCTGGAAGTCCAGCTTATGTCGCACCAGAAGTTTTGTCTGGAAAATATTCCGAGAAGGTGGATATCTGGAGTGCTGGCGTGTTGTTACATGCCCTTCTGGTGGGTAGTCTTCCGTTTCAAGGAGACTCTGTTGAAGCAGTTTTTGAGGCAATAAAAAATGTGAAGCTTGATTTCCACACTGGGATATGGGAATCAATATCTAAACATGCACGAGATCTTATTGGGAGAATGCTGACAAGGGATGTCTCAGCGAGGATTACAGCTGATGAAGTACTAAGTAAGTTAGACTGTTAGAGAGCTGCATTATTGTTAGCAACTCATGTGTTTTGTCAAATGTGCACCCATTTCATCATGATTATAATTAGCTGCATTCTTCTTTGGCTGAGAATGGTCTGTTTTATGAGCAAAAAAGATCAAGCGAAACTTCAAAATTGCATACATAACCTCAGTCTGTTTCGAGTTCCATTCATAGGTGAACTATTTACCTAGTATCTTTCAAGATTTCACTTGGGAAGGATTTAAGTGGATCTCTTATCAGTGCATGTCAGCGTTGGGTGAAATCCATTTGTAGATGACACTTACTTGTAAGTGTTTAATTTTCAGCAACTGATCCTCCGGCCAAAACACTCATTCGGAAGGATCCCGTTGTTCTGCTTCCTTTAATTTACTTAATTAATTTTGCTTGGTATGAACATATTGATATTGTTACTGCAAATGATCGTTCTCTGTGACTAATTATATTGTTATATTATAATTTGAGCCCCTGATTATTGTTCTAGTATTTTTAGTTATTTGGTTGATGTAAAGTATTATCTTGCAGGACATCCGTGGATTTTATTCTACACAGCACGTACCTTAAAGACACTTCCTATGAAGTCGAAAACAAAGAACCAAGTTGGAGCACCATGCCATCAAATTGCTGCTAAACCCAGACTAAAGTTTGATCAAAGCAGGATTGAAAGCGGATCTCTGGATGAGAATTCAAGTACATTTTCATCATCTGATAGTTGCAAGTCAGCAGATCGGGATGACTCTGGTTTGGTAGATGCACTAGCCACGGCAGTTTCACGAGTGAGGATTTCAGAACCGAAAAGGAGCAGATTGTGTAGTCCCTCTGGCCCAATTGAGCAGCAGTGTTCGTCTAACATAAAGGCTAACAATCTCTGTAAAGCGTTTTGATCTTGCTGACAGACTGACACTGGTAATCACGATCTCCACTCGTTTTTAAAGCTGGGGAACTGAAGTATGCCTGCCCTGGTGGGAATCATCAGTGGGCGAAGGGTGATAACAAGCTGACGATTCCAGATCAAAGTGGTAACTTGGGTGTCATTCCACATGATGCGTTGACGAAACCAATTATCTGCCATATTTGCTGTTTTTTGTTTTGTTTCTTTTCTTTTCTTTTCTTTTCTTTTTTTAACCTAATAACGGTTCTAACCCGATGAGCTGAGAAGAATCCATGTACAGATTTGTAAATAGAATGCTAGAGTGATTTCCTCTCACTTGTTGATAAATAGCTAATACAATGCTTTTAGTTATTTCTAATGTGAATAGCAGTGGAGATATTTTAAGTGATGATCCGATCTTCTAGCTCTATTTTATTTTATTTTATAACATTTTGGTATTTACTAGTACTAAAACATTTATTATGGGCGACCCTAAATCTTGCAAATGTTTATTATTGTAATGGCCCTTCGGAACTGAACCAACAGGCAACATGATGATGGAATCATCTTTTGGCTTAAATTTTTGTTTGTTCTGTTTATTGCTGTCTTTCGGTTTCTTGGGGGAACAGCTCCAGTTCTCGATTTATTTGGGCAGCGATGGCCTAGCCCCTTCTTCAATTCGTCAATGAAATAAATCCTGAACGTGCCACTAGAATCGCCCCATCCATCTAACTTGGCAAGCCTATGCATTTTCCAACCCTCTGCCGCCGCCACGGAAAATAAGGACTCGACACTACGCTGCCTTCTTAAGACAATTTCAGATATGATATTCAATTCCCAAGCATTGCTAGGGAAAGTCAACTTCTTGTAAACCATGTGCATTGCCTGCACTAACCTTTGACCAAAAACCACAAACTACATTGTTTATTGCCTCTCACTTTTGTTTAATTTAAGTCCTCTGAAGCTTCAATCTCGAGATAAATTATCTAATTTAACATGGGTATATATGTAAGCTAATTGTAAATCTTGGTCTTAACCTCAAACAAACAATGGAAATCCAGAGCAGCTCCAAAGCAATGATCAAAAGCAAAAATCCTTGTCGCTCAATCAAACTCGTCCTTTTCATGTTTTTAGTTCTTACCCTTCCTACACTTTTTTTCATGCAAGCTTCTTCCATCTGTCCTGCTTCGTACCGTTTCTCTGCTTCATCAGATTTCTTCCGCAGATTGCGAACCTGGCACGACAAAGACGACACCCTCCTTTCCAAGCTCCGAGACTCGGTCACTTTCTTGCCTCTCAAAGATCTGAGGTTCGCCAAAACTGCCATGGAAGGGAACACTTGGTTCATGAGCTCCTTGAACGACACCATTGAAGAAAATGAATCCGAGTACCTCTACTTCCCTTCAGAGCCATCCAAGGGAAGGCTTCTGTGCATGAAAGGACGCAACACACAAGATGGCACGAAAAACTTTTACGCCTTAGCATGGCCGGAGAGTCTGCCACACTCTGCAACTCTCTTGAAGGACTTAACCTTTGTGTCGGACACATACTACGACTATGAAAATCTGTGGCACGGATTGTCCGCCGTTGCTCCTTTTGTGGGGTGGTCAATCAAGAATGAATGCTTAAAGCCAACAAGATGGGTACTATTCCATTGGGGCGAGGTTAGAAACAAAATGGGACTTTGGATTCAGAACATCACGCAAGCTAGCTTTGGTGAAGTGCCGGTTGAAGCGTTTGGGAAAGGAGGTGAAGGGCCTTACTGTTTTGAGAAAGCTGTAGTGATGAGGCACAATGTGGGGCACATGGGGAAGGAAAGGAAGCTGCAGGTTTTTGACTTGTTGAGATGTAAAGCAAGGACGTTTTGCAGATTAACCCCAGCCGGTAGAGGAAAAGAGGTCAATGCAAGAGGAGAGCCTGTTGTGAGGCTGACTTTGTTGATGAGAAGAGGTTCGAGATCGTTCAAGGATCCAAAGGCAGTCACCAGTGTATTTGCGAGGGAATGTGCCATGGTGGAAGGATGTGTGATGGAGGTGGCTCAATCTGAAGATTTGAGCTTCTGTGATCAGGTTTGTCACTGTTGTAACGGGTCTATTTCTCAGTTTGATTCTTTATTTTCTTTCTCGTTTTTGTTAAAGCAACGAGTGTACTAAAGGTTTGAATCTTATTATGCAGGTTAAAGTAATGACTAATACCGACATTGTTGCATCGCCACACGGAGCGCAGCTAACGAACATGGTCTTCATGGACAGAAACAGTAGCGTCATGGAGTTCTTCCCCAAGGGATGGTTGGAGCTTGCAGGTGTTGGCCAGTACGCGCATCACTGGATGGCAGACATGTCTGGGATGAACCACACAGGCGCTTGGCATGATCGTCTCGGTGAAAAGGAATGCCCTAATCCCCAACAGGATCAGCAGTGCTTTGATTTTTATAAAGATGGCAAGGTCGGTCACAATGAGACCCACTTCGCGGAGTGGGCAAGAAATGTCCTCAAACATGTAAGGACAAGCAAACTGGAACAGATGACTCGGACTTTAGAGGCAAGATCAAATGTCTGTAGTTTATGCTAGTTTGCTGTTGTCTTTCATTTAGCCCTCTTCTAGTAAGCAAAAAGCGTAACAACAATTTTAAGACCAATAGCGAGGAAGCGGTATGCTTTAATTACAACAATTTTATAAAAACTTAAAGAACATGAGTTTCGAGATGTTATGGTTAACTGACAAGACCATCGAGAAGAAATTACAATACACTCCAGTTTAACAAATCTCTTTTGGCCTTCCAAAAGGCATTCTATGGTATGAGGTGTGCTCGGAACTTCAACATGCTTCATTTTCTGGAAATTTTGGACCACATGTAGACCACAAAGAAGCAAACTAACGCGAAAAGAACAACATGGACAACACTGTTTGATCCATTCTGAATGATGCTTTTGTTCAATCTCCTAACGTTGTTCTTTACTCCTGCTTGAGCCTTGATCATTGTCATTTGCTGTAATTAACGAGGATACAAAATGATTTTCAGAAAGGTGTTGTAACTTTATTGTTAAGAGTGTAACAGTAATAACCACAAAAGAAGCAAAAATGCATGGCATGACATTCAAGTGTAACTAATTTTCAAATTACTTCAAAACTTAAATGTTTATTTTAAAAGTTTTAAAGCTTAATTATGACAAAAAATTGATGTAAAAAAGCATTATGCATCGAAGCACAAAATATAAACCATATCAAATATGCCATTTGTCCACTTTTTTTGTGCAAAATATAGTGTAATGACAATGGCACTTGCATTGGAGATGGTCCAAGACGTGCAAAAGTGTTAAGAGAGGAGTAGAGGAAGAGAGGTGTGCGTGTGGGAAGCACACTTCATCCTAAAACCAGTCCCTAATCATGTTCTTGGTCTTTCTATTTGTGTGTAGTGTAGACGATACATAAATTCGATGGGAACATGCCTAAAAGAGCATACA
This sequence comes from Ficus microcarpa, assembly GCA_025413485.1. NCBI lineage: Eukaryota > Viridiplantae > Streptophyta > Magnoliopsida > Rosales > Moraceae > Ficus > Ficus microcarpa. The sequence goes on along the minus strand of CM046377.1, from coordinate 43,047,098 downwards.
AGTTTAAGCAGCCAATTTATTAAGAAAACATGAGTAATTCTTAGGAATGCTTCATAAAAGTCACTTTGGGGCTCATTATACCCTTCAACCGAAGCCTAAAAAGTATAACAATATATGCAACTGCATGTATTTACAAAACATGAATCATTCCATTTCCATAAAATGCAGGATATAAAAAAAAAAGAAATTTATAATTTTCAAGCAATGATAACATAATTAATTACTTGCCAGCTGATTGAGAAAGTCATTCTGGAATTTCGCTTCAGTCCCGATCTCTTCAGCTACCTGCACCACTACACACTCTAACTCAGTATTATGACAACCTTGTCAAGATTACCTAAAAATTTGTTGCAATCAGATAGCAAGGAACGGATCACAAAAGTTCCAGGGCAGCAAAATTGGTCCCAGAAAATTAAAATCACCCTAGTAAGGAAAAATACAATTGCATAAACTATCACATATATCTTTAGTACTCCGTAAGTTATAGATAGCTTGCTGTGCAACAACATGATTTCGGTTCAAAACCACATTATTTGCACAGGAAACAACAGAAAGTTCCTGTCCATGTCAAAACACATTGCGGTTCCAACATGCCGCAGTACATTACTCCGCTTGGCACCCTGGTTTAAACCCACTTTTCAAACTTTTTTCAACAGTGTTTTCTCTCAGAAAAATGTAAATTTACTGTTTGAATTAGAGATTTGAACCTATGATCCAAACAAAACTAAATTAAAAACAAGTGAATTAAAACAATTCCGTTTTCATAATTTGACAAAGAACTTTTAATCGATGGATGGTACTGCAATAGAAGTCTCCACAAATCATTAACAAGAACCCACAGCCTCTAGTGTGCAATAGAAGACCTAATAGATTGGTACTAAATTAGAATTCTTCAAAATTCCTTAAAAAAAACAAACAAAAAAAGAGAAACGAAATTCGATTACATGTAAGCTACGTTTTTTATTGAACAAATTACATTTTTTCCCCATGAACTTTAAACCTTATCACAAAATGCCCCCGAACTTTAATTTTTAACATTATTTCCCCTGAACTTTAGAACAGTTTGAGAATTTTCCCCCTTAATTAAATTTTTGAAGAAAAAAATACATCTAACACTTGTTGGAAGCATCAATTTGGGATATAAAGTATATAATTATGAAATGACAAACATTGAGAACATTCCTGACATCTGTTACCCTTATTAAATGTAAAATAACGAAATTACCTAGAGAGAAATATGAGGAAAAAATAACAATCAACCCTAAAAATTTACTTTTTTAACTTGATCATAAGTGTTTCACATTTAATATTCACAATTTATCTTTCAAACGAGTGTTATGTATTTTTTTTTTGGTCAAAAATTAATTGAGGAGGAAAATTCGTAAGGTTTTCCCAAGTTCAGTGAGAAAAAATGTTAAATTTAAAATTCAAGAAACATTTTATAACGAGGCTTAAAATTAAAGGGGAAAAAATGTAATTTTTCTTTTTTATACAACTTCCTTCTCTCTTTTCTTTTCTTATATCAATACAAATTTAATCACCAAATACCATAAACAAAGAATGAAAGTAATGACTTGTACAAAAGGACGTACATATCTCAATCGCCTGACTTGGTTATGAAGACCACTGATCTCATCGTCTAGGTCGCCCTGCATCGGATCGATCCGCAATTGGATTTCATCGGCACCCGCCACCGCTCTCGTGCTAAGACCCTCCCTGCTCAGCACCAAAAAAACAAAAATTAAAGAAAAGAATCTAATTTTCTCGAGAACCAAACGGAAAACAACGTAATTTTGATTACCTCGATCTGAAGGGAGCAGCGCCCCTGTAGGCCGCCATCCGAGAAGGAAAGAGGAGTAGACAAACCCTAGAAACGAAGAATTGAGGAATTGGGGAAGAAGATGGCGCGAATCAAAAAAAAGGAAAAGAGGCGCTTATAATCTGGATTTGAGTTTGAGATTTTATTCAAAGCGAGGGCCGTGACGTAATTCTGACGGCAAATCGGCCGTTGGTTTTTGGATCTCCAAGATCCGACGGTCCAAGAAAAGGTTGAGGAAATTGGATTGGCTTCTTCTCTATCAACGTTTAAGGTTAGAGAGAGAGAGAGAGAGAGAGAGAGAGGCGATCAAGAAACAAAAATAAAAAGGAAAATATTTTTTCTTTCTTGTCATATTTTCTAGTGTATTCTTTCTCAAATAAGGCAAATTCCACGACGGTAAAAATTTTCAGTCGTTCGATTTCATTTAGCAGTTTAGATGTTGTGTACACACAAAATTTAATATGCATCCAACTACATCTGATACAAAACAACAATTAAAAAAAATTCGAGTTTTTTACTCTTTCTCTGTGTTCGTCATTAGAGACAGGGAAAGCCGTCGCCGTGTGAGATGCAGGTCATGGTGGGGCCGTCGCAGGTGGCATGGACTTTCATGACCACCAGGATGGATCTTACTCTTACACCCACCCTGCCATGTTGATAATTAATAAATATAGCAAATTTAAATTCAAAAAAACATGTGAGAGTCTTTTTGCAAATAGATGTGTCATTAAATTCTAAAAACCTATCAATTAAAGAATCACATTTGAGATTTTAAAATAATTAGAATGATAGTTGGTGTATTTAATATTTCTATAATATTATGTAACATATTTGATTAATATATAAATTTTAAATTTTAAATAAAATAAATTTTTTAATCAATGTGTTATGATATTATCCTAACAGAGTAGATTATAAGATGTATTACTCATTCTAGGTCGTCTAAAATGGTGCCCACAAGTTGTCTTTTTTTTTTTTTCACAATTTTAAAAATCATTTGCAAGTTCTAGACTATTTGACATAGTAGACTAGTTGACTAGTGTAATGTACAATCCAAATCCTCTTCTTACCAGCAGGTGCATTTTCATGCTTTTTCATTTTTTATTTTTTGTATTTTAGAAAAAATAATTTAAATGATTGCAACTATTCAATTACATGCTTTATTATATGTATTTTATCATGTTTTATTATTGCAATTTCACATTAAAAAGAGTCTATTTTATGAAATATTTTAATCATTCACAATCCATTCATCTTTTAGTTGTAATAATTTAGGGTAACTATTAAATATTTAAACAACACTTATAAACGTGTTAATGTGTTATTCGGTTTCAATCATTTAGAACAACTGTGTGAAAGTCAAATTTTTGCTTGCAAAATTCGTACATTTTTAAGTAATTAGACTTTTCTACGCAATCCAACGACCAAGTAATCGGTACACATTAATCTCTCACCGTATATATAAACACATGTTTCTCTCTCTAAGGCAAAAATACACTGACATAAACAATTTGTTTGATATAATTTTCTCACGCACACAAGCACAAAGAAAACCTTAAAACGTGTGTGTGTGTGTGTGTGTGTGTGTAGAAAATTGGACGAAATTGATATTTTCTTACTAAAAATGTCGTGATTGTTGTTTTGCTCTTCTGTGATGAGATTATTATATATTTAGAACTGCTATTTTTTAGAAAACTCATTACAAAAAATATTTTTACAAATAATATTAATTGTTAATTTTTTTAACTTTAGATCCGTACATATATACTAAACTAAATAAATTTGATAGTTTTTTTTCTTATCAATCCATATCAATTATAAAATCTACAGTATTAATTACTATAATATGTGTATAACACTTGCAACGCACATGTACAAACTAATGTTATTAAGACTTTCTTTGGTATACATATTTAATTCTAACTAAATTGTACCTTTTTAACTAGATTTTTGTTTTTATTTAAAAAATCAACAAAAATTATAATTAGTTTTTAAAAAATTAATTAACTCCAACTTAAAAATTTTAACTCTAATCAGTGATCCAAACGAAAGCTAAAAGAACAGGTGTGAAACAAAAACAATAATAGTGATTATAAATATAATTTAACCGTAATATCATATCTCACTTCAGTTAAAGATGGTTTAAAAAAAAAATAGTAACATACATGAATCCATTAATTTTGACTAGTCAAGATTTCTTAATCAAAATGGAATAACATGAGGACTGTGATTAGGGTCCCTATTCTCTGTAGGGTTCACCGTTCACATGCTGATAATTAAAATCACATTTTTTTTTAAGTCAAATTATTATTTACTTTAAAATGAAAAAAAGAAAAAAAAAAGAAAGAAAGAAACTTCAATCGGCGGCATCACAGGTTCCACGTGTAAAGCTCCTGTTTCCCACAATCCAAGTCGTCACTCATGACGAGTCAAAAAACAGGTGCAAAAAACCCAACGACGTTTTCGACAACGACACCGACACGGAATTGTTCACTGCCAAACGACGAACAAAGCCATCGCGTTTCAATAGACGACTCCAAGTCATGTCGTTTCTTATAAAGTTCGATTACCACACGTTTTCTAACTAGCTGTTGGCCCTTTCCTCCTATCTATATACAAGTACCAACCCCAAACTTCTCCAATATCGTCGGAACGTCCAAACAAGAAGAAAAAAAAAAAAAACAAAAACAGACAGAAAACCCAGAAACCAAAAACAAAATTAAAAAAAAAAAGAAAGGAACATGGGTAGCGAAGGAGGTGATGTTGTCGAAGTGGCTCGGAAACCGAGGTTTCTGTGCCTACATGGGTTCAGAACGAGCGCAGAAATCATGAAAAAGCAGATCGGGAAGTGGCCGCAGTCGGTGCTCGACAAGTTGGACCTCGTCTTCATCGATGGGCCTTTTCCGGCCCAGGGTAAATCCGACGTCGACGGCATTTTCGACCCTCCATATTTCGAGTGGTTCCAGTTCAACAAGGTCCCTTTCTTTTTCTTTTTCTTTTTTTTTTTTTTCCTTTTTTTTCATGTTTGGGAAAAAAAAAAAAAACCAAGAAAAAAAGATTGATTTTTGCTTTTTTTTTTTCTTGGGTATGTTACAGGAATTTACAGAGTATACAAACTTCGAAGAGGGGCTTCAGTACATAGAAGATTTCATGGTTAAGAACGGGCCTTTTGATGGTCTTCTTGGTTTCTCTCAGGTATTTATTTATTTTAGAAAACAAATTAATTGATTTTAATTGCTTTCTTTTTGTTATTATTCAGTAATAAAGAGGCACTAAATAAGACGATTTGTTTAACGTTAAATTAACAATTCAGGGAGCGATATTATCAGGGGGTTTGCCGGGACTTCAAGCCAAGGTACAAATTAAGACTTTTTTCTTTTTTTTTTGCTGAAAAAAGAATTTATAGGTTTGATTTTTTTTTTTTCCTTTTTTCTTTTTTGGGAACAGGGTGTGGCACTAACGAAGGTACCGACCATAAAATACTTGATAATAATTGGAGGAGCAAAATTCAAGTCGCCTTCGGTGGCTGAGAAAGCCTACGCGTCTCCCATTCTGTGTCCTTCTCTTCACTTTTTAGGTACTTTTTTTTTATTATTATTTTTATTTTCAATTTACTTTTTTCGGTTAGACTTTGTTAGATATTTAAATTAAATTATATTTTTTATTAGATTTTCTATCTTTTTTTAATAATCAATAAAAATTAAAATTAGTTTATAAAAAATCAATCAACGTTAATTTAAAAATTTTAACTCTAATCAATGATCCAAATATATGCTTAGCATTTTTTTTGTCGTAAATTCATGAACGATTCTTGAATTTGAATCTAAAATTGCGTTTCCTAAATGATATAAGAAAATTGAAATTGATAAGGATTTTTTTCAATAGAAAAAATCCTTATCAATTTCAATTATAACAGCAATTATGGATATACCCGGAGAACTAATTGGATTGTTTCGAGCGGAGCGAACGGGGCGTGCTTTGAAAGAAGCGATTTGTTACCGAGCTATATTATTGGGAATAACGAAAGCATCTCTAAATACTCAAAGTTTCATATCCGAAGCAAGTTTTCAAGAAACTGCTCGAGTTGACATGTGCCCTTTGAAATGTAGTTATTTTTGGTAGCAAAAAAGAAAAAAGAAAAAAAAAATCTAATGATCTCATTGCCCACAAAAAAGCTTCAACAAGAGAAGTAACAAAGATTTTAACATTTCTTTAATGTCGTTTCTTTAGCCAATATGTTAAAAATATTAAAGAAGGAAAAAAACAGTTGTAAGTATATATGTATGTACATTTTACAGTCGTGTACTAGCCGGGTTAATAAAATTCCACTCCAAGATTTAATTATTTGACTGAGGTAATTAATTTGTTATTATTATCTTAACCTAAAAATATGAAACGTGCAGGAGAGCTGGATTTCTTGAAGCCATATGGACTTGAGCTCTTGGAATCCTCTGTGGATCCTGTTGTTATTCATCACCCAAAGGGCCACACTGTCCCTAGACTTGGTAAGTTATAATAATAATTATTATTATTTAAATCGCCACCTATATATATATATATATATTTTATTACTAATTTGTAGATAATGCAATTTTATTTAGACTAATTATTTACTGAGAATTCTCTCTTTTGTTTCTCTTCTTATCTTTAGATGAAAAGAGCTTGCCCATAATGGAGAGCTTCCTTGAAAAGATTCAGAAGACCTTGACCCAGAAAGAAGAATAGTTACACTTACAGGCAATATATTTACATATATATATATATATACACACACACACATAAATGCACACGTTGAGTGGCTATGTTATAGATATTTCCTTTTAGTTTAATTTGAGGGGTGGCAATAAGGAAATTTTAATAGTCCCAACTGCTGATATGAAAGCTCTACTACTACGGAATTTTTTGTTTCCCAGCAGTAAATAATATCATTCTTCTTCTTCTACCTTTTTTTTTTCTTTTTTTTTTTTTTTTTTTCAAATGGACGATTGTAATGATACGCAAAATAATATGAACAAAATAATTTGAACTAGGTCAACAAGAAAATTGAAAGGAAAAGTTTAATCCTGAAAGTACCCTGCTAAGTTTATCTTCAAATAAATTATCAGTTTTTTTCTTAAGAAATATATGTTCACAATGTGTAGTGACTCATATATTTTTTTAATTGATATTATTCAATTTAAGACTCAGACTCGCACAATTTTGCTCTTGGATTAACACAAAAGGTCTTATATGACTAGAAAATTGCACCTATTTACTTATGAACCATTATATACATAACCATTATAAAATAATATGAGATTTTCTTTATAAGGATCAATGACTATCATATAATACTATGCAACGCCTAACCATAATACAATTCATGATCGTGCTTGGTTACCATTTGAGGTAAGGCTAGGCCCCAAAGGGGTGGTAAAGGTGAAACCCATCAATATACGAAACTAAACCTAAGCAGCTTCCAAAGGAAACAACCAACAAGAAAAGCGTTGAGCATTGAATGAGGGGAGAGACATCATCAACGCGTTAAAGATCCAATGCATGTGCACCACAAGCGCAACCTAACACGGCTGCTGAACACGACGGTTGTTGAACACGATATGTCCTACATGATCATTTACGTCGCACCATCGTCCTCAAGAGAGTAGGGATGTCAAACAAGCGACATAACTGACCATGTCACCCAACACTATCCCATTCCGTCTCGGATCTGTTACACGTGCCTTGTAGCAACAAACACCCTCCGGTCCTCCCCCACCACCATTTCGACCTCACTCGTGGACGAAAATACAATTCTATTATAGTATTGGTTGACATCATATTTAAATTTTTAAATAAATTAAATAAACAAAGTAAAAAAATAACAATAACAAAAATAATAATAATAAGAATTACCTCGTGGTAATTAATGACCCTTCACATAACGTATTGTCATGTTACAGCCAAGGATGAAAATGTACACGACATCACCGATATTTCCACGATATTATTTCATATTTTGAAGTCTGAACATAGATAACCAGAAGGAGAAGAATATTTCTTCTCGAAGTATCCATCAAATGTATACAATGTCCAAAAATATTAGCAATATCCGTGAATATCCAGGATATTTTTTGATATTTTCACAAAATATCCAAAAACTCGAGGAAATTTTTTTTGCAAAAATTTTAATTTTGTCGTCCATTTCATTTTTTAACATGTGATAGAATTTTTCAACCCATAATGATTATACTAAAACAACTTATAAGAATATGTGATATGACTTAAATGAGTCACATTGTTGAGTAATTCTATCATCTTTAAGTTTTGATTATACGAGCTTAGAAATCAAGTAAAGTTCATACAATTATAATCATTTTCTTATAGTTCTCAAATAAGGTATAGTTTAAAAGCACAAAATCAAGACGGTTTCTTTGATATATTAGTATATCTCTATCGCAAATTGATATAAAGATATCAATATATATCCATCAAAACTACTCATCAAATTAGATAAATCAACAATATCCAATTTATGAGTTGACTTTTGGAAGCTACAAGACTAAAAAACATACATATGATACATTATCAATTACTTTCTGAAATTCAAGAGTAATATCTTGGTAAATATATTATTTAGATCAAAACCAGCACTTACTTCATGTTTTTCATTCTGCTAGAAACTCTTTTTGTTATTAAAAACACTTGAAATTTGTATGTGTTATCTTATATTGAATATTTAATTTTTATGTACTATCTTATATTATTTTATTATGTTTATAGTGATTGATGAGTATATAATATTATATTGAAAATTACAATCAATGTATAATTATTGTGATTTTTATCATATTATGGGATATAAAGTTTCATATTTGATAGCAAATGTATTGCTTTTGTTTTAAATTCTTTCTGATTAAGTAATATTGATTCTTTTTCACATTTTATAAAATTTGTGCAAAAAATTTAAACTTTTTTTTAAGAATCCTTTTTTTTTTTTCCGAAATATCAATCAATATCAACATATTCATTCAAAGAAATTATTTATATATCAAAATCTCGATAACACTGTCAACATCGACGTTTTATTTCTTGTTCCAGTCTCACAGCAGTGATGCGAAGAGCTGTTTAAATGCACAACACACACTTTGGAAGCGATCATTACACGTTTAATCTTAAAATGGAGTGGGCTTAATCTTAAAATGGTGTGAGCAAGAATGAAAATTGAACCAATTCCTTCCTTAAAACCTTGGGCTTCGTAACAAAAGGGGCAAAGAGAAAAAGGCGCAAAAAGATGTGGTCGTTGGCACGCAAAGGCAGAACAACGACAATGACATGCCTCCTCTTCACTCAATCACTTCTCCTCACTTCAAACTCCTTCTCTCTCATTTCCAAGCCCTCTCTCTCGTCTCTCCAACCCCATCATCTTCCCATCTCCAACCTCTCTTCTGTAATCCCTTCTCTCTCTCTCTCTCTCTCTCTCTCTCTCGAATTTTCCCTCACTAACCAACTCATTTTCAGGCTTTTTTCCTCAACCCGATTGCGAGCTCTTCAATCTCTGCGTTTTGTTCGAAGCCCGGAAGAGCCGACTCGGTCCTAAGCATGCAGAGCCCGGAGTCCATATCGTACCTGACGCAGCGAGAAGCCGCCGAGATCGATGAGACTCTCATGGGTCCTCTTGGGTTTAGCGTTGATCAGTTAATGGTCAGTCTTTCTGCTTTCTCTTCACTCAGCTTCATTTATTTTTTTCTTTTCTCTCTCTTTTTTTTTTTTTTTTTTGATTTGTCCATTTTTAGTTTCATATGGGTTCGCAAGTTTATTGGGTTTGGTGTTCTTTTTTTTTTTTTTTTTGTCCATTGTAGGAACTGGCTGGTTTGAGCGTGGCGGCTTCTATAGCGGAGGTAATAATAATGTGTCTTTGCTGTTTTTCGGTTTTTTGATTGAATTGAATTCAAACTGAGATATGCCCATGAAGCAATTTCTGAAGAATTCTGTGGCAAATTTTACTTATGATTGCTTTGTCAATGGCAGCTTTATGAGTTGAGGATTTGTTCCAAGTAGTGCTTGCAAGTGAGTTGTTGATAAATTTTGGTCCTTTACATTTGGTTGTTAGATGTTTTGTGACATTATTCATCTACGGTTCGTTGTGTAAAGAATCTGAGCTGAGAAAGAATTTTCTAGGAAAAGAGAATGAGAAAGAATGTGAGTGAATTCTCTGGTTGGAGTGCTTTCATTGGTTATGTGAGTGAATTCTCTGGTTGGAGTGCTTTCATTGGTTGATCAAATCGTTGTGACGAAGGTTACAAATCAAGATATTAGGCAGTAACAGAACTGACAATCTCTGAACTAATTTTTTAAACTAACCAATACGGGCACTACATGGAGCATACGAAACGGACAAACTAATTCTGAGATCTTTCTGTAACACTTTGCAACTCACAACTAGACCTGTCAGACTATATTTGTAGAAATTAGGACATGGTCTCGGGTACCTGACGCTTTGTACTTATCAAGCATTACCTTTTTCTTCTAATAGGTCTACAAATCAAGCGAGTACAGTCGTGTGCTTGCTATATGTGGCCCTGGGAACAATGGCGGAGATGGTCTCGTTGCTGCTCGTCACCTGTTTCACTTTGGATACAAACCGGTTATTTGTTATCCTAAGCGTACTCCCAAGCCTCTATATTCTGGACTTGTTACTCAGGTATGGAATAGGAATTTGAACATTGTCCAAGGGATCCTTTTTTTTACCTCTGTGTTGGGAAGACTCGAGGTCTTTTATCCATTGTTTGTTAGGGATTCTTAACTGATTAGTGATTTTGTAGCTGGAGTCACTGTCGGTTCCTTTCATCTCAGTTGAAGATTTGCCTTTAGACTTGTCTGGGGAATTTGACATTATCGTTGATGCAATGTTTGGGTTCTCATACCATGGTAACTGCTCTTTTTTCTTTCAAAAACCTTCTTATTTGTTGGTTTCTAAGTGAGAAATTGTCATAAGCTGATTGTTATGGTGATGTATCTAACTGGATACACTTAAACAAGTTTTTTGTTCTAATTTAACGAAATGTTGATTCATAGGTTCCCCACGGCCACCTTTTGATGGTCTCATCCAAATGCTCATTTCGTTGCGCAATTATGAGCAGACACGCCAAAAATCCTCTGTTATTGTCTCAGTGGATATTCCATCTGGGTGGCATGTTGAAGGAGGAGATGTTGGTGGTGAAGGCATTAGACCTGATATGTTGGTAGGCCTTGAAGGAAACTTCAATTGTGTTTTCCCACATGACATCTTGAAAGATTGCATTTTCTAGAAAATTTGTTTGTTAAAAAAAAACGGCAGACATTTTGCACCCTTAAACACATGCTAAGCACGTGAATTATCTTGTTGATGAAATTCCAATACATTCTAGGTTTCTCTGACTGCTCCAAAGTTGTGCGCAAAAAAGTTTTCTGGTCCACACCACTTCCTGGGCGGCCGATTTGTCCCCCCATCCATTGCTGAAAAGTACAAACTCCGTCTTCCATCATATCCTGGCACTTCTATGTGTGTCCGTATTGGAAAGCCTCAAAAAATTGATGTATCAGCTCTGAGAGAGAACTACATTTCTCCTGAGTTCCTTGAGGAACAGGTGGATTCTAACCCAATTGATCAGGTATGGTTCAAGTAAAGATGTTGTTGGTATTTGATTTCTTTTGCTATCTTGAGTAGTATTTTCTTTTAATCTGTGATGTTGCCATATTTAGTTGGACAAACTAGCCATGGTTTACAAACTGAGCCACCAACTATCTTGTAGTTCCGCAAGTGGTTTGAGGAAGCAGTGGCTGCTGGACTAAGAGAACCAAATGCCATGGCCTTATCAACTGCTGGCAAGAATGGAAAACCGTAATGTTTTACTTTTCTTCTTTGCCACATTTCTTGCTAGTTATGTTTGCTTGTAACATTTCAATTCTTGATTTGTATATGGATGAACAGTTCTAAGAATACTATCCAATTTCATATTTTTTTCTTGCTTTTTAGAATTTATTGTTTCCCTTTATATCCGTGGAATTTGTTGATTCACTCCATGTTTTATAACTGTTCTACACAGCTCATCCCGAATGCTGCTGTTGAAAGGGTATGATGAGAATGGTTTTGTCTGGTTAGTATTATGTTGCTTTCATGGGTTAGTACTTGCTTTTGGCAGTAAAGCAATCATCATGCTTCCTGTAAATGGTTATAATTAGCTGTCACTTTATGCAGGTACACCAATTATGAGAGTCGAAAGGCTCATGAATTATCAGAAAATCCTCATGCATCACTTCTTTTCTACTGGGATGGTTTAAATCGGCAGGTAAATCATATTTAGCTTGACACATTTGATAACCGTTTACCAATAAAGTGATAGGACTTGAGTAGTGAGTGTGGTTAGTTAGTCACTTGTGATTCACTCAGTTAGGGTTGTGAGGCAGTTAGTGAAGGGGATTGAGCTGTTAGTTAGAAAATTTGTTGTATAAATAGGAGGATTATTAGCTATGGAGATTAGGAAATTATTGGAAAAGTCTTGGAGTCTTCCAAGCAAGGGAGAACGAGCAGTTTCTTGAGTTACTGATGTTACTCTGGATCATTCTTCAACAAAGATTCAGTACAATTCTTGTTTTCTGTGTGTGTGTTCTTGGTGTTTGTATCCTTGGTTCCAATCATAAAGCGATTTTATAAGTGAAGCTGTTATATGTCCTCAGAACAGAAAATTTTCTGTGTAACTTGGATGAGGAAAACCACAATGGCTGTCTGGCATGCACTTGATCTGTAAACTTGTATACAGTAACCTTTCTCCTCGCTTATGAGGGGTTGGGGTTGACTTTTCTGTAGGATTTTGTTTGTCATTCAAGGATATTTTGTCATTCAAGGATATTTTGGCATCTAGTTGTATCTTAATAAAGCTTCATGTTTCTTATCTCAAAAAAAAAAAAAAAAGAAGAAGAAGAAAGCAGACAGAGCAATTTAGATATTTGGTGGTTGATCGCATTCTTCTGAAAGCTCCGATTTATTTTTTGCATGGATGCTCCTTAAATGTGCATGCATGGGGTCTTTGTAATATAATAATGTTTACTTTGCAGTTTTACACATCTTTCTGTTGGGTTTTAGTGGAAATTTCTTTCATAACATTCTGGTAGAATTACAATGGAGGATGAGCTTGAAGGAATTGTCTGAGCGTAATTATTTATTGTAAACTTGATGACTCCTAACATTAATTGTTGATTCTAGGTAAGAGTGGAAGGATCTGTTGAGAAAGTTTCTGATGAGGAATCAGAACAATACTTCCACAGCCGCCCACGAGGCAGTCAGCTTGGAGCAATCGTTAGCAAGCAGGTTTTTTTTTTCCGTCTCGTTCATTTATTCATTTCTGGTACAGCACATACATTAAAAGTCAAAAGATATTTTGCTTCAGGTTTTGGATCAATTTATATCTTGGAAAAAAATTCTGCTATATTCTGTTCAAACTACATGTGAAAAAGAATGCAAAATAGCCTTATTTAAGCAAATAGAGGTTCAATTACTATTTCTGTAGTATTTACATCTTTCACAGGTGCTATTCTTTATTTGCCGGTTTCTTCTTCTTCTTCTTCTTTGGGCTCTTAAAATCGTGGAAAGTAACATATATATTGGCTTCCTTCAGAGTACCGTGGTTTCCGGAAGGAATGTTCTGTATGATCTATACAAGGAGCTAGAGGGAAAATACTCTGACGGGTAAGTCAATCCAAGTCTAATATGTTGGCAAGACAACTAGTGTTCAATTCTTGAGATAATTTGTCCTAGCTTTTTGGCCCGTGTCTACCTTAATGTGCCGTGGGTTGTAGGAGCAGTTGGTTGCATTTTGCTTTTCTGTCATCAGAAATCTTCAGTTAAATCGGAGATCATATTAGGTCATTGTTCCAGATGCAGACGAGAATCCCCACGTTTTTCGCCCCTGGCTCCCATCTCTCCTTTGTTATTATAAATGAAAAGTACAAATTATTTCTATTGATGAATCGTATCATACTCTTTATATTTGCAGAAGTTTGATTCCTAAACCCAACTACTGGGGAGGGTACAGGCTTAAGCCAGAGCTGTTTGAGTTTTGGCAAGGACAAAAGTCTCGCTTGCATGACAGGTGGTTACTCTCTCATTTATGACAGGTGGTTATGTTGTCTATTTTGCTGTACATTACCAATCAAATTAGTGTAAGAATTAATCAGCACTTAAGTGTTGAGAAGTTTTCTGCGGCTTCTTTATTTGTTTACCTAGTGCTGAAATTTAATGCAGAGTCAGCGAAATCATGTTTACAGATTTCATGTAAAAAATCATGTTGCAACTTTGTAAACAAGGAGTCTAATTTTCTAACTGGTAATATTGCAAGTGAAAACTAATTTTCAAAACATCTAGATGGACTAAATACTACATACATATTGGATTGGCTTGTTTGGCATGCTTAGACATGATAAGAACGTTCAGTAATGGTAATAACAATTAAAACTTTTAGTTGTGAAATGGTGCAAGACTTCTTTGGCTTACATAGGTTTTCAATCCTTGATTTAGATCATTTTGAACTTTTTCAACTTGTTTCTGAAATTTTACACCATCGTGTTGAGTACGGACAAGATGTGATGAAATTGAAAGTTCTCTCTCAGACTACTTCTATGCTTGTTTCATGAAGAGACAGGAAATCATTGTTTTGTTGTGCAAAATTAATCTCATAGTCAGAAGTATGCAGTCCGTATGTTACTCAAGTTCGATATTTCTATGGAATTGGATACATCCATACACGTTCAACAAAAAATTTATAAATAAAGATTATAGATATAATGTCACATTCAGTAAAGATTTATGATACATGTATAGGGTGTACTCAATGTGTCCGAGCTTGCTCCACAGATGTATTAGAAAAGATACCTTGGGATGGGTGTAAAGCTAAACAAACAGCTTTTACTCCAAGAACAGAGGACCGTGTGGGTTGTAAAAGATGAGAGTCTGCCCGTTCAATGGATTTCTTTAGTGTTCGAGTTTATTTGTGGCATGAAACAACTCGAAGTATAGGTCTAGCTTATTGATACTTTCCAAAAACCTACTTGATTACAACTACAAATTTTATTTTTTTTGCCTTTACCGACTAAAACCCGTGCTCAATATATATGTTTCTATGTTAGGTTGCGATACTCGCCAGAGGAGAGCAATGGGCAACGAGTATGGAGAATAGAGCGATTGGCCCCGTGACTATTACTTCCAGCATCTTCATTGTGAAGTCCACCACTAATGGTATTTCTTATCATGCATGGGGCTCTGTCGTTGTTGTTCCTTTTTCTTTATTTTGTAAGAGTATTTCCCTCCTTGTATCCGCAAGGTAAGTGTATAATGCAATGGAAAACGAGATTGGATTGTACAGTTAAACAACTCCAGTAGTCTTGGACGCATTTTACTGAGTAGTTTCTTTGGCCCAGGAGGTGCAAACGGTTGCAGCCAATATGTAAAATTAGATTTCCAAGAGTCTTGCACATGTCGTTGTTTCCAAAAAATGATCATCATTATCATCTAAGGCCCTCTAGATGGTTGGAATGAAAGATCAGAGAGTTATAGTTATCATTCTCCGGAATCATATAACTATAATGAAAATATCATAACTTCTATGACAAAACAATTATTAGAATGTCAACTTTCTTAAAACTGGATACAAAGTCAAAAGTTCGCTGTGGGGATTGAAAACTTTAGATCTCTGTTTAGTTACGTTCTCTGTTGGAAATGAAACATGAAATCATGAAAATCCTATTCCTGCTTTCAATTCAGCTGGAACAAGAACCATATAGGAGCAAAATTCTCAATCCTGTTCCGAACAAACCGTCTGATATTGAATATGATGAAACAAGTCTCAGATTTTTGCTTAAAGTTACTAATTTCCTGAATCTTCATTTGTCTATATTGTAGGGTTCAAACGTACTGGTCTTCGGTCGGGTGTGAGAGACCTGATGGAATAGGTACCGATGAAGAAGAAAATATATATATATTTTTTAACATTATTGTTTTAAAAGCATTGCCAAGAACTCGATTACATTACCCTACTACCGGCGATATGATAATTATATAGAGTTGATAACAGTGAATCTGGCCTTTGTGAAACTCCTTTTTCTTTTCCTTGAGAGAAATCTGGTACATAATGGACATTTCCCCTCCTAGAAAAGTATGGGGACATCCTGTACTTGGGAATATTAGTAGAAGATTTTTCTTTTTCCTTTTCCTTTCTCCTTTTTCGTTTTCATTTTTTATTTATTCTTGGTGTGATTATCTTATCCCATTACTAGTCAAGTCATGCCATTATGCTCTCCCCTAATTACTTCTAATCAGATTTTGCATCAGCACAAGATGGATAGATATAGATAGATAGACAGATAGATGGATAGATATAAACATTGATAGATACATAAATATGCATCCCAGCTCAACTCAACAACAAGCCCTTGTCCTCAAATATACTCAACCTATTGCTATTTCGCTTTCGAAAGAACATAATGGATTTTCATTCGTTGATGTTGAGAAACTTTCCTCTTGTCCCTTGGTTTTTGCATGAGTTTGTGATCAACCCTTTTCAAAGCTTTTGACCAGAACGTTTCAATCTGGTGTGAGTATTATTGAGCACAATCCCTTTCTGTGGGCTTTAGCTTTCGCTCTAGATCTTGAATTTGACCTTTGGCTTGACAATGGTTTTGTGCTAGTGTTTTCCCTTTTATTTTATCTAGTGGATTTGAATTTGTGTGTTGTATTATTGTATTTGACGTGTTTAGTCCATGGTTTCATGGAGTCCCCCACCCTTCCAAAATCCTTTCCAATGATAATATCTGTTCCATTCACATTAGAATGATATATATATATATATATATATATATATATATATAATGAAATGAAATATAGTTATGAACGGTCAGATTATATTAAAATCATATAATAAGCATGACAATATAACAAAATGATGATTCAAAATTGGGATAACTGGTAGTTTCTTCTTTAATTCATTAAAAAGTTTTTATTTTTTATTTTTTATTTTTTATTTTTTAAATATACAAAAGGTGGTTAAGCAACAAGAAAACAGAAACAAGGGGAAAAAGACAATCTTGATGATAAATAAATAAATAAATAAAAGTGAAGCTCCTTTGCCCTTGAGAATAGAATAAAACCTGCTGTAAACTTTTGGAGTTTTCTTTAATGGCTGCTTCTTCCTCTTGAGAATAACATTTGATTATTGATTATATTCTGGAAGGTCATGCCCATCCTGACTAAGAAAGGGCTCCACCGTTGGTTTTTTAATATTTTTATCTTTCAAGAAATTTTTTTTGCTCTTTTTTTTTTTTTTTTTTTTTTTTTTCTATTAATTAGTTTTTCATTTTTATGAAAAAGAATCCCTTCAAGGTTTCTTTTGACCAGCTGAAACTGAAAGCTGACGCTACTTTATTGAAAGGCCAATTTGGTGCAAGGTGACAGCACCACTTTCTTTTAAAAGTTGTGGGGGGAGTTTTCTCTTATTTTATGAGTAAATATGGGAATGTGAAGGACTTCAAGATTTTCTTTTCTTTTTCCTTTTTTCTTTTTTTTCTTTAAATAAAGGACCAATAAGAAATTCAAAGCAAAATGTGCCCTCATGTTGTTACACATCAAACCCAATATATATATATATAGACACACACACACACACACATATATATATATAAGGATGCATAAATGAGAGGAAAGATCCCAATGACTGAACTGAACTCCGGAGGTAGGGAAATTTCTATGAGAGTTCTAAAGGAGAAATGATTAGAAGATTCCGTCCTCTCTCTTTCAAATCATGCTGCTAAAAAGTTGTATGGACCTCCCTTGTGATTTTTCCCTTTCCCCTTAAGTGGGCAAAGCTGTTTGATCAAAATTTAAACCCCCAATGAGTTGTATGCGTGTATATAAATATATACATAAACATATATATATACATATATATATATATATATGTACCCAACATAACTTCCTCTTAATGGATCCATTTTCAAGGCCATTGACCCGCCCCCCACCGCCCCCTTTGGAAAATCACACTGTCATTTATCAACCTCTGAGCTTCCCACTAATGAAAGGTTGACCCCAAACTAATTCTCTATTTGCGGTGCAGAGTGGCCACGTTCTTTTAGAGTTGCTAAGGGACAAAGATATTTTCCCCTCGGAAAAATCTATACGATAGAATTGAAAAAAAAAAAAAAAATCAATAAAATCACTTATGTGACTGTTCAGAAACCGATCATGTAATAGACCCTTCTTCTGATGCTCATTGAGAAAATCTTAGCATCTTAGCGGTGCACTTTTTGTAAGATACAGTTGAAAGGGGGAAGATTGTAAGTGAGCATTCTTCTAAACTTCTTTTTTGGGCTACTCATATTATTCTAATTCCGTAATTACCAAAAGGTTAAGAAAAGAAAACTAACCACCCTCTTTTTATTTTTATTTATTTATTTATTTTTTTGCACACCCCCTATGTAAAGATTTGTGTGACAAAGTGAATGGTTTTGATGATTAGGGAATGGAAAACCAGGGATTGAATTGAATCCATGATCGGAGGTAGGAGTTAGTGCCCAAATAGCTTAAATCATCATTGGGGAATGGTACAATTTCTTGGGAGCTTTTTTATTTTATTTTATTTATTTATTTATAAAGGGGAGCTTAAAATCCTTTCAAAATGCCTTTTTGAAAATGTACAAAAACAAAATCAAAAACCACAAAAAAAAAAAAAAAAAAAAACCAAAAGAAAAAAAGAATTCAAAGTGGGGTTCCAATCTTATCTTCAAAAGGAAATTATGGTGTCCCTCAACAAACAGAAAAAATGAAGAGAGAGCAAAGAGAAAGGAAAGGAAAGGACCCTCTCACATATCTACAACATGTGAAGGGCACGTAGACACTCCCCTCCTCTAAGGGCACTTATGGCCAGACATCTTCTCTTTTTTCTTTTTTTCCTTTTTTTCTTTTTCTTTTAAATAATCTGCTGCCTTTGCCCTTCCTTTTGGATAGACTTGACATGTGGATTATATATATGAGTGTGTGTGTGTGTGTGGAAATATATGTGTATATATATATATTTGGAATTTTGATAATGTTTCTAGTGGATTAAGAGGGCATGACCACTGTGCTTATGTGACTAATCGCATTATGAGCACAGTAACAACCAAATTACAGAGTTTCTAGTGGCATTTTGATTATTAAAGAAAACAAAAATAATTTACCTTTTATTTTTATTTTTTAAGTATCTTTAAAGAAGAAATCAAACATTGTGGAAAGATGATTGTTAGTTATTAGTTACTCAAATGATGGTCTGTGACTCACAATGGCCAGCATCCATATAATCCTTTTTTTTAAACTACGGTAGTAGCAAAATTTTTGTCAGCATTCCATTGATTGTGAGTTAAAATGAATACAAAATATAGAATTAGTTAGGAGTTTTTCTTTTTCTTTTTCTTTTTCTTTTTTTTTATTTATTTTTTATTTTTTGGGGGGGAATTTTGGTAGATCAAAGCCTGCAAACAAACGATGCATTTGAGTCAAGTGGAGGAGAGGTCTAATTGGAAAATTTTATATTAGATGGACTCTCATCACATGCCTACTGCTTTGCTTGTTTAACCAATAATTGGTGTACTTTGTCCAAGTGGAGTCAAAAATTAGGTTTGTGTCAAGTTCAACTTGGCTGTGTTTTTTGTACGAATATTGATCCATTGTTATCCCACAATTTCCAAGCCAATCACTTATGCTTTTTTTTTTTTTTTTTTTTTTTTTTTTTTTTTTTTTTTTGCAAATGGCCAATCTTCAACGAGTAACTTTTACTCCCCCCTCAAAAAAAAAAATTTTTTTTTTTTTTTTTTTTTTTGCAAATGGCCAATCTTCAACAAGTAACTTTACATCGATTCATTTACCATTCCCCTCCAAAAAATAAAAAAAATAATAAATAAAATAAAAACCCTTTTTAGCCTGGTTTAGGTTATTAATGTCAAACATTCAAATGATTTCACTATTTATAATAATTCAGCTCGAAACCAAATATAAATTTTTAGTTTTTAGAAATTTGTACCACACTAATTTTTTTTATTTTTATACTGTTTAAATATTATTTTTAACTAAACTATCTAAACACATATTTAATTTGAATTTATGATACATTAAATGTGATGAAAATATTTTTAAAAATTCAAATGTAATCTATATTTGAAACGGACCCTTAGATAATGGACATGCTACATCACTTCAACCAATCATACACTTCCATATCAAAAGATGAATTTCATACATTGTCACACAAGGATTGCATATCTTCTTTCTTTTTTTTTTTTTTTCTGCATAATATGTCAATCATCGTCACTTAGGAACTTATATTTCTTTTTCATTGTCTTTTTTTTTTTTTTCTTTTTTGTACTTATTTGGGGCTTTAAAATTAGGAGGGGTAAGTTACTTGAAGTGGTGGTAGAGCAACGAGAGAGCATACTTTAGTGGTTGACCTCGCGCTTAGTTCAGCCATGAATGTGCTTAACAGAAACCCAAGCACTCTTTTTAGCTTCTTCACCGACTTTCTCTCTTTTCTTTCTTTTTCTTTTCTTTTTTTTTTTCTTTTTTTTTTTATAAATACTTTTTTAAAATTTGTTATTATTATAGAATTTTTTTCCTCCACCATCACCCCCACCTCCACCCACTATCAGTGGACTCTGCAAACAAATTGGTTGGGTTTTCGTCGTTTGTTACTGTGTAGATGTTATATATAGTATATACGTTGGCTTCCGCTCACAATCTTTTTTTTTTTTTTTTATTTTGTTTTTTTTTAAGGGAGAAAAGGGGAGCAAAGATAATAATCGTTAATAATAAATGTATGATCATACTTTTGAAAGCTTCTGATAATTTAATATTAATGAAACAAAAACATTAATGAATGTCACCTCCCATGCCCGTACACGTGGCCCACACAGTCAATGATCAGCTGGTGGGTCCCTGATTTGACCCCTGAGAATGAGATGGGTCGTCACCCATCCAATCAACCCCAAAGATAGCCCAACTTTTGTCATTGCCATTTGCTAAATATATATATATATATATTGTCTATATATAATATGAATTATATTAATCAATTAATTAGGCCTATCATTATAATCAAACATATGTTGTGTGGCTCAGCCAACAATATAATGCATGTGCCTAACTAAATTAATGAAATGGGGTTCATGTCTCATTTAAAAATTCAATGAAGTGAACCTTATGTTTTTTTTTTAATTTTTTTTTCCTTTTAGCTAAGAAAAGGAAGGAGTTGAACCTGTTCATGGTCAAGGGTAGACAGTAAAGTCACACTGGTCATTCCATGACACATTAAGTTACTCATTATTCTTAATAAACTTTTAGATTTGAGTTTGGTACACTCACTCATCTCATCTCATCTCATCTCAAAATTTTTTTTATCTTTTTTCCAAAAAGTTTTTTGTCTTTTCTGAAAATTCTAAAAAATTTACTATTCCAACTTAAAAATCTCAACTCAAACTACTCCACCAAACTCCCCCTGAGTCAATCTCATCGTATATTATCGAATACCTTACCTCCTTAGAGCGTACATACTTCGTGAATAATCCTTATGATTATCACGTTGGGTTACCTTATCTCTATAAATCTGGCCACGTCACTGACTATCTTAGTAAGAATTTTTGAAGAGGAAAAAAAAAAAAGTCTGAGGAAAGTAAGAGGAATTGCCGCCTAACTATTGCGAAGTCTTTCACTGGTCATGATTAGTGATTAGAGTATATATACTAGTTCAATTTGGGTGGAAAATCATAATCCTCGGATCTGTTTGGTGAACGAATTTGAGTTGAAAAAAAAAAAAAACAGTTTGAGTTGAAAATTTTTTTTGATTTTTCAGAAAAGACAAATTTTTTTTAAAAAGATAAACTTTTTCAAAAAAAAATAAAAATTAAGATAAAAAAATACAGTTTGAGTTCAAATCCAAAACAAGATCTTTGATCGGTAATTAAAATTAAAATAAATGAGAGAGAGAGAGAGAGAGACTAATTGAGGGACTTATGAGTGCAGCAGGTAAGAGAGGTCCGTCTCTTTCACCTTGGGGGTCGTTTTAACATAATTGGACGACTGAGATTGAGAGCTACCCAAGCTCGGCTTCTCGTCCTTACGTAAGGTCGTTATCTTCTTCTGTTTCTTTCCTGCTTTTAATCTTTCTCATTTATTTTTATTTTTATTTTTCAAAAATCTTTCTTTTCTTTTTCACTTTTTATTTATTTCTCTTTAAAAAGAAAAGGAAAAAAAAAAATAGAAAGGCAAACTGAGAAAGATGTGTGCGCGCTGATACATAATAATCAAAAAAAGAAGAAAAAAAGCAAAGGCTTAACATTCTGTGGCAGTGGTGATGCAAGATACTGCTCCCACCAGGACCATTGTGGATAAGCTAATGTAAGCATGTACTTGTGTATATATATAGATATATAGATATGTATAAAAGATAAAACTCAATGTAATATTCATTGCTTGAGTTGAAAAACAGTCGTTTCTTATCCTTAACCGCTGGCCCTCGTTGTAGAGCAAAAGAAGGCCACTGAATTCACTCTCTCTCTCTCTCTCATGATTCATGATTAATGAGAGAGAAAGGAAGAAGAGAAGCTTAGAAGAAAAGGAATACACAAATTCCAATTGCCCATTTGAGAAGTTGAGTTTGTTTCAACTTCAAATGGCCTACAGGAAAGAATAGCAGAGGTAAGCAAAAGCCAAAGCCAACATTTGCCTCTCTCGCTCACTCACATCACTAATTCAATTGCACAGTCAGATCCCACTTTGATGATAAAGTTTGCTTTTACCATCCCTGCCAGTGCGAGATAGAATACCAACAAATAAGGCAGATAGATTTCTCTTCTAATAATAAGAGAGAGAGAGAGACAGAGACAGATAGAGACAGAGAAGAGGAGGGAGAGAGAGAGAGAGGGGGGGGGGGGGAGACCAGTGGGCTTGGCTGCTTTATAACGCAATCGCAGGGGGTGTGACAAATCATCAAACAAGAGGTCCCGCACCCAACTATATTACAAGTCAGAACAAGATCAATAATGGAGGACTTGATCAGCAGCAGCAGCTAAATAAGAGAGACAGAGAGAGAGTAAAAAAGCCCCAGTACTGTTCTACCCCATATGATATGTATATATACATATATATATATATATAGACACACCAAGAGTATATTTGCTTATCCTGGAACTGGGGAGGGAATCTAGTACAACCAACCATGGTTGTTTTCATGTTGGTAGAGAGATGATCAGAACCATTCATCAACTTTCATCAAACACACAAGGAGAACAGATTTCTCATGTGTGTTTTCCTCCAAGCTGTACTTCCTTCAAAACACTTTCCTTGCATCATTTAATGGCTCTCACTATCAACTTGATCATTTCCACATTCAGAAAAGGAAAAATAATAATAAAATAATAAAGGAGATACTAAAAAAAAAACAACAAAAACAAAAACAAAAACAAAACAGAGAAACAAAGAGACAGTCCCACCAAGTATATGGGTCTATGGTCCATGCATATTTTGGCATTTATTACCCATCTCACTTTTTTTCCCCTTCTAACAATAGCAATAATAAATTCAACAGTCAGGTGCTAAAACAACACATCTGAAAAAAGAAAGAACAAACACTTGGAAAGGAAAGAGAAAGAGAAAGAGAGAGGGAGAGGTATCAGTCTGCGCATTTAGTTCCTCACCGGCTACAGCTTAAACTAAAACTACCATTTGAATCAAAAAGAGACGTGCTAAAACTTCTTCCCAAGGGTGGATCATGGATGGATACTAGCTTTCACTTCTCTACCAGTTGGCGCGACCTTCCTCGACCTTCCATCTTCTAGATCTTCGACGAAATATGATCGCCGTGATCTTCTCCAAAAACGAGATACGAAATCAAATCTTCGATGCAGGTCGTTACCACCCCCTCCCTCCTCCTCTGGCAGCCGTTGTTTATGATCAAATGAATATGAAAGCGAAAAATAAAAAGGGAAAGAAACGTGAAATTTAGAAGCGTACAATACAACAGTGGATGATCCAATTCCAAGCAGAGACATTCATCCTCAACGTTAGTCCCTTTCCTCCGAGTCCTCCTCGAGAAGAACCAAAACAAAGAAACCAGAAGCTCATTCTCTACAGTGCTTCTTTAGATGCCATTGCTACTTGCCCATGAATGTCACTGCAAAAATCCCAGCTCAAGAACAGAGGCTTTTGCGCGTATTTTCTAACAGCCATTACAGCAGGAACCACTTGCGGGATATATAAAAGTCACCCGCAACATTCACCTTCCCCGTATGAAAGGTTTCTTAATTTCTTGGCTTGTCACGTGAGAAAACTGGAACCAACTTCTTCTACGCAAACTCTTATAGGATATCAACAAACTTAGGGGCATCATCCCTCGGTCCTTCGAGTGACCGATACATATATAAAATTTCAACCTCGTCTTCAACTATTGCGCCCTCATCTAATTCATTGGACATTACTTCCACCACCAAGCGGGGCATTGCTCTAGCAACCTCCCTGCACCCTTGGCGGGTTAACTTACATGAAGACATCCAGAGAAACCTCATATTGTAATAATGGTGCAAGCCTGAGCGCAGTGCTGCATCTCCAAATGGGCTGTCCCTAATCTCAAGCTTTTGTAGCTTAGGGCAGCCCTCTAGCACATATTTCAACCCATTGTCACTATCTCCAGCAAAGGCAACAGAGAGGGTCCGGACTAATTTCCCATATTTCCCAATATAGCTGAAAGCTCGATCAGTCAACAAACCAGATACAGCAAGACGGGTCAGCTTCTTGCAGTTCATAACAATGGCTCCGAATCCTTCATCCATAGGCTGACCTGTCAAATGATCCGGCCGGTGTCGACCCATTATGCAGAGACGAAACACAACCAGATCCGGGCAATTCTTCGACATAGCCATCACCGCTGCATTTGTCATCCGCTGGCAAAAATACAAAATGGATTGCAGTTTCCTACAACCCTCAGAAATGGCTTGCAAACCAACCTCAGAAACAGGCCCCTCAATATCCTCACGAGCGTCGATAGGGAAAACACGAAGCTCTCGAAGATCTCTGCAAGCTGCAGCAACCGCCTGCAGCCCTTCATCACATATTGAATCAAGAACCTGCATGAAGAGGAAAAACACAAATAATAATAAGCATCCGAAAGGCCTTTATTATCATTATTTTTATTATTTTTTCAGAGAATAAACAAGAACATTACAGTGTGTTTGGCACATACCCAAAAAGTTTGGAGCTTGTGGCAGTGGCGTATGACCGGTTTCAGTTGCTCGGCATTGATATTAGCATAGCTAAAGTTGAGAGATGTGAGATTAGCACAAACTGGATAAATTGCAGGCAAGAGCTCGGGCAAGGTTTCTCTAAACCCCGAGAGACAAGTCAACGATCTGCAAGCAGCAAAGGCAGAAGCAAAGTCCTGTTCCTGATCGCCCAGAATCATACCGTCTACTGTGCCAAACGAGCCCGTCCTAGATGCGTCAACTGCGGAGCTCGAATCATCAAGCGATAAAGCTGCCCCATCGAAAGAAACCGGTTCACCCTAAGCTTCTTCAAGGAAGGAGACCTAGCCACAAGCCTCTCCAATGCCTCGAAGTTTATGAAGAACTCCACACAATCAAAAATCAGAGACTCCAAACAGGTTTGGTTTCCCGGGAAACAAGATATCCAATCCACATCATCGTCCATAACCTCGGATTCAATCAGATCAAGAACTCTAAGCTGTCTGCAAAAAATTCACACAACATCCCTCAGCATTCTAATCAATTCCTCATTCGCTACCCTCCATTTCGAGACCACATAATTCATTTTGCTAAAACTAAAAGGACCCAGATCACAAAGCAATACCAAAGATTGAACAGATCTAAAAGAAATCTAAGATAACCCCAGAAAAATCCGAGATCTGGGAAATGAAAGAGACGATCGGGAGGGGAAAACGTACCGGCACTTGTTGGCGACGACGGCGAGGCCGGTGGTGCTGAAGCCCTCGCAGCAGACGAGGACGAGCTCCTTGAAGTTGCGGAACGAATCGGCGAGGAGGGCGAGGTCGTCGTCGGTGACGGACATGCGCTTGAGGTAGATTTTCTCCAACCAAGGATAGGCCTTGGCCATGGTGGAAACCCAAGGGGCGAAGTGGGCCCCCCAGTTGTGCGGCATGAGATTGAAGTCGGCGAACCTCGGCTTCCCCTTAATCGCCACCGAGCGGACCCTCGTGAACCGCGCCGTCGCGCGGCGGGGAGACACGGCGTAGCAGTTCCCGATGAAGAGCTCGGATCGGGTGAGCGCCTCCGCCCGGTACCACGACTTGCAGACCAATGAGGCGGCGCTCCGGTCCCGGCGACACGTCAGGAAGCAGAGCACGCTCTCCAGCACGTTCTCCAGGACCTGGTCCGGGTACGGCGCCGGGAAGAGCTCCACGGACGTGGAACCCCCGCCGCAGCCGCCCACGCCGCCCTCACCGCCGGAGCCGGATGCCAAGATTCCGGCGGCGCAGGGGCGGGGAGGCTTGGTGGCGGGATCCGACGGCGGAGATCGATCGTCGTCCTCAGACATTTGATCTGGACAGTTGAGAATCAATGAAGGGATTATTAGAGAGAGGATTTGGGAATCTAGAAATCTCCCTCTCTCTCTCTCTTTCTCTCTCTATCTCCTTGGGTGCTTCAGATCAAGAGTTATGAGGAAGAGGAAGGGATTTTAGAGAGAGAGAGAGAGAGGGGAAATTTGATTAGAGAGAGAAGGGTGGGGAAAACTGGGGGAGGGGATTATTATTATTTTAGTTTTAATTTAGTCACAAGAGAAGAGAGTGAAACAGTCCGCTCTGCTGTCTGTGTCTCCCAGCATTGGGATTCTCCATTGCTCTCTCTCTCTTTCTCTCTCTTTCATCTGCAATATCCAATGGCTCTCCACACTTCTCCTCCATTATTTGCGGGTTTTTTTTTTCCCCTTTCTTTTTGTTTTTTTTTTTTCTTTTTTTTATGTTTTCGCCTTTACGAGCTTCTACTTTTTTTATTGCTTTAATTTCCCTCTCTCTCTCTCTTTTTATTTTAATATATTTTATGGAAAAAAGTTATATGGGTTTCTGAACAAAACACCCCTCATTCTCAACTCGTTTGTAAAATGTGAATTCTTCCCCATGACTTTCCCAAATTTGTACTTCTATCGTACATGTTCTCTTATTATATTCATTCATAGAAAAGATAAGCATGGGAGGAATTATACATACATATATATTTGTGTTGAAATTGAGAGGAAGGAATTCGAATTTTTCATTTGAGATTAATTGTTCTCGTGATCATGATTAGATAAAATTTTGACCGTTGATAAATTTAATGGTTCAGAATATTGATATTTTTCCACTTGTTAAAAAAGAATTCCACTAATATCTCAAATGAGTTTGTATTTAATAAGCAAAAAGAATATTATTAAACTTAAATCTAGTCTCAAAATAATTCTATTGATTGGTTAAAAAGGCCTCATCTTCCTCCCTAAGTGATTCTTTGTTGCTGAATTTATTTGCAATCCAAAGGAAATGTGCGAAAAGGAAAACCATTTTGGTTGCTATTTGTTACAATCATCTTAGCAAAAGATTGAAAATATAATTACTCCGAATTTCTCTAAGTAAAAGAGTATGGTTACACTATTTTATATTTCATAATAACTATATTTTAATTATTCATTATTGTGGCATAATTTTCTTGTATAAGTAATTAAATTTGGTAATATGAATGGTTATAGGTATCGCATAATAGTAATTTTACACTTAACTACGCTATAAAATATATAGTTTAAATTTGCAATCTCAAGTTTTTTTTTTTTTTTTTAAATTGGTAATGTCCTTCCATCAAAAGCAAAATATTTGCTTGTAGTGATTTCTAGTAGTTATGACTAAGGTTGACAATACAGGTCTCGAAATCATGACACGATTCGAAAATAACATGACTTTTACGGGTTAGGGTTGGAAGAAAAGCTGGACAGGTAAAAATGGAGTCCACCTGAATGTGACATGACAAAAACGGGTCGATTTTTAGGTTTAACCCGTCTAACCCAAACGCAACCCGTTTTCTCTTGTGCAGGTCACTGAACACTTAAAAAATTAAAAATTAAATCTATTTATATATCTATGGTATGTTATTGATGAAGCTCTTTATTATTTTTGTAGGATTTTCAACAAATTAGATATGATTTATTTATTTGAATTAGTTTTGATGGATTTAATTAGATTACTTTGATTAAATTGGGATATTATTTCATCAATTTTGTGTTAATTTTAATTCACGGGTAAATAACATCTGAGCCCTCGGTTGGTTCACCATTCCAACTCAAAATTTTCATATCAGTTTTTATCTTTTTTAAAAAAAGTTTTTTACCTTTTCTGAAAAACTTTTTGTCTTTTCTGAAAATTCAATAAAAATTACTGTTGAAATTTAAAATTTCCAACTCAAACTGGTGAACCAAACAGAGCCTCACAAGTTAATTTTGAGTCATTGGTCAATTTCAGTTCGTATCGTATCAACTTATTTCATGTTTATGTCATAATTTTAAGAAAATTCGTGCCACAGGTGGGGTTTGGATTAGGAGAAAAACAAAAAAACAAAAAAGGATCGACATCACACGAACACGACCCGCGACATTGTGACCCCTAGTTATGCCTTTGGAAATGATATAATTTTAACTGTTTTGTTTTAGCTGAGCAACTGTATATTATAGAAGGCAAAAGAACTAATGGTAATAGAAAAATTATGCAAAAAACTTCCTTGGAATGCGACTTTTCCCTTGAATAAAATGAATGGCAATGACCTTTTTAATGCACTTTATAAATTCTTCTTTTTTTTTTTTTTTTTTTATGGAAGAATTAACGAGTTCCAACTTCTAAGCCCTTACACTCTACTTTCCTCTAATCATGCAATCAATCATTATGCAAGAAAATATCCAAAATGAAGTTTACACGGCAAAAAATAACAACAATAATAAAATAAATAATTAATTAATTAATTATTCTGTACTTGTAAACGTTTTAAGCATTGTGTTAAAACCAATTTGTGTTGAATTGGGAATATAAGGTAGGTTACCACCTTTACAGGGACATATTTGTTGACATTAAAGCTATTTTTCGATCTTAGATACGGTAGATTTGTACATATTCACAATTTAGTACAAGCACATGTTGAATCTTTTTCTTTTTTCTGCTTCTAAGTAGATGACATATAAGTAATATTTAACTATTTTAATCTTAAACATGCGATCTACGTCAAAGAAAATTCTATGTTAGGTTCCATTTTAACAGTTAAATCTTTATTTGATACTGTCAGTTTTAAAAATCTATTTTTTTTTTATTTTGACATAAATTCAGCCAAATTAAACATCTATAACATATATTATTTACAATGATATTCTATGTAAAATATTCCTTGGTCAAATTATTACATATAAATGTGAGTGTTGTGAGGTGCTCTTTTTACGTATTCGAAGTTCTTATTAGCATTTGCTGAATGTCCAATTTATATAATAATTTTCGAAATTTGAGTAGTTTGAGAGTTTTCAAAACTAAAATAAATACACATGAAAATTCAAAGGGAACATTTCTGTTTTGCGTTTTGTTAGTATATTTTTGCGTTTATTTCATAATAATGGAGGTAGTTTCTCCACGTTCTTGTATTTTTGTGTGTCCAATCCACCAGAGTTAATTATATGCAGCGTTGAGATAATCTTTTTGCTATGTATTTTTTTGTCTTGATAGATTGGAGTTTTTCATCAATTATAACAGTGTTGTTAAAAGAGTCATATGTATAATCAATGATTGGTGTGCTTTTTTGATTTCTTATTGGTGGATGTCGGTACACCTTTTACCCACTTGTGCATTTGGTTAAAATTTACTGATAGAATCAATTTGTAATTAAGGTTAAGTTTCATTGTATCATGAGATCATTCAAAAGTATTAATGTTTATATTTTATTGATTTCTAATACAATTATCCTTTTCAAAAAAATAGAAATAAAAATTCAAAGGGACAGAAATGTCAAGTTACTGAAGCTTGGGTGGGTTGTTTCTATAATTAGACAAAAAAAGTGGGCCACATTCACGAGGATCCCCAATTAAAAGAAATTACTCAGCAAGGTAGACGAGCAGGGGAGCTTTTTTGTGCTTATTTTTTATTTTTTTCCCTCCACGCATTTTGAAAGGGTAGTGAAAAGCACGGTCCAATCAAAGAGGAGTAAACTGTAAACAGTTGTTAGTTACAGGAGTTTCAGGAGGGGGAACCTGACAAAAAAGGACAAAACCAGCGGAGCCCACAGCACAGTCTGTCACAGTCGATTCCACGCGCTCTTCAGCGCGTCAGTTGGTAGCTTTTCTCTGAACGTGATCTCTCTGCTTACTCCTTTAGCTTGGTGGAGGAAAAGAAAATTTTTATAAAAAATATTAATTAATAGGAAATTTGTGGTAAAGTACATTAAAAAAAAAAACCGTATCATAAGGGGGAAAAGGAGGGAGAGAGAGAGATTTCTATTGAGGATCTTGGAAAAAAAAAAAAAAAAAAACCGTTATTAACAGTGTTTTATTTTCAGTCGTTTAATTTGTCTGAGAAACTATTTGAACTGTACGTAATTTTAACTAGATTGAATATTCAAAAATATATATTTTTTTAATATGAGATCTTACTGTGAAATGATCCGAAAAAGACAATATTAATATAGTTTGAGGATTTAACACTTTTTTTTTTAATCATTAAGTATGAAAAATATTCTATCATAAATAATTATATATATTTTTTCAAAAAAAGTAAGGAAGAGTTTGTCCTTCGATGAAAAAGAAACCACTCTCTTCCTTTTTTTTTTTTTTTTGCTTAATTTCTGTTTTTTTTTTTTTAAATTGGCCCAGTTGGCTGAGGTTAGCATCAATTGTCCTTTTTGTTTGGATTTATTCTATCCGACTTTTTTTTTTTTTCCCCTTGTTTTCTCGTCCTTTTCACTTGACAAGTAAATTTCAATTATACGTGTATAATTGCCTGCCTAGATAAGATAATACATTGATTTTTGAGTCAGATAAGTTCGGCTCGTTATCTATCTTTCTTAGTAAAAGCTAATTTCCTTTGTTTTTCTTTGTGTTAAGTCACGTCATTAAGAACTAACCCCTCCCTTCCAAAAAAAAAAAAAAAAAGAAAAGAAAAAAGCAATAGCAATGGCAATGAATACGCTAGGAGCCCCCATCACCAAAAGAACGGAGACGATTTCTTGGAGCAAAATCGTGGAAAGAATGAATCTACTTTAGTTGACAAAGTGGAGTGACTGTGAGTTTCTTGGTTAAAATTAAATGTATCAAAATGCCTAGTGTCGATCTACCTACCCTTTTGGGGGTTAAACCAACTCCGTTCTTTATTTATTTATTTATTTATTTATTTATCAAAGAATAATTTAGTGATAAATATTCAAATTCTGTACCTTTTAATAAAATCATATATGAAATTATTGTTAGACAATACTTGTAATTATATATTTTTTTCATTTATATTATATGACTTCTTTCTCGTGTGATGTAAGATTGATTAAGATAGTAAGACTCTTTTGTATTCTTTTTTCTACAGAAAACGAATATTTAGAATATTAATTTCTTTTTTTCTTTTTTCTTTTTTCTTTTTTTTTTGGTCTAGGGAGAGAGAAGCAAGAACTTCATCTCTTTGTTCTTAATTTTTTTTTAGGGGACTCCTTTTTTCTTATTACTGTGAATGATACCATTTTCATCATTTTGTGTTCCTAGAAACCTTCATTTTTTTGTGTAATATACGCAAAGACTTGGGCTAAAATAATTATTCATGTGGCTTAAAATAGTAAACGCAGCAAGCTATTTCTTTATTATTTTATTTTTTATTTTCACTCTTTGTCAACTAAGTTTAGAAGTGAGTTATTGACTATAGGGCATAGGCCATAGAGCATGTGAAAAGTGAATTTCATCATAGTTATGGGAACTATTGTTTTCTCCCACCTTTCCTATCGTGGTATGTAACTAAGCTATTACCAACAAAATATTAAATACTCTCGACCTCCCTTCCGTTATTATTTATATAAAAAAAAAAAACAAAAAAGACAACCAACCAAATAAAGTTGCAGCATGGTTACCAAAATAACCTAGATATAATTTTACATTCGATTCTATCGTAAGGTGAAGGGTTCAAATTCCCCTACTTCTAAATTCAAAAAATTAAAAAAAATAAAACTATTGAATTTAGATGAAATCGAAAACAATAGTTTGGTAGAAACTTAAAAAATAATAATAATAATAATAAATACATGCTCTTTTGGTCATGCCTTTCTTGCTTGCTAGGTGACAGTCACATGGTTATTACATCATCGTTGCGTGATGGTCACGTTATTGTCATGTACTTTTTTTTTTAATTTTGGCTTTTACTTTGTTTATCTATTCCGTGTATTTCATAAAATTAGTATATTTGATTAAGAAGATATACAGCTTTAAAAAAAAAATTTCATAAAGCCTTCAGCTTTATTTAAAATCTTAAAATGTGTTAAGAAAAAAAAAATCAATATGAAGCTTGTTTTATTTGTCTTGAAATTTTTTATAATTTAAAAAAAATAATCTTCTTTGAACTAGTCCAAGTAAAGTAATGAACTTTTAAAATTTAAATTACAAAATTATGTGAATAATGAAATTGAAAAAAAAAGGATAAAAATTGAATTATAATTTTAAGATTTGGGTCATAATCTCAAACACTTTAGAGTCAAATTTGATGCTGTAAATATGATAATAGGTCAAAATAATAAAAAATAAATAAATAAATGAATAAAAGAGGATCTGATGCTGATCTTTGGGCGGGTACAAAATTTGGACTGGGCCGTCAACATCAAAGACCATTGAGGTTTGAGGACTAAAGTTGATATAGGCGTGTTTTTAGACCAAATATTGTTCGTGATGTGAGATCTAAAGGGCAAAAACCATGTCATTGATGTGTCAAGTACTCATATGCTTCAAAGATATGAAAATAGATTCTCAGGCCACACATAACAACTTGAGGAATCTCTTTCAGGTGATTTGCTAATTTTATATAACCATTTATATAAATCAGTAAAGTTTGAAATATCGGAGGACCATATAAGTTCCACAGTGTAATTTTATGTTTTATAATAGGTAACCATTATAAGATCATTATTACGTAATATTTCGTATTGATATATGTTACTTGTAGTAAAAGTTTTAAAATATAACATATTAGATGTAAAGTTACATAAATAATAAATCTAGTAGTTTTTTATGAGTATAAAAAAGTTAATTTAACAGATTAATAGGTCGTTGCACTAAAGACTTGTCATATATATGTATGGAGTTATATAAAATTCGTATTGTCCTTAACGTAACATATAAAAGTGAGAAATGTATCATGATAAAAATTTTAATGTCGTTTTTGTTTTGAATAAATATCATATTACAACACTTATTTGTACATGTTACGGAGAATAGTGATGACAGCCGAACCCTGTACATCTATATGTGTGTATAACTGGGCAGTGTTCTGCCTAGCTGTAGTTGACAGACAAAGGGAAAAAAACAAACGAAAACTTGTTTGTGATATGGCATTAAATGAGTCTCCTCCCAAAGGCACTGCCCAGATTTGATCTTGTTTTGTTCATATTCGTTTGGAAAGTTTTGAAGAAAGCCCCATGTGTTTTCGCAAAGCCAAATCAGACTTCTTCTTCTTCTTCTTCTTCTTCTTTTTAAATAAAATTTTTAGGCTGAACTTCTTTAGATCTTGTCATGCTGATAAGAAAAAGCCTTGAAGTTGGAGTTGGAGGTTTCCTCTCCAAACTAATAATATTTTCAAATGCTTTTTGCAACATATTTTCAACTCTATTAATTTTGGATATTTATTTGATGGTAATAACAAATTTGAACACTTGAAAATAAACAATGACATCCATGCAATATTATGTACGTATAGTAGAAGAAACATTCAAATGAAATCCATGAAATATGAGTTTTAGATCTTTGTTCAAGTTTTGTTTTCTTGTTTTTGGTACAAGGATAATGGGAAAAGAAGTTGGAAATAAAATGGAGGAGAAGCAATTCTTGAGTCAACGAAGCGAGCTTAAAATTGAACAAAAATGTTGGAAGAAAGAATGAAGAGAAACTTAATTTAACGTACACAATCACACTATGTATGTGTGTATAATATATACACACGCACACTGTTGGAAAAAAAAAAAAAAGTAGTTTTGTGTTATTAGAGCTGCAAAAAGAGTGCAAGGGTTAGATGTGAAGAACACTGCCGGTAGGAGAAAATTCCGCTTCAACTTGGCAATAGTGAAATCCCCGCGACAAGCTCAAGCGGACATGGCAGCAACATTTTCTCTCTTTGCACATATATGTTTGTGGTTTCTCCAAGTCAGTCACAAACCAAGCCTTCAAGGACCTACGACTTCGAAACTAAGGGTTTGTTTGGTGAATGAATTGAGTTTGAGTTAAGATGAAATTTTTAAGTTTGAGTTGAGTTAACTTTTTAAAAAGTAATTATAAACTTTGTTGACTTTTCAGAAATAAAACAAAAATTAAGATGAAAAAGTACCAAACAAAGCATAAGCCCCATATCCTCGTATGCACATAAAAATTACCATTTTTTACTTTAAAAATGATACTAAAAGGTATCAACACTATTCATAATTTTAATATAAATTTTGAGTTGTCACCTCGATGAATACAATATATTGTTATTAATGGAAGTTACAATCTTAATCACTAAAATAACGACACTAAGTATATGCAATAATATGTAATTTTCTATGTATTTTCTCCGGGACAAAGCTTTGAATAAACCCACAAAATTTAATATCCATTATCTTGTATTTTGAAATGCCTTCTACTATAAATCATATACATATATATATATATATTTATATACTTACATACTTGTTATTGGATAGTTACTCATGTACGCAATAGAGTACAATACTGAAAAACTGAAAATTTTCTCCATTTATTGATCATTTCTTTTTTCCTTCTACCACCTAATTTCTCTATATTTCATGTGTCAAAATTAACACAAAATTCAATAGATCTTGTTAATCAATGTGTTCTTAAGAGGGGGAAAAAAACAATATAATTCAGACCAATTCGACACATATCCATGAATTGCGCCAACTAGTTTTGGATCAGGACAATCGAGAGAGAAAGAGAAAGAGAGGATGTTAGAAAGAGGACAATGCAGCCACCAGACAACCCCATTTGGGAAATTGTTGTAGTTTAGTTAAAAGGCAATTGTGATTTTTCCACATAACATGTGAAAGGGAAAGTCCACCATTTAAATATATATTGAAACACAAGCTGTTCTTGATTAGATATCTTATCTTGAACCAACTATATCAGCAACTTAAATTCAATTAGACAAAAACTTTTTTTTCCGTTTTTTTTTTTTTTTTTTTTTTTTAAAGTTCTATGTTCTATTTTCTATGTTTTTATTTTTCAATTGTTTTGGAGTAACGTGTTTGATGGTGATATAACTAATGTGGGGTTCGTATGCCTTGGTGAAAAATCTATTGAGCTTTGTCTCCTGGGCTAGAAGGAGTCTTTCCTTTTGTTTTTTGGTTTGTTTGTTTCTTTATGACCGCTTTTCTTTTCTAAAATTAAAAAAGAAATGAAAAAAAAAAAAAAAAAAAACCTGTTGAGCTTGTAATGCAAGCGGAGCTGACAGGTTCAGTCTTCAAAGTAAAAAATAGTAATTACCTGACCATGAAGAAAGAAAAAATTTACTGTTAGAAATGTATTTTTATCAAGGTAGTAGGTATTGTTATTTTAACAGTGTGATCAATAAGTATTCATATTAAAAATTTACAACACGTAATGCAGAACTGTTTCTAATCATATACAAGTTGATCCAATAACTAAAAACATTAACATGTAATAACAACGTAAAAATACAATTTCCATCATAAGCTTTGCCCATGAAGAATATGGAGAATTCTACACTAGCTACTGAAAAGATAACCTACTAGAATGGATTTATTGTAAACTGTAATATCTATATTAGAAATTGTTATATTTTTATACCTTTTCATTTTAACGTGATTTCAACCGGATCGAACCTTTCATAAGCATACAATACTTCTAAAGACCCGGCTAATATTAGCCTCCTTTTGAACAATGTAAAAGTTGTTTAAAAAATTTTTTTTTTCCCTTTGATAAAAAAATAAAATTAAAAAAATTGTAGTTCGAACCACATTTTCTTAAAAGAGTGAAAAAAAAAAAAAAAAAAAAAAAAAAACCTCAACGTAGCAATATAGCAAGAAAGTTTACGTTCCTACAATTGTCTTTGAAGAGTGAAGCTTGCTTTCTAATCAATCTATCGACTAATAGTTATTCTGTTTTCGGTATAAAGGGATGCTAAAGTAAGTGAGTACACAGAGGTCAGTCAGATGAACAATTGGATATGATTTGCAATTCTGCAGAATCTCCTCATGGTTTTCAAGGCATTTCGTAGGTTTTTCTTGGAGAGCATAAAATAGAATAACATGCATCATCTGATTCTAGGGAATGTACAATGGTGGTGGGGCTCTTTTCACATTTCGTAACAATTTTATTCCTTACTATTCGCACTAAATCTTAAAATAGTGAGATCATGTGTTCATACTAAATTTTTTAAAAACAGTGAAATTATATGTTTGATGTATATAAACCTTTGAAAATTATCGAGTAGATTGTGAACTGATCTTATTTTGTCCTACTTGTGATATCGATAGATTTCAAAAGTGATGGTCGGTGACGACGTGAAAACACCATTTCTCAAATCTGGAGATATGAGAGAGAGAGAGAGAGAGAGAGATTGCTTTTAAAAAGATGCTTGTAGGGAGAGTAGGCTTTTGGAGCTATAAGTACTAAGAGTAGTAGAGTAAAAAAAACGACAGAAAGTTATGACTAAGGAACGAGACAATGGTGGGGAGGGTAAGTGAGTGACAGAATGTCGAATTCCCGAAATGAGGGTGTTGGGGCAAAAAAAAAAAAAAGAGAGAGAGAGAGTGAGAGAGCTTCTGAAATGACTCATTTCATTTTTGAAATCTTTCTTTGGACAAAATGTAGTGGTATTTTTTTTTTTTTAGCTAAAAAAAAAAAAAGTTCTTTTAAAGGTGGTTAGATCTGATGTCGGATTTTTCATTGAGAGTTTTTTTTTTAATTTTTTTTTCGAACAGATGACTGAGTACTACCGCGTTAAGGGGCTGGCCTGCAAGTTTTGGGGTCTTTCTTTTCGATTTTGGACAGATCCAATGTATCGGAACTCAGAGCCAGCCATGGATGTTGTCAGTTAGAAACTATGTTTGGGCCTCTCATGGGCTTCCAATTTTGCCGAGGCCCATGAGTCCACCAAAATGTTTGCTTGCAATTATCAGAGCTCTGTGTAGAACGATGGAATCGTTTGTCAGGCGCCACAGGGATGACAATTTTATCCGCCAACCCACCCGATTGTATATATTCATCTAAATCTCTATGAGGTATAATAAAAACCTGATATTTTTCAGGCACGGGTTTAAAAAGTTCCTGCTTTGATAATATATAATAAAACAGGAACTTTTCCGGTTTTCATTTATGGGCGTGGAGTGGAGAAGGTCTCCTCGCACGTTGTCATCCCTAACGATAAGAGTTTGCGACCACATCAAAACCTACAACCCGAACGAAAACTCGTTTGTTCCTCAAGACGAACAAAGCCCGTAGACTTTGATAAATAAATACCAACATTTCAACATGTCCTATGGATATGGAGCAAACGTAAGGTCCATGCTAAAAGAATAATATCACATTTCTAGACTAGTATACTCCTCTACATGGACTAAAAATGAAATTTGGAATTTAAAGAAGAGAAGAAATATTACCATAACTTCAATATTTTCTATTTATAATTAGCGCATGGGACAACGAGAAGAAATTATAGAAGAGAAGTAATGTCAATTTCATTTTTGGTCTTTAATTAAAATGTGCACAATAATTGTTGATGGGCGGTCAATGAAACCAGCTAAAAATAAAGGATTCGTGGTGGCCCGACTCGAGCAGGGGGCAATATCAGACACTTATTGTCTTGCAACTTCACAAGATCTGATATTATCCCTTTGACCAATCCGGGAACTCCTCTCCGTTTCACATGTGATTAGGCAGATCAAAAAGGCATTGTACCATTTACACCAAGTCTTTTTCATCTAGTGTTGTGTCAATAAATTTTGATATCAATATTTTGATGCTGAAAAGAGGGCTCCAACCTCCCCAGCAATATCACACTCACTCATCATCCTTTGTTACTTTTCTCTCATCCTCTTTCACTCTTCTTACTTATGCTACACTTGGAACAAGCCTAAGAGGCCCCTGGACCTATTGATTCGCTGACCACTAATTAGACGCCTTCAAGGGGATGTGGCGGACGAAGGCCAAGATGATCTATCCAAAAATAAATTCTCAATAATTTATACTCCATTTGGTGAAACTGTTTGAGTTGAAATTTTTAAGTTTGAGTTTGTTGATTTTTTAAAAACTAGTTATAATTTTTATTGATTTTTCAGAAAAAAACAAAAACTGAGATGAAAAATTTAAGTTTAAGATATTTCACTGAACGGAGCTTTAATAAATTTAATCTATATCTTTTTTCTTTTCAAAAGTTTGTCTAGTTTATTCCTTTTAGAACCATGTGCCTTACTCGAGGAGAAGCATCCCAAGAAATGTAAGTTTTTTTTTTTTTTTTGGTGAAATTTTAACGATAGTACATTGTCATTTGGGAATCAGGATTACTAATAGAAACTGTTTTTTTATTCCTTAAACAAACGGTCCGATTTATTATTG
This sequence comes from Ficus microcarpa, assembly GCA_025413485.1. Lineage (NCBI taxonomy): Eukaryota > Viridiplantae > Streptophyta > Magnoliopsida > Rosales > Moraceae > Ficus > Ficus microcarpa. The sequence goes on along the minus strand of CM046377.1, from coordinate 43,008,426 downwards.
CAGTAATTCAGGCATTGTAACATTTAATTAAAATCTTAAAGCAAAAGTTCTTTTTTTTTTTTTTTTTTCCATTGTTTTAATTTCTTCCAATTCTTTGAAAAAACATAAAGCATTCGACAGCAAATCAGCAACATAAGAAAAAATAGTAACGGTAACGAGGTTAGCGGAAAATGGCATATTTGACTACTTGATTGACATTTATATCTTCGTTTTTCAACCTTTTCCCGTCTTCGAATATCCTCGTCGTCCCCCTCTTTCTCTCTCCCATCTCTCTCTCTTCTCGAATTTTCCATTCTCCAATCCCCCCCCCCCCCCCCCCCCCCAAAATCCTTCATCTCCCTCCTCGCCGACGAAGAATCCGACTCCGACGCCGACGACGATGAGCCATCAGCAACAGCCCTCCGATACCTCCTCCACCGACACCAAAACCCCCCATTCCGATCCCTCCCCCACCTTCAACAGCCCCCCACATTCCTCCGACTACGCCCCTTACCCCAAGCTCCAATCCGACGACGTCGCTCCTCCCCCTCACTCCGACACTTGGACCTCCGTCTCCATCTCTTCCCACCCCCAATCCCCACCGGAACCTCCCTCCGGCCCTCCTGCTCCTCCTCCTCCTCCTCCTCCTCCGGCCACGCACTCCGAACCTCGGGCTCCGATCGTCGGAGATGCCGCCACCTCGTTGCCGCAGGAGTCCAACCCCTACGTCGCCCCTCCCGCGCCGCCTCCGCCTTCCTCCGCCAAGAGTGAGTTCCCCTGACAATCTTTTACTCCTTCGATCGATCGTCTTCTGGTGTCGGATTTGAGTCTCGGTTTTTCTAGGGTTTTCGTTTGAAAGAAATGGATTTGTGCGTTTTTGGTTTTGTGATCAGATAAGATGGATTCGGTGAAGGATGTTCTCGGGAAGTGGGGGAAGAAGGCGGCGGAAGCCACCAAGAAGGCGGAGGATCTCGCCGGGAACATGTGGCAACACTGTGAGTCTTGTTCGTTATGTGGTTTTGGCAGTGTTTGTTTTCTTTTTTGTTTTTGCGTGTATGGCAAGCATTGAAGTACTCGGGTTTGCTGAGAACAAGTAACTATTTTGAGGCCAATTTGTTAGTGATAACAATCAGTTCAGTCAATAGATGTATGCAGTTTAATTAGTAAATTTTATTTCCGATAAGGGTATCTATGTTAGTGATGTATTGTGATCGGTGACAAATTAGCCTTATGTTTTTTGACCGCAATTCCAAATTTTTTTTTAGAAGAGTATCACCTTCTAATAGATGTTGCGCATGCACTAAAAATGGTTCTAGAAATGATGGGTATTGGGCCGCCATAAAGATGGGTTTTTTCACTTTGTTAATTTAAGTATTGTATCGTCTAAGGATCTTTTCCAAACAATTTGTCGCAATTTGTATTCACAATGGCTTTAGATTATGCCTGGGAGAATGCGACAGTTTTTGTGTTATGGCAAGATAATGGAAATACATGACGATGCATGATAGTAGAATCTCTGTTATTGGGAGATTTATGTTTAATATTATCTGGCTCTCATTGAGAGCAACAAAGTCAAAAAGTTTTGTTACCTTTTTGATGTTTTTGTTGCCCCCAAAGTCTTTCACCAATAATTAAAATGTGCCACAAACGAAATATCTGTGGCAGTTACTTGATGTTTGCAACGGGCTTTACAAGTTTAGCTGAATCTGAACCTTGTCCTACTAGTTACCACTATTTACTTGTAGTCGTGTGCTTTTAGTTTACGCTCGACTTTAGTTTTTTGCTTCTGGTTTGCTCCACATTCCTTTCCGTGCCAACTCATGACTGTTGTGGTTACTATTATTTCATGTTTAGTTGCTCTATAAGATTCTGTGTATATTTAATAAGCAAATTCTGTGCTAAAACTGTAAAATTTTTCTTGAACCAGTGAAAACAGGTCCTAGTCTTGCTGATGCTGCTGTTGGAAGAATAGCTCAGGGAACAAAAGTACTTGCAGAAGGTGGTTATGAGAAAATCTTTCAACAAAATTTTGAGACTGTCCCTGAGGAGCAACTTCAGAAGACATATGCATGCTACCTATCCACATCTGCTGGTCCAGTAATGGGAATTTTATATTTGTCCACTGCAAAGCTTGCGTTTTGCAGTGACAGCCCACTGTCTTACAAAACTGGTGACCAGACTGAGTGGAGCTATTATAAGGTAGATTTCTCATTTTACTTGCATGTTATCATTGAAACAAATGTTGCCTCTTCCTTCACTAAAAACAGTGGGTTAGTATCATATTATATCCTTTAGAAGCAGCTGTTACCTATTCTTTTGGTAATGCTTGACCATTAAGTTGATATTAAAATACGTGTTCCCAAAAATAGGCTCGGTATCTATCTTCTATGATTGCATTGTGCGTCACTATGCTTGACCATTAGTTATATCGTAAGAAGAATTTTTGCTGATTGTCTACTCGTGGTGATTTGAGTTTCTACACATACCGAATTGGTATATATGTGTATCAATATACACACACTCTCGGAACACATGAGCATGTGTCTTCGCTCGTTTGTACCATCCACACGTATTATGTTTTCGGTTTGTATAGAAAATGTTTGTTGATGGAATTTGTCTCATTGCCCTCCATAGGTGGTTATTCCACTTCATCAGCTCAAGGCTGTGAATCCATCAACAAGCAAAGTCAACACAGCTGAAAAATACATACAGGTAATTTCTGTTGACAACCATGAGTTTTGGTTTATGGGCTTCGTGTACTATGACAGTGCCGTGAAAAATCTTAAAGGAGCGTTGCAGCCCGGTAGTGTTTGACGGGTTTTGGGCGAAACCTTCGCCACGTCAGGAAGAAAGTACATCAAGTTGGGTTTTAAGTTTGTTTTTTGGATACATGTATTCGTGCTATAAACACATCATGCGTTTACTTTGTTCTGGTTTGTGAGTCCACTGTAAAATTCTTTGGTTACTGGATCTTAAAGATCTTCTATTGATTTGTACTACTGTGATATTTGAGATGATAGGAAGCAACATATATGAGACAGTTGTAAATGACATTTGTGATTTAGAGCATATATTTCGTTGTTACTGTTTGGTACAGTACATTTTTACTAGGCAACTAAGTTTTTTTGTTCGATTGCTGACCGTGGTTAGCAAACTCATTACGCTTGAGTTTGTTTGTTTATTTATTTATTTTTTGAACTTGGGGTGGGGAGATTCGAGCTCCTCGCCTTTTGATGAAATTAGATACGGTATTACCGTTATGCTTTGCGTGCAACCACCACTTGAGTTTATTTTCAGGAGTATGGAAAAATGATAATTGTTTTTTTAATTGAAAACGTATCATGCTTGTTTTTCTTTTCGTTTTTTTTTTTTGTTTAGATTTATTTTGCTCGTTTATGTTTAATTATCTTCACCATTTTCATCGTGATTACTCTATTTTGTTCTACTAAATTCAATTATGCAAGTCTAGAATCTTAGCGTTGTCAGTATACTCAGAGTTTACTCAGGCTAAACTCGTGCTAGGAAGATCTAATTTTCTCTCTTCACGATAAATTTACAGCCAAAAAATTGATAATTGTGAGGCGGCCTCAGCAGACGAACACTTTGATATTGAAAACTGGAGATTTATTATTATTATTTTTTAAATTGTAAGAAAGTGATTAAAAAGTGTAGAGGATGACATACTCAAATATATAGATCCTTCTCAAAATAGATTATCCATATACCTTGACCATCACGGTGGTGACAACTAGAACTCAAGACAAGAGAGCAAGCGTCTAAGTATGGGGCGTCTAAGCACCATACTTGGCCATTTGGGGTAAACTTGAGAGAAAGTTAACAACAAGAAACCCCAAAAAAGGGGGACCCTTGGAGGCAATTCTGTCTTATTCAGAACTTCCAATAATGCATGTTTTTAATTTTGACTGTTTTAGTCGTCTAAATAAGTGTTACAAGCGCAAGATTTTCCTGGATTGTGAAGTGAAGTTTCTGAGGAGCAAAATGCCGTCTTTAGACCGTGGTCTATTTGTCTATTGTTATCTTAGTAAGTTTTTTTTTTTTTTTTTTTTGGTTCCCTATAGTAATGACCATGATACTTTTTTTCAAGTGACTGTTGGGGGGGGGGGGTCTACACAAGGAGCGCTCAAACAAGGGAAGTGGCGAATGTGGTCATGTTTCTATCTTTATGGAAAATAAAAGGAAGATCAAGTACAGAGTAGGGCCCATAACGAGCCCAATTAGAGAACTTTAAGGGCCAGCCTCCCATTGCCAATCTCTACACCCCAACAACCGGCAATTATCAACTGGATTGGAAACAAACAGAAAACGCAAACATGACACATAACACTTTCATATTTATGTAACATGACCCATCTATTTCTTGCTTTGAAGTCCAACTTTAGCCTTGTGTCTTTTTAGCAAGGTGATAAGTTATCGATAAGTTATCTTTTTACCGATAATATATGTTTTAATATGTTTAATGTAATTAAAATTGCATAATGTGTGTGTTTATATATATATATATATATATATAACAAAACATGGTAAAAATTTGACGGTTTAATACAATTTCATTTCTTCTCTTAATGAAAGGAAACATATCAATAGACTTGTATTTGCACACCTTAACAAAGAATTCTCACGTTTACTTTACAAAAAAAATTTTGGCATTTAAAGAAAGTCTCTCTTTAATATAATGTTATTTTTATTGTTAAATTTAGTAATTATTATATTTTGTGATAAATTTGCCATATCAAACATAACAAATGTTAAATTTGACATTTGATTACTATATTAATTGATACATTGCTTTTGTTTTTCGTTTAAATATTACAACGATTCCAAATAATGTTAAAATTAAATTTTTTTATTTTTATAACTTTCAAAGCTTAATTACTAAAAAAATAATATTGAAAATAGCATAATACACTAGAGCACAATGTATAAAAAGGGTGCTTTTACACTTTTCTTGGACCAAATATAATATTGACATTCGGTCATATTAATATAACTAAAATAAGAGAAAAGATCACAAATGTCACTCTTCAAAAACCTCTTGACATTTGCCACATTTTTTTACACTTTACTTCTTTTCCACTCAATAGTATTAGTCAAAGGTCAACCTTATATGTTTTTCCTAAATTTCCCCTATTAAAAGAAAAAATTGCTAAGATACTATATGTATTCTACCAGATGTCATCAGAATCAACAGTGATCACCAGAATATTATAGTAAAATATTATATATGATCTATCAGAAGTTTTTTTTGTTTGTTTTCAACATAGATAACTCGACATATTTGACTCTGGTGGCCGATTGCCAATGTTATTCATTAGAAATATTCTAATAAAATATATATTTTTTATAATCTACCAGAATATTTTTTATTCTCAACATTGATCAGAAAATGTCTTCAACGCCGCGTTGCTGGTGCATGTTACAGGAGTATTCTGGCGAAACATTTTTGATAATCTACCAAAATATTTTTGTTTTTTGTTTTTTGTTTTTTTTAATTTCTAATAGAAAGAATATCCAGAATATTCTATAAGAATATTTCAGTCGCCAGACATGCCCAACCTGCCCAACCATTAATGTTAAAAACAAAACTATTCTAGTAGAATATTTTCCAATGCTCACGATCGGAGTCAAAGATATCTGACCATCTATGTTAAAAACAAATATATGTATATTTTTTTAGTAGAATATCCAAAATATTCTATTAAAAATAATCTGGTGGCCAATGCCAAAGGCTGGAATCGATATTGATGGTCATTGCTGATTTTGATAACATCTAGTAAAATGTATATAGTTTCATATATAAGAGACTTAATTTAAAAAATAAAATTCAGAAAATTAAAAAAATATATAAAACATGTCAAAAAAGGAATAAAAAGGATCGTAAAATTTTCCATAAAGAGAAAATTAGTTGTGTAATTTTCTCCTTAAAAAAAGAGCTATAGTTTTGGGTCGTATTTAACTCTTTTGACAAACAGCTCTACTGATTTATTGGCATTAATCAGTTTTATTAAATAAAAAGTAAACAAATCTCACAACAACAACGGTCGCTCAAATCCAATTTCTCATCTCATCACGAAAGTTTGCTCTTATTTTTCGGTATATGCATTAATGGAAATTATGAGATTGCTAAAGCAGGTGTGAAAATGTCATTATCATTTACATATTGAACTAGTATGTATATATGTAAAGAAAATAGGTTGTTTAGAGTAATATGCAATTTATTCTTATATTAATTATATAATACTAACTTTTAAATATCAATTTATATGATTTATAAATTATTATTTTTTATTGATATATATTTAAAAAATTATATATTAATCGATTATATCTATTAATATAAATATGATAATCTATGATAAGTTGTTACTAAAAAAAATAAAGATTAAAGGTGATGTATACAACACTATGCTTTTAAATATATATATATATATATGTATGTCTAAAGACACACACTTCGAGATGTGATTACATGGCCAATGGCAATAGGAGGACCCCATTTGGGCTCTCTCTCTCTCAAATGCCGACAGTCACGGATTATGGAGGCACGTTAACATGTCAGCAAAGATGGAGAAAATAATCGATCGAGTTGACATCTCTCTCTGTGGTTTCAACTTCAACTTCAACTTCTCTCTAAAGAACCATGATTACTGAAACATGGGGCGCTTCCTTTTTTCCTCCTCTCAGTTCTAATTTCTTTTTATTTTTATTTTTCCTTTCTTTCTTTCCTTTCTATTTTTATTTTTTTTTCAAATGGTTCTCCCTTAGTCCATTGCTTTATCCACAATATACTGCCATATTTATCTTTAACATTGGGTTTGTATGGACAATAATATTACATACACACGTATTTGGCAAGTGTTAGAATATATCTATACATATAAAAACGAATATATGTAGTACACTTAATGGCTTTTGAATACTTGTCATTGAGGCCTAGCTTGTCTAATTTGTACGTCTATATTGTGTTATATATATATATAGGTTATAATATGGTCCTCTGAAGAAGACTCTACTTTTAAATATAATTGGATATAAAAACAAAAAATATAACATGATATTTATTTAACATAAGGTAAGTACCTATATAGAGCTCTACAGGTACGTATATGGCTGTGATAGTGTTCTTTAATTATGTAAAATAAATGACGTAAGTTCTTGAGTTAAATGCGAAGTCCAAAAACAATTTGATTGCTGTATTTGTATCAGCTGTAATTTCTGTCCTATTTTTTGTTGGTTAGCTGCTTTTCAGGCCACATATATATTCTCCACAGAGAAAAGCTGCAAAATGCATATGTCTTCCGTCCACATAAACATCGACCCACCATTATTTCTTTTTCCAAAATTTCAATATTCTACTAATTGAATTATGCATTGTATTAGTTCTTCACATCACTTTCTTAACACAAGTGTAAAAAGCATGTTTTCAAAGTATTTATCATAGCTTTTCACGTGTTTCATTATTATTATTATTATCAATGATGGAGTTAGTATTTCTTGATAAGGGGCTAAAATTTTTTTTAATTAAGGTTATACTAACATGTATATCTATATATAGAACAATTTTTGTTTATTAAATTTATGATTTATTGACACATAAAAGCATGAGTATTATATCTAAATAAGACAACACATCACTGTCAGTTATTTATTATTAAAAAAAAATGCAAGAAAGAACATGAAATTGAAATGTTGATCTTAAAATCTTCATAATACCATAGCCATTTAAGTTTCACATTTTGAAACTCCAAGTCTAATATATCACTTGTAAAAATAAAAAGAAAAATTTTATACACTTGTAAATAATATTATTCTCTCAATAAAAGAGCAGCTATGTTAAATTCATATACCTCAAAATATCTATTTATTTTCTTAAATATAAATTGTGTTCGACGATCTTTCATAGAGATAAACTCATCTATAATTAATTCATCACTAAATTCTGTAGCAATTTCCTTCTCAATTTTGTTAATCAAGCAGTTATTCAAAAAATTATCTTTCATATACGGCAATTACAGCCATGAGCCCAAAATTCTTCACAAAAAAGGCATGTCTAAGTTTATCATGAACTAAATTTAAAAAAAAATAAAAATTAGATTTAAATCTAGAATTAAACAATGCTATTTCTAATTTTCTCATATAAAATCCATAATAAAAACTAAAAATCATTAATTTCTTGAGCGATATATTTCCAATTTTCTAATCAAAATTAGCATATTATCACCAATACATAAATACAAACAAAAAAAAGTCAGAAAAAACGGTAGCACCATGGCCCGCCAATTTCATATTAAGACAAAAAGAAAAATCACAACTAAATAAAAAAAAAGAATCAAAACAAGAAGCGAGAAAAAAAATATAGACCTAAAGTGGAAACGAGAAGTTGAAGAATAATGAATTGAATAGACCGAGACAAAATTGTCTCAAGTTGAGAAGAAATCAATACAATAAATCAAAGAAAAATAAATATCACACCTTGAACAACATAGCAAATTTCCAAATTTATTTGGAAATGGCGGAATGGGAAAGTGAAAAGTTGGCTTCATTTGGAAGATTTTAGTTAATGTGTAGACAATATATTACTTAGCATAACAAGCAAGTCTTTTTAAAATACTGAGCTATTAAAATTGTTGTTCAAGTTTTGATTTTAGGTCAAGCTATTAGACCCACTAATGTATATATATTTAATAAAACGGTTTTATTTTTTAAAATCTAAATTATTTACCCAATACAATTTAGAGAACTCTTAATTTACGAGGGGCTAAGACTAGCTTATACACATATCAAATTTTTTTTTTAAACACCCCACTACAAAAAAATTTCAAAAAAAAATTAAGGGGCGATGCCCTCTCCCTCGGTCAGTGATCATCATCATCATCATCATCATCATTGTTGGAAATTTTTTTACGTGTTCAACTTCTGCAAGAATATTTTTGATATGTTTATACACTATGTTTCATTTGGTAAGTTAGTTTAACTTTAACTAAATTATATTTTTTCATATCAATTTTTGTCTTTTTCTTAAAAATCAACAAAATTTATAATTAGTTTTTGAAAAGTCAACTAATTTCAATTTAAAAATTTTATCTCCAACTAATTTATCTAATGGAGGCTAAATTATTTGCTAGGAAGAATATTCAACAGGCTTTTAGTACATAAGGGTCAAACACATATGTTATTTATCTAAGTAAGTTTTCGCGAGTTAAATGTGCCATAGGTTTAATAATATTAAGAAAAACACCTAAAGACATCTTCTTCTTCTTCCCTCATTTTTTTTTTTTTTTTTTAAGAGAGGGAGAGATTTGCAAGTTGACTACTTTAATCCCGTAATGCCTTTTTTAGTCGAGTCATGCACAGGTTTTGGAAAGTTATAATAATAAAATAATCATAATAATAGATAGCTTAGTACTCTAGTAATTAACTTACTTTGCAACTTTTTTTAACAAATAAACTGAGAGAGTAATTGATATGAAAGATTACTATAATATGTCTCAATTAGATCTGCACACATGAATTATTCCTTTTCCACAGGGAAGTCTTCAAGGATATTTCTTGTTTGTTAACCTATACCACGACACTTTGAACGGAGCCCATAATTATTTGAATGCATACTCACACAAACTCATACATTTTTTTTTTTTGTTTTTTTGTTTTTTGTTTTTTTTTTTGCTAGATAAAAGAAGAAAACATGTATATATATATATGTATATATAATGTTGGGTTCTAATCCTAATGTTGAAGTATCAACTTACATGACATGTAATTATCACTCTTTTATTAGTACGTGTTCAGTGGGTTTTCACGACAATTAATTGAGGTTACCAATAAAAAGATGAATAACTTACCACCACATGAGTTGATACTTAAAAATTAGAATTAGAGTTGGTATTCCTAAATTACTTTATATATATTTGAATATTCATTTGTATACATATGTTTGTATTGTGAACATATATGTTTTGAATTTTAGATGGCGTGGGTCAGATTTTTTCTTTTTATAATATTTTTAGGTTTCAAATATGAAAGCTACAACTGAAAACCCTTTACTTATACCAGCTAATCTTAGTAGGATTGTGAGAGACGGAATTAATAGGATTACATACTGCATTAAATAAAACCAATTTTTACAATATGCAAAATGCAAAAAGTTGATTTTATTTTTTTTATTTTTGTAAAAATTTTGATTTTACATGATACATATATATAAATTATAAAGTCTTACCTCCGCAAGAAAAAAAATAAGAAAACAAACAAAACCAACAACAAAACAAAACAAAACAAAGTATTGCCGAGGAGAGGAGACACATCACATGTTTTGTGGGATATTCAACACATCAAAGGGAAACAAGTATGGAAGTTTTAATTATGACGCGGAAATGTTTTATTGATTTATTTTGAACATATAATATTGTTGGTTTTGGTTTGTTAATTTTTTTTTTTTAACTTGGGATGAACGACTCGAAATCTTCGTATCTAAAAAAAAATCAGATATAAAATTATTATTAAATTATGTTTATAATTATTAATTATATTGTTATCATAGAGCGAGAAAATTATTCTGCTTGAAATTAAAGCATTAAAGTGCACCATAAGAGACAGTCAAAAGCAAGCAATAATTTATATAAACGAGAGTTTAAATATTATATGAGAGAGAGAAAGAGAGAGAGAGGGAAAGACAGAGAAACGTGTGAAAGTGAACAAGGTTAATGCAAATTGTGTGTCATTAAACGTTTCTCTGTCGGTGTAATAACATTATTGAAAGAAAAATATAAGTGCATTTAAAAAAAAAAAAAATGTAAGCACAGTCGTGTTTTTTAAGCAAGAAGAAAACAAACTTAACAAAGTACGGTTACAAAGGAGGTCAAAATACACTTCCCAAGATAATCAGCTATGTATTATATAGTTGCTATACATGTGTGTATATGTATATATATAATGTTATCTGACTATTGAATAGATCGGACATTGTAATAATTACTAGTTGTTTATATATATCCACTTATGCAAAAACTTATAACATACTATTATTTCAAATTACTGGTGTAAAAGATAAATGTCACGGGTGAAAAAAAAAATTTAGAATCAACTTTTTGTTATAATAACACATAAAAAAATAATAATACCGTTTTGTAAAGATATCATATATAAAAATATATTTATAGAATTAATATATTTTACAAGATCGCATAATTATTAATTAAATTTCATGATAAATTCTGAAAGACAAATCATGTATATTAATTTAACATCAGTGATATTTATTTAGCGTTCTCTCAAAACACACATAATATATTATAATATTGCTAAAGTAAATTCATTTTCATCAATTATCAACTTAAAATTTTTTTAATAATAAAAAGGGAAAATTTGAACTCTATCTTTTAATGAAGTTGGATCTAAAATTTATTTTTAGATTATAAATGCAAGAGATAACTTCAACGTTTACAATTTTTTATTATTATTATTATTTTTTTTCAGAAAGTTGGTTCTGAGCCACTGCCTAGTATAAAGCTCAGTTTCAGTTGAAAGACATTCCCCAAGAAACTCCCACAATCGACATATTTAATATATCTGACAGAGCCCCAAACAATCATGGTTGGTACTCTTGATATTTCTTGTCAATATTTTTTGCCAATCTGTTTCAGTTTGTAGCGTCTTTACGATATTCAGCCCCCAATATTAATATTCGATTTTTTTTTTCTCTGAATTAATATCTGAAATTGTAAAACCTTCTTTGCTTTTTCATAATAATTGACAGATTAAACCCAAAGACTAACTCAGTGGTTTATGAGAGTGAAGAAATTTAAATAGAAATTATCATATTCAAAATCCGATTACGTTTTAATTTTTTAATTTTATTAATATAAATGAGAGTCATAAATCTTATACAGACTACATCAAACAAAAAAAAAAAATGTTTGGTAGATTAAAAAAAAATTGCAATGAGGGATTAAGGCTCAAAAAATATTTTAAAAAATGGAGGACAAAATTTTAGAGATTAATTGTCGTACTAGTCACTTGAAGACTCATGGATTAATCCTAAGGTAATTTCATAATTGATATCAATAGTTTCTTTGTCAATATAATGAAATTTAATGCACTTTTCTTTTCTTTTCTTTTCTTTTCTTTTCTTTTCTTTTTTAATCGCGGAACATTAATTCTATTCTCGACTGTTTTGTATTAATTGATATGGCATGTGTGTTTTTTTTTTATTGGTATTTAAAATATTGACAAAGATAAACAATTGCATCTAGTAATGAAAATATGACGATTCGTTTGTGCTAGAAAAGTACTTATTCATTTCATTGACAGATAAATTGGCACAAATAAGTTGATTTTAGGGTTGGTTTAGTTCTATTCTTATATCAAATTCGATTAACTTCACCTGTTTGAAACTAACCATTAAATATATAACAGCAAACTATTCATGTATAGTGTTTGTTAGAATAGTGTTTCTTTAAATAGTGTTTCTTTCTTTTTTTTTTTTTTTTTTTTTTGGAACTATGTGTTTTTTCTTTAATTATTCATGTGTGTGTTATTCTTACAACCATGAAGTTTAACAACAAGTTTGAATTAATGTTTATGCATTTAATTGAAAGAAAAATTAAAAGAAAATTTTTAATATCTTTAGTTTAACAATAAATCAAACAATCATCCTTGGATAAATCTTTTTTTTTCAAAAGGTAGACTAGTAAAATTAAAATTTTGTGTATCATATTTCTTCTTCCTTTTCCTTTTCTATTCTAACAAACACAACTATAAATAAAAAAAGATCTCTTAGATGTTTTCAGCTATTGATTAGCATTAAGAAATAAGAATGTTCACCAACAACATTGTTCGTAGATAAATTAAAACTTTCAAATTTTTAATATGATTTCAATTCTTCAATTCGTCAATCAAGACTCTTTCTTTTTTTTTTTTTTTTAGATCTACGACTCCTATTAAAGATAAATTAAAACTCTCAAATTTTGAATATGAGAGCTTCTGTTCAAAATCTTCCTCTCCCACTTGTTGACTTAATCTCAACCGGCGGCTTATGAGCTTCTCTGCACAAATTATCTAAATGAACTTGATTAGTTTTACGTTTTTTTTATTTTTTTTTTAAATAAAAGTCTTGGTAGGGTTCAATTAACTCAATGTATGGTTGAATCCTTTTACTTCTGAACTTAAAAACATAATTTTAACACTGATCCCGTACTCTTATTATAAGTAATTATTTGACTCCTCATTTTTTTTTAACAAATTAAATCAGTCTAAATTTATTTATATTTTTTATAACAAAATTTATTTATAATTTTAAAGGTCTTAGTTCCTTCTCATTTAAATTTAACATAAATATGTTCACAAACACAATACCAAATCAAAATTGTCGTAAAATCTTTCTTTAAAAAAAAAAAAGATTTTTAAGGAAAACAAATTAAAGAACTATTGATTAATCTGTAGAAATTCAAGTTCTCACATACGTGATAAGAACATTTTAATTCTTGAAAAAAAAATGTCAATTATTCATTTAAAATTTAAAAAATAACAAAATTGTCAATTTTAATATCGAGAACTAAGACTACAGAAAAAAAAAAGAATAATCTTTTCCAAAAAAAGCGGGAGGGGGGGGGGGATTTGGGATCAATTTCATTTTTAGAATAAAACAGTACTTCTAACAAAAATATTAATACGAAGGAAAAAAAAAAAAAGAAGAAGACTTATGCGTTTAGAAAATCAAAGGAAAAAAAGAAAACAAAAGAAAACTCTTGAGAACAATATTTTGATGGACAACAGTGAATGTAAAAAAAATTAATAAGAGAAGAAAAGTATCAAAACGAGCCTAAATTTTAGATTTCTTATTCATGCCTGACTCAAATGAATTTTCTCATGAATTCCATGTAGAAGGAACAAAAAAAATCAAGAGAAAAGATGAATAAATTAAAAGGCCAGAAAAGAAAAAAAAAAAAAAAAAAAGGGAAGAAGAAAGGACAGGAAATCAGTGGCTGTGATTAAGACAGAAGACTGCAGTTTCAGAGAGCATTAAATTATTTCATGACGGAGAATCTGAAAATTTTTAGGAAAAAGGTTAAAAAAAAATTAATACCAAAAGAAAAGTAAATAATTAAAGCGGATCATAAAGCAAATGGAGTAATGTAAAAGAAAAGATGATCAGAAGCAATTCTCAAATTTGTAAGCAAATAATAATAAACCGAGAAGACGAAAATCCATGCATATATTTGCTCGATCGATCTAATTTCTGATGATAATATTGCATCTCACCAACATAATATAATGTACATATAAATATAATAATTCATTATATATATAACCTGGAAGTCTCTCAGATCGGAACAATAATGGAGGTCGATCATCAACTGATCAAAATATTAAATATGAGAGAGAAACATGTGTAATGTATATATGTCGTAAAAGCTAAAGCTAGCGGTGAAACATGGAAGAATTTGCGGAAATGTAGATGACACATGTGAATACAAGGAAAGAAAAAAAAAAAAAAAAAAAAAAAAAAGTGGTTAAAATTAAATGCATCCTTGCATGCCTGCAGGCGTTACTCGCTTGAATTCAACAACTGGGTTTTTATTTTCTTTAATTTTTTTTTTTATCATGGTGATGAATGTGAACCCAGTTTATTAGAATTTTTCATCTTTTCTTTAAAACGATGATCAAAATATAGCTGCAAATTATTATCATAAAATAACGGTGGTGCAACAAATACTATAAGCTAAGCTAAATTTCAATTTTAAGGCCAAAATGTGATCTGAATAAAAAGCAAAATTGCTTCCCCAAACAAAATAGGGTTTCCATTAAATCAAAGAGTACTGAAGCCGTTGGAAAGATACAAATATCCAAAAAAGAAGAAAAGAGAGTTAAAAATGCTCATTAGCAACAATGATCATGTATCCAGTACTACTGACAAAGTACCCCAGAAGTCTAAGCTAAACACCAGAACTAATTAAGAAGAAGAAGCAGAAGAAGAAGAAGAAATTAACAGTCAAATAAAAAAATAAATTCAAAAAAAAAAAAAAAAAAACCCTAGTTAGATTATTAGTAAAGTAGTAGTACTGATCATCAATTTTCACACTAGAAAATTATCCTCGCGATCTTTCCATGCCTGAAAGTACAAGTACTTTCCTCCTCCTCCGACTTGCTCGTCGTCGTGATCAATATTATCAATAAGAGTTCTCTCATTTGTTGTTTTTTGCTCATACAAATTAATCCAACTATTAAGAAACTAATTAATTTTAATTAATTAATTAATTATTTTGGTTGGGGGTGGCGTTCAATTAGCTAGGGTTTCTTACCGAGTGTGTGCTTGTTGTTGTGCATCCAGACCTTGAGCACCTTCCTCCTGACGCCGGTCTCGGCGCAGAACTGCTCCACCGCCGCCTCGTCGTGCTTCTGGATCCGCCACCCCACGCTCTCCGCAAACGCCAGCATCTTCTCCTTCTGCTCCTGCGTGAACTTCGTCCTGAACCTCTTCTTGCTGCTCGACCCTCCTCCACCACCTCCTCCGCCGCTGCTGCTGGGGTTGGACACGTAGTCCTCGCCCTCGTCCCGACCGCCGCCGGAGACCCCGGGAAGCGCCAACGGCCGCACGTGGAGGTACCCCGACGGCGGTGGCGGCGGCGGAGAGCGGTAATAGCCGGGGAAGCTCTGGTGATGGTGTTGGGGTGGGTGGTGGTAGATGTAGTTGTGGTGGTCTTGGGAGGAGAAGTCTGGGCCGGCGCCGGCGCCGGCGATGGAGGACGAGGAGATAATCTCCTTGCGGTGGAAGTTGCGGTGGCAGTTGCAGGCGGCGCACTTGAGGGCGTCGAGGGAGCCCTCCTCCCCAGCCGCCATGAACTCGCAGCAGCCGTCCACCGCTTGCCCGCCGATGTTCACAGCGTGGTTCTTCTGGCACTCCCTGTACCTCACGGCTCCCTGTCCACCCGAGTTCTTCCTCGCGTTGCTCGACCCCCCGCCGCCGATGACCTCCGATTTGTTGGCTCTGGCTGCGGCGGTGGCGGAGGAGTCGTAGCCCGGTGGGCCGGTTGGGATCTCCATTTCCTCATCTGGGTCGTCGTGCTCGTCGAATTCCATAAATCGGATGATGATGATGATGATGATGATGATGGGTGTAGTAGTAGTACGTGCTGTTGGCGAACTAGAAGTCTGGCTTTTGTCTGTTGTTTCTCTCTCTTTGTTTCATTTACGTTAAGCCTCTCTCTCTAATCACCTAATGGCAAAGATCTACATGGTTCCTCAGCCAAGACACTTACCACCGCTAATTTTTTTTCTTCAAAATTTTTTTTAAATCTCTCTCCTCCACTATATATATATATATATATTATGTTGATGATTTTATCTAATTAATCAGTTTAATTACGCTTTTCTCTATTTTTATTTTTTGGTTTTTTTGAAAGGAGGGGTTAGCTAGAGAGAGAGAGAAAGGAGAAGATAAGAATGAGGGGGGGGAAGAGTGTGGTCATCAATTACCCGCCTGCAGAAAAAGAGGTGGTCTTACTCTTAGCCTTACTCGATAGGCTTTCGTAATGCCTTTTTTTCTTTCTTTCCATTTTGTTAAATTCTCTCTCCTCTCTCTCTATCTCTTTATTCTTTAAGAATAATGAAAGGAAAGGTTTATGATATTTATCATTATTCACTAATAAAAAAAATAAATCTCATAATATTAAATTTATTAATATGATTCAATTTTTTATTAATATGATATTAAACACATATGTTTTCTAATATTTTTCATTCTCTATCCCTGCCGTTACCGTTTAGCTTTTCAATGAATTATTTACGGCACCCCCCCCCCCCCCTTTTTTTTTCTCTTCTTGAATTATTCTGTATTTACAGGTTTTTATTTTAAATTTTTTTTTACTGCTGAATTATTGTGTCTGTAAATCATCTTTTCCCACCTCACATCACTCTGACATGGGAATTTTATCATTTTCCACTTCCTACGCGTCTTCATTCATTTATTTTTGTTTTTATTTTTTCCTTAATGTATACGTTGTGCAGAAATCCCCTTTGCTACGTTTGTCATTTTCGGTAAAAGTTAAAAAGACACCGAAACTAACCACTGTTCAGTAAAAACAGTAGCAAGGAATAGGAAATATTGCTTTCGTAATGGCTTGTCAAAATAATGAAATAAAATTAAAAATATTTTCTATTTGTTTGCTAATAAGAACTAACGAATTAAAATTCGTATATATAGTCTATAATTAATATATATATAGACGAGTTATGAGTAAGTTTGATAATAAATGCCATGATGGTAATATAGTTATACCAGGTGGCAAAATCTTGTAGAGATTGGGACGGTGGAGATAAGATAACCTTGACCTCCACATAGGACCCACTTATGGTTAGATTTGTGAATTTATAACAATATTATTTACAATTAGAGCACTTTTATATTTATTTACGGGAAAAAAAAAGTTTTGGCGTGGGGGAGGGGGGGACCAATACTGCTATTCACACTGACCTGACTTATGACTTAAAATAGGGTCAGTAATTTTGGACACGACGTAAAAACAACACGAAATAAATAAATTTGAACCGCACGTTTAATAATTGGGTTGAAATTAGATCAACACGTTTAACATGAAAATAAACGGACTAACACGATTAACCTGTTGAACTTATTTAATTAAATGAATATGATAATACTAATGAATTTGATAATTCTAGTAATTAGTTTAATATTTTATATAAATATGATGGGTTTTTTGTGTCTGTGAATTTAGAATTTTAAAAGAATTTTTTTTATCCAAAATTTTAGTTTTTAGTGGGTTTGAAACCAGTTTTCATGTTAAATGGGCCGTAGGTTTATTTTTGTGCAAACTGTTGTGGCTCGTTTAATAATTATGTTTGTGTGTCCTGTCATGCTACCCGTTTATTAAATGATTCGTGTTTGTGTTTAGGTTCCTGGCCTGCTTATTAATCGTGTTGTGTTTGTGTTCATGTTTATCGTGTTATGCTGTTATCAGGCTGGCCCAAACCTGACCTGTGATCACAAATTGCCAACCCTAACTTAAAGAGTATTCTAAATTTCAAGTTCTAACAAATTTTAAAAAAATGAAAGAGGAAGTGAGAGAAAGAATTCTAGAGAGAGAGTGCTGAACGAGATTATGATCATTCTCATCACTGTTGTTATTACAACATTTACCTTAAATACCATATCTGTCTTAACTAAGCTACATATACAAGTAGTTATGACAACTCTCTGAACTAATCACTAACTATTTTGTGTCTAACACAGATCAATTATGTCATTTTAGTATCGTATTAGAATGATTAATTTTAAGAACATTGTTAATTTATTTAGTAAGTTGTTAGTCAAGTGTTAATTTAATTAAGATGCTTCTTATAATCGATCTTTATATATCTATGATCTTACCCGACTTTTTTGGGGGGGGGGGGGTGTGTGTGAGGTTCAAATTATTAGTCAGGATCTTTTCCCACTAAGTGGCAACAAAACGGAGTATGATTGATTTAACTATATAATAAACACAATTAGCCCCTACAAAGCAAGTTAATTTTTCTAGTTTTAAGTTTTTAATTTCATTTGGAATAGGAAAATTTGAAGTTTTAAACTTAGAATCTCACCGTGCAGAAAAAGTGTTAAATTGAATGCTACCACATGATATATTACAATTAGTGATCATCAATTTTACTTGATGAAGAAAATTTCCCAAAAAAAAAAAAACTTAATAATTAGAGAAAGCAATACTAGAAGTACAATTATGCATTTTATCAAAAACAAAAAAAAAGTAGTACAATTATACAGATGGAACCCACAAATACGATACATTTAATATCGTGATGATCCGTGCTGCTGAAAATAAGAAATACGAATTGACAAAGATGAATAATAACAAAATGGAAATTAATTGATGAGAAGGTATTTGAGAATCAGATGGACAAAAATGGGAAGTTGGGGGTGCGGGTGACAAATTGGACCAAAATTTTTGACCTTTTTTCGAAATCTTTGCCACACAAATCTTTATTCTTTCTCAAATATCAATAAAGTTTAGATTCTCAATTCCAATTTGATTTTAAGTGTTAAATTGCATGCTAACACATGAAGTATTACACTTAATGATCACCAATTTTAGTTGATAGAAAAAATTTCCCAAAAAAAAAAAAAAACCTTAGTAATTAGAGAAAGCAATGCTAGGAGTACAATTACTGTGTAAAACTAAACTTGAAACAAAAAAAAAAATGACACACATACATGGTATGGGACCAGAAACAGGATACATTTAAATCTAAAAATCATGATGATAAGCGCTCAAAAAATAAGAAATAAAATTTGACAGAGAAGAATAATAATAAAAGGGAAATTAATTGATGAAAAAGTATATAATAAGATGGACAAAAATGGGAAGTTGGGGGTGGGGGTAACAAAAATGGACCAAAAATTTTCACTTTTTTTTTTAAAATTTTTAATTTTTTAATTTTTCGAAATCCCCTTCATACAAATTGTAAGTCATAGATTCTCAACTCGAATTGGATTGGATTTTTAAAGTCGCGAATTCCTGCCTCGTGAAATGGAAGCAGCAAAGTCCAAGGTGGGAGAAAGACAGATGAAAGAAACTTAGGACGACAGGAAATGGAAATAGGGAATAGGAAAAATACCACAATCGGGAAATTAAGGGAAAAAAATTATTAAAATTTTTTTTTTTGAGGAGATATTGTCGGCATCTGCGGGAACTAGCTCAAATACAATCTATACAGAGCCCTCCATCTCCGACAATAATGTGACGTTCTCGACCGCCAGACATTTAAACCCATTCTTTTCTTTGCTTCTTTACTTTACTTTCTTTTTTTCTTTCTTTAATTTTTTTTTTTTTAAATAGATTCCATTGTATTGAATTTTCTTCTGCTGAGGGCACCTCCATACGCCGTAACGGTGAGCCCTCTTCTCTCTCTCCATGCATGCACTAGTGTCTCTCTCTCTCTCTCTCTCTCTCTCTCTCTCTAAATATATGCACTCATGGTACAGGCTAAAACTGGCAAAATTTATATGCATCTTCTGTTTTTATTATTTTGCTTTTAACGAATTAATGATGCTAAAATGGACTCTTTATTTTTATTTTTTATTTTTTATTTTTTTAATTGTATGAAGAACATTTATTAGTTTTAAGAAAGACAATATCATGGAAAAAATTTTTTTTTCTTTGGAGCAGATTATGTTATACTTATATAGTAGCACAATAAAGCCGTTTTTAGAAGTTCAAAAACAAAACAAACAAACAAACAGTTTTAAACTTTTCTTTAAATGAAAAAAAAAAAAAAAAGATTTACGACTCTTCTATCATAGAGTATTCAGATAGAGTTTTTTTCTTTGTTATTCTTTTAATTCCTAGAAAATATTTTGTCACACTGTCTTTTTTATAAATGAAAAAAGTTTATTGATATATATAGGGTGTTTGGTGAAACCATTCAAATCATTCAACTCAAACTTTTTTTTTATCTTTTTTCCAAAAAGTTTTTTGTCTTTTCTGAAAATTCAAAAAAATTTACTATTGAAAATTAAAAATCCTAACTCAAACTACTCCACCAAACAGGTTAATAATAAAAGCTTACACATTATGATTAGATTAATACTTGATCTATCGAACTTCAAGCTATAAATATAGACCGCTTGACCTAATCTATGCGGACTGGAAGAAAAAAATAGGTTGAATCGATCCGGCCCACATAAGAAAGCGGACAATAAATTAGGCTAATCCGACCTGCTTATTTATTAAAAAAAGGGGGGGTTATTTTTATATGAACCTTTTTTTTTTTTGTTTGACAAAAACACTACGGACACTAGATCAATCTTAACACAATCGAGCCAACCTAATCTGGACATCTATGCAGGTTGGACTGGATCCATATTTATTTATAACTCTAATTAAACTTCCACTTGACTTTATATATCCACCAATAAACCCGCATGATATTCGGTGTGTTTAACTACTAGAGTACTTCAGAATTAATGACAATTGCAAGTTCCACAACTATATTTGCAACTGAGCATTGTGATATAAAAAGATTTAAGATATAACAAGATATTAATTTTATGTAACGATGACTTTAAATATATATGTAATAATGAGAAATCGATTCTTTTTTTATTTTTATATCAAACTAGTTCATGTTATTACGCAATTTCAAAATAATTGTTCCATTTAAATGCCATGTTAGATATCAATTTCCACATACAGTTAGTACATGTGTTGAATCAATCCTTTAAAAAATGGACGAAAGATAATAAAAAAAGCCCTATATACCTGTATTGTTAAATGAACATGGTAAAATTCATTTTCAAAACAAGTTTTTAGGAAGAGAATGTTTACTATACATATAAATATCATAATAATCTAATAACTTTAACAATATCAGACAAGTTCATATATTAAATAAATAAATATATATATATATATATATGCAAGGGCGATTGCCGGAAATAAGTTGCAAGGTCTTAATTGAAGAGGTAGGTGAAAGAAATTACTGAAAGCTGAAGAGAACTCTCTCAGCTCACAAGAAGAAGGCAGCTCATGCCTTCTGTTCTTCTTCAATTATACACACACACACACACACATATATATATATATATAAACATAGGATTCACTCTTACACTGAGGATCGAAGACGAGATGCCCATTTGTTCGAACTTCAAACTGGTTCATTTAATGCAAACCGTGTTGGGCAAGTGAGGAAGAAGCATGAAATAAGTAATTAGTTCTGCGGTGTTATTACATATATGTGTCTGTGTGTGCGTGTGCGTGTGAGAGAGAGAGAGAAATTGGAGAACCTCGTAGCAGTAATAGTAGTCACAGAAAAAAAAAAAAAACATGATAAAAATTTATTAGTAGCTAGTGAAGGTAGCTAGCTAGGTAAAGGGGGAGACCTAATGGTCCCAAAATTCTCCAACTTTTTTGGTGAGTGGAGTGCGGGATCCAAGGTGGCACCACATATATCTTTATTTATGCTTTGACAAGTTTGGAGCAAAGATTGACACGCAAAAATAAATATATTAATCAACAAACTACATAATTGTAACTTGACTAAATTCAATTTTTAGGTGACTTCTACAATAAAACGTGAAAAATACATTATTTATGCGTTCTGTTTTTCAACTATTAAAAATCTATGTTAAAACTATTTTGTTATATGTAATTTTTAAGATTGATACGTGATTCTGATCAGATTTAATAATTAGATATGAGATTCGATCCGTAAAAAGAACCCTAATTTTTATTGGTAATTATATAGTTTGATAATTGTATAATATTAAAGATAACAAAACTATTAACGGGGAAATAATTCTAAGTAGTTGGAATTTATCAAATTTTATTGTAGCTTTCCATGAATTTTCCATTTCTCATTCAACGACGGAACTTTGCTTATTTCTTTTTTTTTTTGAGGATCGACGAATCAAATGATATTTTTGTTCCAATTTTTGCCTCTTCTTCTCCCTCTGAATCAAACTTTTTCTTGCCATAATGATTCAATTCCTATTAGTTTCAATGATACATACAAGTCGGATCCTAGATGTAGAAATATAAGAAATAAGAAGGCGGGGCCCTTCTCCATCAAAGGAAATGATATTATCGAGGCTACAACACATAAAATAAAAGATTAACCAAATTTTCCTGATGTAGAAGCAATCAAGAAAGCCGCATAAGTGAATATATAACCGACAGAAAAGTGGGCTAACCCAACCAATCTTGCTTGAACAATGGAAAGAGCCACCGGTTTATCTCTCCATCGAATCAAATTAGCCAAACGATTGAATTGTTATAAGTATATATATTTAATCTGGTATGATTTGAATGTGATTTATTGATGAATTGGTTTTTTTTTTTTTTTCATATTCCACCATAAAATTTTTATGAAAATGAATAATGTCAATAGGTGTTTTCTGCTATAAAGTCCCCCTAAACATTCCAAAATATTAGCTTTAAAACTTGTTATATCTTTTAATTATCCAGCTTAAGATGGTAAACATTGACTTGATTAGAGACAAACTTTGAAATGTATACCAGCTAGAATTATGGTTAAAATATTAAAATTCCAACTAAAAATAAAAGTAAGAAGGAAATATATTTGTGGTAAGATATGTTAACGAATAGAAAAATGAACTTATAGTTCCTATTGTTTTTAATTTATTCTACTGTTCGGTACTGCTATTTTAGTCATTAGTTTAACTATTCAATGCTTTTATCTATGATTAGAAACAATCATACGTATCGTGTTGAAAATTTTTAAAACGAACACTCACAAATAAAATTGTTAAAATGTTAATTCAATAACAAAAACAACAATATCTATTGAGTAAAAAGACAGTTTTTATCATAATTTTTTTCATGATAAAATAGTCTAAAAATACAACTTAAAATATTCCCTAAATTAGTACTATATATGACCCGGTGAACTATTGGAATGGCTATTTTTGTTCGGAAATGCAATAGATGCATGGAGTGAAACTATTTGAATGTTAAACTATTCCATAATTATTCAACTCAAATCTAAATTTTCACATTTTAGAAATTCATACCACTTATTTTTTCTATACCTACTACATTCAAATGTTGTATTTAACAAAAATAATCCAAATGCACATTTTAATTGAATACACAATTCAAATTCTATAAGGCTCTCTTTGGGGACACATTTGGAAACTGTATTTTCAAAAAAAAATTTTGTCCTTTTCCTTCAATTTTATTATTCACTTTTCCAAATATTTAAAAAAAAACTCGAATTTTAAAAGTCTATAACTTTATTATTTTAAGTTCAAATACGATGTTTTTTTTTTTTTCACTTTTGTTAATTTTTTTCTGAATATATTTTAAGTTTTATTCTTTTTCACTCTAAACAATTTATTTTTATCAAACGCATATTTTCAAAACTTAAATAATCTTCAACTTCCAAAATATTATCTCCAAATTAGTCCTTAATCGAGGCCTAAATTTGAATGGAAACATGCAATTCATTCAACTGTACTCTATGAATCAAACAGATCGAGAGAACGAAAGTGAAAATTGGTGGGAGATTAGGGTTAGATGATGGAAAAAGGGAAACTGACAAGGGGTAAGATAGGGAAATTGTGGTAGTGGAAATGGCATCACGTCCACACAATGGTGGCGTCATGAGGGATTCCCATACACTCCCCCACCCCCTGGCTCGGCCCACACCCGCACCCCACAAATGGCTGGCTGGGCATTTCTGACGCATTTCAGCTCACGCCCTACGCCTGTCACTCTCATGTCAGCTGGCGGGGAACCACGCTAGAATGACAAAAAAACCCCCCCTTTAGAGAGAGATAGAGAGAGAGAAATATATATATACACATATATGTATATATATGTGAAGAGAGAAAGAGAGAAATTAAAAGAAGAGAGTGTTGGATAAAAAAGGACACAATCACTCACTCACTCACTCACTCACTCACAAACATGTACTCTCATCTCATGTCATCAGAGTACCTTTTAGCTACTTCGCGTACATGTATATGTAATTTTGCTCAATATTTGTCACTCCATTACCATTACAAGTATACACTACACCCGTTTTATTAATATAAACCGTAACCTTTGCTTTCATCAATTCCGTTATGATCAAATTGGTGTTAATTAAATTATACTTTTTTCATCATAATTTTTATCTTTTTCTGAAAAAATTTTTTATCTTTTCTAAAAAAGTTTTTTTTATCTTTTTCAAAAAATCACTATTGAAATTTAAAAATCTTAAACTAAACTTACACACTAAACACCCCTAATTATCCCATACATATATGAATCAACAGTTACCATTTCATGGTAGTTGGTAAATATGATCACTCATTAGTCTATACACCAAGAGCGGTGATAGAATCAGAAAATTTACTTGACAGGAGCATATTTCAAAAGTTGAATGGAGCACGTGTCCCATTTGACACAACGTGGCTTCGTCACTGCACCAGTGATGTGTCTTTTTTCTTTTTTCTTTTTTTTTTTATATAATTATATTTACCTATTTAGTATTGCTCTAAACTATATTGGTGTCATAGTAATCCAAGGGGTACTTGTTAATAAGCAACACAAGAGAATTAATTCATGATTAATTTCCAAAATCCATGACGGTACCATATTTTTATTTTTGCACGTGAGAAAGAGTTGTTGGCAAATTACCTTCTTAGTATTTCCGAAGCATTTGTAGCACTCGTTTCTATCAGGATTTGGAGACTGTTTTTGAACAGTATTTTATAGCATCTTCTCTCACATAAATTTGAACGCAGTATATCTTTGAAATATATGATTCAAACAGCCAATTAGATTTGAGTAAGGTCTCATGGTAAAGATTAGATGCATACACAACAAACAATATTATATAATGAATACTAAATATATTTTGGCTGGTATTTGTCCTTTCTTTTACTGTCATCTTTTGTTGGTTGTCTGTGTGGGGTTGGGTAAGTGGTTTGGTATGGTCGAGTGAGTGCGAGAAAAAGAGAGGCCAAGGGGAGAGACAGAGACAATGACAAGACGAGAAAAGAAGTGGAGGGGTGGGGGTGGTGTTTATATACGAGGGAGGGGTTTTTCTGACCTTCATTTCCATTGCCATGCTTTTCTGGCAGCCTTTTTTTTTTTTTTTCTTACAATTTTTTTCTTCTTTAATGCATAGATTGTGACCCTATTATATATCATCACACTTTACATACAAACAAACACTTAAAGATTTAAAATGCGAGCAAAAAAAAAAAAAAAAAAAAAAGAAAAGAAAAAAGAACACTTGCACTCAACCTCACCTCACCTCCTCCTGCCCGCCTGCCTTTCCTGTCACTCCCATGGGCCTTTTCCTGTGCGTGGGCCCACTTTTCTTTGTTAGTGTTTTTTTCTCTGATTTATGCGTTGAATGCTACTTCAAATCTATGTATTATTATGTTATCAGTAGGCTATGCTAATGAGTAATCTAACAACTAGATTGGACTTACCTATGAATTAAAGTGGTGGTCTTAGACATAGCACCGTATGAAACAATGGTTGGTGTTGGAGTTTCGCAACTTAGAGTTAATATATATGCTTGGTTAAAATATAAATTAGAAATGAAATGTAATATAGGAAATAATATAAAAATTTGAATTGTGTTCGGAAAAAAATACAATATAAATATTATTTTATTTATCTTATTGTTTTAAGCATTTAGACATGAGAACATCTTTTTTCAATATGAAATAAGAAAGTTATGAACTTTTGAAATTTGAATTTCATAAAAATATAAGAAAGATAAAATGATATATTAGATTTCAGAGTTTTGGAGTTGAATACGCAAAATTCCCATTCAAATTGGTGTTTCAAACGGCCCCTTCCATCAAGTTTGAGTCATATGAAAGCATTTGGAACTATTTCAAGTTACACACTCGATTTTTATTATCATTTAGTGAGGCTCATATGATGCGTTATGTCGTCGATGTACGTGCCTACTGTTCAAATATGGTAAGAGTTAGAGTACATTTGGGACGCGTGCTTAAGTTGAAAAGTTTGTGTTAAAGTTGAATTGCAGTTGAATTATAGTAAGCTATATATTTGGCTGATTGGAATTAAAAAGTGTAAAAATTTAAATTTTTTTGGGGGAAAAAATATCAATCTGGAGTTATTTCGTTCATTTCGAAATTTTATACAATTTAAAAAAAAAAACTTATTTAGATAGTTGGACTCGTATATTCAAAAAAATTTAAGTTGGAGTTAAATTGTAATTAATTGTGCGTTTGGCTGATTGGAGTTAAAAAATGTAAAACTCAAAATTTTTTTAAAGAAAAAATATCAATATGGATCATATTTCATTTGTTTCAAAATTCTATGCAATTAAAAAAATCATCTCATTTAAATTGGTATACGTAAAATTATGGACTTTTAAAGTCTGAGTTCTTAAGTTATAATTAGAAATGTGAATAATGAAACTGAGTTAACTTTTCAAACATAATAACAAGTTTTTTCAATTCAAATTAGTGAATCAAACACAGACTTAGACTTCTATAGATAGTAAGGGAAAAAAAAAAGAAAAGATAAGTTACGATTGATAGTTCTATCTGTACTTTTCTTTCAACGAGAAAAAAAAAAAAAAAAAACCATAAAATTACAGTCCTTTGGCTTCCTCAAATATCTTCAAAACCCAGAAAGCCAACCTTATTTGATTAATCATCTTCATAAGTACAGTAAAAACGTCCAAAATTAGAAATGAAAGACAAGACCTATTATTCTAAACTCACGAAAGTGAGAATGCTGTGTGGACATGCCAACAAACATCATCAACTCAATCAGGTCGATAACGCCCTTAAATGTGAGAGAAAATGTTGGGATACGGTTAGTTACTTGAGGTCTATATAAGCTTAACCGTGCATGGGTTCTGTTGGACGTCTAACCTTGGGCTTTGCCATTGAAATGTTGGAAGAGAGAAGAAAACAGTCCTCCTTACATATTTCCACAACTTGCATCTGTGATTGATGACACTGACACCTGTGCTCCGTTGGGACTAGTTCCGCGGGTGAGAATGAATTTAGATTTTAGATTTTCTTAAAAATTTGTAAAGTTGGTGCTCATAAATCCCATAACATCAAAAAAAAAAAAAAAAAAAAGACATGACATTTGGTACAAAGTTGGGTTTTATTAGGTTTGTCATGAAAACTATTTTATTGGTTTTCTTTTTTAACCGTACACTCCTAGTCAAGGCATGCAGAAAACAAAGAGCCCTTTTCTTGGAAAGTTTTTGTGGAGTGTTGGAATTATAATTGGGCTCGTGCAAGGAGAGAAACGAGGCTAGGAGATTTATGGGACTAGTCCATTTAATGTACATGTTTAGGATTTTTACCCCTTTTAATTATTGGTTTGGATTTTAATCTTATTCATCACTTTTTATTTGACATTATAAAAGGACAAAAATCCTGAAGCGATTATAAATGTGGTAATATTTAAAAGGTATATTCTTTTTAGAGCATTTCTCAGAAAACCCCGAAAATAGGCTCTATACCCATTCCCCATTGTGTGTCATATGGGCTTCATTCTTTGAAGGAGTTAGTATTTTTAAAGGCCTATACCCATCCCCCACTGTGTGTTGTTGGGCTTCATATTTCAAGGAGTTGAGTAATTTTAGAGGGTAATTTAGAGGATTGCCCTTAAAAGGACACCTCTCAAATATTGTCTCAGTGATTTCAATTTTTTGATATGTTATTAGATAAGTTAAAAGTCAGCATAATATATCTTATTGAAACTACCCGTAGCCGGTTAGAAAGGTAATACGCTAGATTACTTTCGACAATCGGATAATCTACCATATGTCACCAGAATCAACATGACAAATGACGTTTTTTTTTTAATCGGATTTGGATTAAAATCAAAATAAAGATCATGTGCTCTATATCCCTTAATAAATTTTTTTTTTCAAATTTACCTTAAAATTTTATGTATCTTACTAAAGCTTTACTCTTAATAAAACTTTTATACATTGATGTTATTATTATTATTATTATTATTATTTTGTAGTAAAATATATGTACGCATTCATTAAAATTTCTGTTAGGCTCTGGTCATTACTCGTACAGCAATTCATTATTTTCTGCCAGGCAGTTAGTCTAGATTTCAAAACCAGCTTTGGCAAAATTCCAGTTAGATTTGGGGCTAATTTAATGCGCACTTTAATTGAGGGTTGAAAAAAAAAAAAAAAGACCTCTCTGTACTGACCTCCAAGTCTGACATCTGATTGTGTTGTATATGCACCAGCATTTTCGTTAAGAGTGCTGGTTTTTTTTTTTACTGCACTGTGGCCAAATAGTAAATGACGATAACAATAATAATAGATACAACCAATAATATATGAATATATTATGGTGTTGGAGTGTAAAAATTTTTCAGATTACAAACAAAATTAAAAATATAGGAAAATCTTTTTGTTTAATTGAGGAGGAGCGCAATTATTGTTTTTTATGATCTGAATATGTAATTTGAAATCTCAACGTGGACATTTGTCTCTGTTGGAGTAATGAAGCACCGCTATATGTATAAATATAAGTAAGACATAAGAAATATTATTCAAACAATTCTAGAAGCGTGATGATCGTCAACTTAACAAGCAGGATAGTTAGACTATGGACTTCTAATCACAAGAGTAGAGGTTTGAATTTTTATCTGATGATTGGTGGTTATGGTGGCTTACGGATCTCTTAATCAGCTCAGAATTGAAGTCACGCTATTTAAACTTTTGACATTCATTTAAAAAAAATTAAACAAGTATATTTAAACTCTATACTTTAAAATGACACCATGTGTATAATTATTATTAAGTTTTGCCTGCGTACTAGTTTAACATCATAGAAATTTTTATTGAAAAAGTACAATAAATAGGTGCTTAAGATTTTTTTTTTTTTTCAAATTGTTATGTTTTCCTTTTGAAAGGAAAAAAGGCGCTTAAGATTTAAAGGAACAATATGAAGTAAAATTCACAGTTATGGATCTTGAATTCCTAAACTAAATAAGGAGATTATTTATTTATTTATATTTTTTGCAATATTTAGTACAAGAAAATGAAACAAATTCAGAAACCGATCATAATCAATTAGTGAAAAAAAAAATCATTCGTTTTATTTATTAATGAGAAGAAAATACAATGGAATAATTACCAACGAAAAACCTAATCCAGAAAAATCACGCCCACATGCATGATATCTTATGGTCCGTTTGGTGAATGAGTTTGAGTTAAAAATTTTAAGTTTGAGTTGAAAATTTTTGTTGACTTTTCAGAAAAGAAAAAAAAAATTTTAGAAAAAGATAAAAACTTTTTTAAAAAAATATAAAAATTGGTATGAAAATTTTGAATTTAAACTCAAATACCGAACGAGGTTTAAAGTAAGAGGTCATCAGCCACTGCTATATATATGCATATATATATATATGTATGAATGTACATAATACATGTATTTGCCATGAAAAAGTAAACACGTCTGTGACCATAAATTCCTTTTCTTCTCGAGCAAGACAAATCATAAAGAGGGGTAAACAACATTCTGGGTTATATAAGCTAGATGCGAAGCTAAACATGATATTGTGGCTGTGGCTGTGGCAGCAGATCAGATCATGATAAGGCAAAAACAATAAAATCTACATGTACGGCTCTAACTATTATGAATTAACAACCAACCCCAAACTTCAAATCCCAAATCGATTTAAGAAAGGAAAAAAAAAAAAAAAAAAAAGAGAGAGAGACAGATAGAGAATGATCATTTAATTTCCATCGAACACAACCGACAAAAATTAAGAACCCTACGATATGTCACTGCATTTATTGTTCTGGTTTTCACCTCCCACCTCCGTGACACCGACCTCTCTGCCTTCTATATGGGCCATCAACCGTCTTCCTTTGTGCATGACAAGACTAATTTCTCAAAACACACATATAGATATTTTAAAATTTATGACTTTCTGTTTAAAAATTTATGTAATAATTAACTAATTTATATTTAACTTTTTTATTTAGAGTTTTAAAATCTTATAATAATTGAAAAATATTATATTAAAATAGCCTATTTGATAATTACAATGTATTACAAAAAAAATTATAAGTATTGTGTAAGAAAGATGTCATATAATAATCCCTCTTTTATAAATACACACACATACACGTATATATGAAATGCTTGCTGATAGGCGTGGGGAAGGAAACGCATAGAATAATATAATAAGTGTTTGTGATGGCAGTGAAAGTGTTTTCTAAGAACTCGGTAGAATGCCCCCAACAGTCTGAACTGGTCGCTTGTGCTGTGGACCCCATCAACCATTTTTTTGTGACACGACAAAATTGAATAATTATAAAGTAATATGTAACAGCCATATATAAATATATACATGTATCTATGTTAGATATTACAACTGCCTGGAAACTGTAATGGCGGTTTGACTTTTCTAGTGAAACAGTCGCTCTTGCTGCAATATAAGACAAAGTGATGACCAGCAAATCATTTGAAAAAAAGCTAGTCCGCCTTCTAGGACGACAATAAATAAATGAAAAATGGTTCTGTACAGACACATAAATTTTTGAATCAAATTAGAAAAAAAAAAAAAAAAAAAACCAAACAATAGAGTCACTATGAATTACTATCGTTTAGGCAGTCTACCTCACACTATTTATTTCTATAGCTACACTTATTAACCTAGATAAGTATGGTGGCATGGTATCAGCTATCGTGCATGAAAAAAACAGAAAAAACGGAAAAAAAACAAACGAAGGGAAAACGCCGAAACGTGTGTCATTTCAGGCATAATTCTTTCATACATCAGTTTCTATATGCTCTCCCATCATGAAATGGATGATAAAAGAGAAGAAAACAATCATAAATGCTGAAAAAAAATAAAAATAAAAATAAAAACACAGCAGTGGAAATACTATTTATTTAAAAAAATTAAAACAAAAAAACCTACACTCTACAAAACATGTTCAGAGTTTTTCTGAAAAAGATCAGTCAAAGAAAGCATACCCACTTGATGAGTGCTTGACCATCGTTCATACCACAGCAGTTTTAGTACTATACGTACTATTTTTTTAGTTTGGTTTCTGGGAAACTAATGGTTTCTCCAGCATCTTCTCGTCCAAACTGATAACCAACTCCGACATATCAAACTCCCCCGTCAACTCCGAACCCGACACGACCAACCCTCTTCTCTTTACAACGTTGTTGCTCCGCGACACTCCCACCGACCTCGACTTCCTCAGCCTCACCACCGCCGGAGCCATCTTCACCGCCACTCCTGCCGTCCTTCTCGCCGTCCCAGCCGCCACCGGCCCCACCTCCGCCATCTCCCTAAACGAGCCTATCGACTTTGACCGAACCTTTTGATTCTGACCCACTCCTCTGCTGATCCGCCACCCGATCTCCGCGGCGGCAGCTTCGACTTCGTTTTCGTCGGAAGCTTCCTGAGGGTGGCTGCTGAGCAGCGGCTCCGTGCTGACCTCCGCGCACCTCACGCGCCGCCTCAGGTTGTTCCACATCGGTGGCGCGTGGGTGCGTTTGCTTATGAACTTGAGGCACTCGACGACCTCGCTCATCGCCGGGCGCTTCTCCGCTGTGGACCGGACGCACCTGGCAGCGAGAACGGCCAGGTGGCGGGCCAGGGCCGGGTCCGGCGGAGGGCCGATTCGGGAGTCGCAGATGTGGGCGTAGTCGCCGCGCCTTATGATGGGCCCGGCCCAGTCCACGATCGACGGCGGGCTGTAGTTCACGTCGATCGCGTTTCTGCCGCTGATGATCTCGAGGAGGAGGATTCCGAAGCTGAACACGTCACTCTTGGCGCTGAGATCCCCCGGCGCAAGATAGCACGGGTCGAGGTACCCTAACGTTCCCGCCGGTGGCGTGCACTTGACGCGAACGTCCTCCACGTGTCCCCTCAGCGCCAACCCGAAGTCCCCGAGCCTCGCGTTCCAGCCCTCGTCTATCAGGACGTTCGACGATTTGATGTCCCGGTGGATCACCGGCGGACTCGACGCGTGCAGCGCGTGCACCGCCTTCGCCACCTGTAGCCCGTACCGGACCCGCCGCTCCCACCCGGGAGGCCTGGACCCGCAGTGCAGGATGTCGTAAAGCGACCCGTTCGGCATGTACTCGACGACGATGATCTTGTTGTCGTTTCTCTCGCCGGAGTCTTCGCAGAAGCCGATGAGGTTGACCAGCCTCGGGTGGCGGACGCGGGAGAGTATCTCGATCTCGTTCTCGTGGAAGCTCGACGTCGTCGTTTTCGCGTTGAAGATGAGTTTCGTCCTCTTGACGGCTGCGACGAGCTTCCCGTCGTCGAGGACGGCCTTGTAGACGCTGCCGTGGCTTCCCTTTCCGAGGAAGCTCCCGGCGGAGAAACCTTCCGTGGCGGCGACAACCTCGGCGTATGAAAACTCCCTGATCTTGACTGGCTTCTTGTGGTGGCCGGGTTTGTTAATCTTGGCTTTCCTTTTCAGCTGCGGCCAGTTGTAGGAGTCGCATGTGGCGATCGCCGACTCGGCATTACAAGACAGATAACCCATTATTGTTATTACTATTATAAAGATTATTCTCTGTCGAGTTTTGAATTTATTCTTGTATCTCTTTGAAGATGTAGAAGAAGAAAGCGAAAATCGAAAACGGTGAAAGGCAAAGACAAAGCCATAAGTTAGTGCAAAAGAGGGAGAAGAAAGAAGAAAGGTGTGTGAGCTTTAAGTCTCGTGGTAATTGTTTTACAGCTCTCTTTGTCGTTTGAAAATGGGTGAAAACTACGCCCAAGATCGCCTTTGCCTAACTTCGTTTCAACTCTCACGTCTATGTTTCCCCATTTATTATTTTATTTTGATTTCTTCATTATTTTATTTATTTATTTATTTTTATTTACATGCAAAAGCGTGCAGCTTTGGAGAAGAATTTTCTTGGGCTTCGGTCAGAAAAGAGTGTGGGGGCCCATGGGCCATTCTGCAAATTGAGATTTGGTTTTTACTTTTCTGCCTCATCCTTATCACCTTTAGTCGTTGTATTTAATTATTCAATTAAGTGTTTCAGACACCGACATTTAAGAAATAAGTAATGGCTAATCAATTTGAAAATTGATATTTTCTTAATGCCCATCCTTTTGCCACTGCAGCATTTGGCAATTGGGTCCCTTCAAACATTTATTCTTTCTTTCTTTCTTTCTTTTTTTATCAGTTTTTTTTTTTTTTGGGTGAATTATTAAGTCAGTGGAAGGATTTTGAACCAAGAGAACATGAGTGAGATACGTTCATCCAATGGGATTGTTGGCCAACATATGGTTTAAAAAAAAAAAAAAAAAAAGAACTGTGTGCTTGCCAAATAACAATAATTATTATTTCGTGTGCGTGTATGACACCACCAATGAATTCAAAAATTAGGAATAATTAATTACTAATTGTATTTAATAATTTTTTGTTATTGAGTCGGATACATATAATATGATTTGTGTTATCTTCTTCTCTTATAACTCTATAATCTCTTGAAGTATCGATCATTTATGATATTAAGATAAGTTCTTTACCAAACGCATAACTACAATGTTTTTATATATTTTGATACGAGAATTTTATAGCAAGTTGTTTAGCTAAAGTTGCTATGTCTCATTAATACGACTTAATTTTGTTTGGTTTAATTACTTGCCATTGTTTTGTGCCTTTTAACACAATCTAGGCATCTAGCTACTATAGGTTAAAGCCTGACTTGGAATTGGTTGGCGTGCTGTACTTACTTAAATTTATTTGTTTTACCATAACGGGTACACTCTTCTTTACTATCACTAAAGTCGTGGTCTTTCTATTTAATTTTAACGGTTGCCAAGAATAAGAATTTATTAAAAAATAAAATTAAAAAAAAGGTAGAAAAATTAATTGAAAGAGTATGAACCTTAAACTCGTAGGCCAATTTCTAGGCGGTTCAAAGAGCAAAGTAAAGAGGAAATACCTTCCCCCTTCTTTGTTTTGTTTTTCACCGGAATCCATTTGGTGAATGAGTTTGAATTAGAAATTTTACGTTTCAATAGTAATTTTTATTAACTTTTCAGAAGAGACAAAAAACTTTTTCAGAAAAAGACAAAAACTGATATAAAAATTTTAAATTTGAACTTTTTAACCAAATAAGGAAATGCCTTCTCGTTCAAACCCAAGAGTGAGCAAAGTTACTCTTGTAAGAGCAAAAAGACATCAATTGTGTTCATTAAAGGGGGAAAAACTTCAATTCAAGTTTTCGAATCTCCCAAGATTTCACCTCCATTGCCCCATGATTAAACTTTGTAATCCTTAATTGATTGGTTTTCTTTTACTTTTCTATTTCTTTTAACTTTTTTATGGATCACTTTTATGGTTTTGTTTTACAATACCAGTTACATATCTTACTTTTTTTTTTTTTTTCCTCTACCTTTTCTAATTTGAGAGTGAAAGATTTAGACTTTGAAGTCTAGCTCTAAACAATGAAGATATTATTATCTTGTGAATTTTATATTAAGTTAAGCAATGCTTTTATTATTATCATTGTCGTCGTTGTCCTCATCATCATCATCGATGCAGGGGCCATTTGTTATGAACTTTCTAAACTACTTGTCGTTTCTATTTATCGAGTTTATGTCGTTTATAGTTCTTGCTGCTGTGGTGGTTGCATCCACTTTCAAGTTTACTGTCGTTTTGTAATAACTCTCTGGACTTTGTCGTTTTGTTTTTGTACCACCACTAGTGGGGTCAGTGTGCCCTAGTACTGGTCAAACTTTTGACAATACAATTCGAACTTTCCAGACCTGTGTGGATTCCTTTCTCCCCTTTCCAGCCGCTGCCGCTGGGTGGTGGAGCTCCCTTCAAAGATGCACCAATCATCATCTTCGAGGGTGTTTGTGGGTGTCTCCAGATGGTGTTTCACTGTCTGGTTTCAAAACAAATGATTGAGGGAATTTTAGGCTTATAACAAACTCAAACTTTACAAATCCATAACATTGTTATTTAAAATCGAAATAAGATTTTTTAAAATTAAATAAAATTCGAAGAGAAACAAAACAAAATCCTTTTGGGTATTTTTTTTTTTGGGAACGCATTTCAAAATTTTATATTTTTTCACTCTACACATTTTTTTTTTCAAACCAAATGCACACTTTCAAAATTCAACTCAACTCTAATAAAAAAATATCTAAAAAACTCGATCTTTAATTGTCCGCCAAACATGCCCTTAAAGTAGTCGGAGAAATAAAAACAAATAGGACGAGAGTTCTTATGTTGGAGCCAAGTTTCCGCAAACTAATGAGAGGATAGAAAGTATTTTAACATTTGACATGTATGTTTTTTCTTTCTTTTTCTCAAGAATGACATAGGAAATTAAAAAAATATATTACAAATTATGTGGCGTGTATGTTTTCGTTTTGAGATGAACAAACGACTATTTTAAAAATAATTATAAACTAATAGAATATCCAGAGTAGCAGCTCATAAGTAAAGCTCTATGCCCAAGTTTATTAAAAAAATTAAATACAAAAGATTCATACAAAGACAACGCCTGACAAATTAAGCAGCAATCATAAGCCAAAATAATAGACAAACAACCTTTCAATGCAAATTAAAACTATTAGCAAAAAAATTGAGAAAAAAAAAATTCGGACATAAAAAGTTATCCATAATTTTCTTTTCATCAAAATCTATAAATGTTTGAAAAAATTTATGGTAAAAACTATACCCAACGCCTACGTACGAGGGGAACAAATTTGATCGTTTTCAAAAGTAGAGTGTGGACAATTCATGAGCTAAAAACCAAAAGGAGTATGGACAAATAGGAAACATATTTTGCCATATGGCAGCATCTGGTTGGCTTCAACGCCACACCAAAATTCATGGGCGGTTAGGATTTGTTGGCTTTTCAAATATAGCTTGAAATATTGGAATTGTAGCTTTCTGTTGAGTTTTTCTTTTGACTTTGAAGCCATTTTGGATTTATCCAACAACAGTAAGTTTGACTACTTCATCACTAGCTAGTCCTAGTCATTCCCCTCTCACTTCCATTTTATGTTTAGATTGATACTGGGAATCATTAACCCCACTTGGATTTTGGCTGATTTGCATTTACACACAAACTCATGTGGGATTTTATTTGATTATTATTATTCTTTTGGTTTAAAAAAAGAAAAGAAAAGAAAGATGAATGGTATCTTCATACCGCTTCCCAACACTACAATTTAGTTTATTAAGATTATAAATAAGATGATAAAAGTTCTGATTTTAGGTCTTCTAAGTGCTGATAATTTCTGGGCTTCAAAAACAGCCGCACATAATATTTTTGTTCAAGACTAGACAAAACATGCGTGTCAAGAGTCGAACTTGAGAGTTAATAAAAACAAATTAGACTTCATTGTCATCATCTCGTCATCAGTTGTGGTTATTTAATTATATTGTTTAAAAAATGTGATATGTTGGTGTAGGGTCCATGAGATAAATATCACATCTAATGGCGTGTTGGAATTACATAACTTACTTCCATGAGACCTATATATCTACTATATTCTATTTTAATTTATTTGGTTTGCTTGGAAAAATATTAACCACATAGTATACGCATATCTATCATCCCCACGTAGCCTAAACCTAATTATTGGTGTTCACTACTAACACTAAATATAAGTCTAAATGTAAGTTTGTGGATAATAGCAGGTTCATTTTGATTACTGCATTATACTCGTGCCATCAAGTTGTGAAATATGTAAGTGGCAATTATTGACTTATTCCACAATTTATTATCCATCTATGCCCTTTTCTACCTACTTATATGTAGTGATATATGTATATATATATATATATATTTTTCCCCCCTTAGTTTTGAGCTTCATTCAACCTTTGTCCTACTCCTCCTCTTCTTGGTAAAGTTCAAAGTTACCCTTTTATATATACATGTACATATACATACATATATATATATATATATATCATTCCCCATTATATAGGTCTTATCTTATTATAGCACTTTCAACGAAAGCAGTCGTGCGAACCACATGTGCGTTGTTCAAATTAGCTTTAGTCAACTGTCTTTTTCCAATGTGATAGAAGAGGAAATGGAAGAAATTATATCTTAATTCAAAGTAATTAATAGTTTAATATTATAAATGTTCTGCAAAAGAGTTTTGCTTATGCATCCCACCATTTCTCTTTCCCATCAATTGTCCACATTCTAATAAAGTTTATAATGATGCTGATATTATCATTACAAATAACAAAATGAATCAAACCAATAATAACACATATAATATATGCTGTAGAAGACCCATGATGGTTTATACTAATTAAACAAACGATATCCCTGCTGGGTTTAAAGTGTTTAATCATATCCTTAAAAAAAAGTAAATCCCATAATTAGATATACCTATTGATGACTATAGCTTTTAGTGTATTACTCTGTAGTAATGGGAGCTCAATTTGAAATTATTAATTAGATTATCCAAAAAAAGAAAAATTATCGATATCGTTAAATTTAGAAATACTTTTTCCTATTTTTCGTGACTCCCATAAAAGAAGTAAGTCATTACTCTTGAATTTTTTTTTTGGTGGTTGAATCAATACTCTTCAAATTTTATTTTTCTCTAATAGTTTTGATTCTTAATTATTTGGATTGTAATTGATCTTAAAGGAAAGATTAATTAAGAAACTTTTTGATTTAAATTTGATAAAATGAATTCCGTTGAGACAATCATATATAAGGGTAATCATTCTTGTCCTCATAGTGGAAGACAAGAATAATTTTAAATGGCACAATAATATTCAGAAAGTCCTCTAAACATATTGATGTAATAATATTAAATTATGGCCAACTGCCTTTTATTTTTATTTTTTTTATTTTCTAAGTACGGCCAACTAAGAACTAAAATTTAGATCGGTCAATATGGCATGCGGTTAAGATTTATAATTATGGCTGCAAAATTGAACCACACTTGTAGAGTTCGACCCTTTTTTTTTTTTTTTTTTTCTAGTAATTTAATTTACACAAAAGTCATGAGAATATGATTTTTTTTAATGATGATAGTAATAAAAAAATAAAATAAAATAAAAATGGGGGGGAATCATATCGTAATCGTATTTAGCATGATAAATAGTTTAGATGCTTTGGGCATGGTTAGTCCAGTCCAATAAATACAAAGTGATTGGAACGAGCCTCCCCTACCAAACCACTTTCCACAACAATACTTGTGTAGGGAATCTGGCTTTGGTGTGGCCTTCTTTTGCAATGGGGTCCAAGTGCCTCTTTCATACCATATAAGCTCATGTCACATAAAGTTAGATAGAAACCCCCACCGAAAAAGAAAAAAAAGTTACTAATAATGCAACTTTTAATTACATATGACAATTATTCGATTCCCGCAATGACATATTCTATTTTAAATCATTGTATCTAAATTATATTTTTTTAATTTTCTTTTTTTTATATAATTTTAGTATAATCACTGATAAAGATATCTTATCGTAAAATACAATATTTATGTATTTCTACTGCTTTTTTTGGTATTCCTCCAACTTGACCTTCCGTAAACTTGACTTGTGGAATGGCAGTTTAAAGTCAACACCATTTTATTAAAGGCTTCGTTTGGAGTTTGAGTTTAACTTTAACTAAACTGTATTTTTTTTCCTCAGTTTTTGTCTTTTTCTAAAAAGTCAACATAATTTATAACTAGTTCTTGAAAAGTCAACTAACTCTAATTTAAAATTTTCATCTTCAACCGGCGAACCAAACTCAAGCTAAGATTGTTCAACTTGTTATCTCCTGGTTAAATGTGGAACGTGATGTTGTTCAACTTGTTCCTCTATTAAATGTGGATATGTTGCCACAAGGGAGATTCACATAGAGGACCATTTAGAAGTTCCAAGTCATTTTGCTATCCGTTAAAGAGTGAAGAGTATGGTTCTTTTATTTTATTGCACTTTATTTATTTATTTATTTTTGCTTATTTTTATTCATGTGTGATTGGATTAATATATCCTCTTGCTCCGAAAATATTAGAGGCACTTAAACCATATTGTCAACTTATTTTTCATGTTCTACTATGATAAATTTTGGAACGTCGCTATCGGAGTCATAATTTTTTATTAGAGGGATTACTAACTATATATTGAATAATTAGGAGCTATTACAATGAGTAAGTTTTTATTTTTAGGTGTTATTATAAAATTTTATTCAAAATTATAGGTTAAGTTATTTTGGCGGGGAAAAAAAATACACACATAAACATAGACGGCTTAGGCTTCCCTACTACTCCCCGGTCGCT
Organism: Ficus microcarpa; assembly: GCA_025413485.1. Lineage (NCBI taxonomy): Eukaryota > Viridiplantae > Streptophyta > Magnoliopsida > Rosales > Moraceae > Ficus > Ficus microcarpa. Next base: position 42,968,680 of record CM046377.1, on the reverse strand, counting down.
ACGATTGGTTAGAATCTTATGAGTCTTTTAAAAATAGTGAATAGCAAATATCCAATTGTATTATCACATCATATGTTACAAAATAATTGGATGGATAAAGGGTAAAATTAAAATAATAATAATAATACAACCAGATTCAATAGTGAATTGATAGAATGACTTATTCACTTTTTTTTTATTTATAAAATGACTTTTCAAAAATTTTTATTAATAAAATGACTTTAAACAATCAGGAATGACCGTGATTGATTCGATGTTAAAATGAAATAATGTTATTTTATTAATTTCAAATTTTTAGGTAATAATTTTGATAAATTTCTCGTAGATTCATGGACCCCTTAATACTTTTGTCTCATTAACAAAATTTTTACTAGTTTACTGTAGCCGATGAAATCTTCTAAAATCTGTTCTATTTTAAATTTCAGTTATACCTAATATGTTCAAGTTTACAAAATATTTTCAAATAGTTAATTATAGGGAGATTAATCAAAATGGCATAATCATATGTTCGAATTAAAAATTATAACATATAATCTTTGATCTAGTAAAATTATAGCATATTTTTAAATGTATGTTCCTGAAATTCCAAGAAGACCCTTTTCTCTTCTCCCACTCAGCCCGCCTTCGTCTCCCGTCGAAGCTCGGCCGCCATCGTCGCCGGCCAACCCAGCGCAGCTCTAGTAGATCGGACCGGTACCCAGGGAACGCCAGCGCCGGCGAGATCGGTACTCAGGAGATCGCGTTCATTGACAAGAAAGCCGGCGTGAACGGAGCTCCACGAGACACGAGAGCGGCATCGCCCTCCTTGCGAGATCACCGGCCGTGAAGTCCCGACGGATCATCGCCGATCTCGGCCTCGCGATGGTGGGAATCGCTATCCATCATGGCAAGATCTCGTTTTCACGGTGGATTGCGATTCGTCGTCGAGAAGCCTCGCGTTCGCAATCGGTTTCGCGACCTCGCCGGAGCTCCGCTAGCGACAAGCAGCGACCTCCCGCTGCAAGATTGTTGGCCGTTCCTGTCTCCGACTTCGCCTTCTTCTCTGGCGACAGAATAATCTACCGTGGCGGCGTTGATCATGTGGCGTGGTTTCAGGATTTTCAATAAATTTGGGTTGTTAAAAAAATTTAAGCTTACTAACGGTTTGATGTGAAAGTTTAAACTTAAGGTTTAAATTTAAATTTTTATTTTTTTCATCAAAAGTTTTTTATTTTTTTTAAATATTCTTTTATCTTTTCTAAAAAATAATAAAAATTACTATTTAAATTTAAAAATTTCAACTTAAACTCATTTACCAAGCGGTCCTAAAAATTAAAAACACTATTGTAATATATTGTCACAAATAAATCTATATTAAATAGTCCAAATACAATTATTTGCTAAATAATATATATGATATAGTATATAATACATTTATTTATTAAGTTAAAAAGTTAAATTTAGAAAAAAAATTTTAATAAAAAAATTATAATGAGCATCTAGTTTAATCATATTTAACTGATTTACGAAAATTGGCCACAAGTTTTTTAGATTTAAGATTTTTGGTAAATTCATTCATTATTGGAATAAATCAATATTAACTTGACAAGAAAGGTAAATCCATCTATTTACTCATCAATCTTTGTGTTATCTTGTAAATTCAAAACTATTGAATAAATTTATTTAAAAAAAACTATTGTGTATATATATTTATATTTACTTTACAGGATTTACAAGGTATATCTATATATTTACCTGTTAATCTCCATATTATCTTGCAAATCCAAACTACAAACTACTGAATAAATATTCACATTAGTAGATAGGATTTATAAAGTAAATCTATATATTTACTCATCAATTATTATATTATCTTGCAATTCCAAAATTATCAAATAAAATCTCTATTACTAGAGAGTATTTACAAGGTAAATTCAGATTTTTACATGATAATCTTCATATTGTCTTGTAACTCCAAAACTATCGAATAACTATCAATATTTTAAATGATAAGACCATTGAACTTCAAAAATTTTATGAAATTATAAGCTACGTTCATTTGGAAGAATACGAAAAAGGCTACAAATAGATAAACGAAGGTGTAAGAAGAGACAGCTCCTAAGAAAAAGATAATTATAGTGTAAGTTTAGTTCAAAATTTTAGGATTAATTTGGTGCTTGAGTCCGTACTTTTTTTTTGTATTTTTTAAAAAGTAAACAAAAATTACTATTAAAACGTAAAATTTCCAACTCAAACTCATTCACCAAACTAACCCGTAGTCTCGTTCATTCCCTAAAACAATTTTCCAGCACTAGTGCCAGTAGAGAATTGAATTCAGATCGTTTATTTTACATATCTTACCAATTTCAAAGTAGAGATAATTTTGCAAAATTTGGATGAACTGTACAAGTGATTATCTATCTGTGGATATGTATGTATGTGTACCTTATGTTAGAGTCAAACAGACTTCCTCTTTTTTTTTTTTTTTTTTTTTTTTTTGGCGGAAGGGTCAAAGAGGCCATTTCTGTTATTCAGTTCCGTCTCAATCATCAATGAGAAAACGTGACAACCCACCTAGCCGACAATGGCTGCAAAGACAAAAACAAGGTCCATATTATGTTGATCCACCTTTGAATTTCTTGGCTATTCGAACACGACCTCTCAAACTTTGTTTCTCTCAAACATGGTCGGGCAAAAACATACGTTATTGGCAATCTATTTGTTTCAATACCATCGATAGCTTCGTACAACGGTTAAAATGCTTTTTCTTTCTCTTCTTATAATGAGATCGATTCAAGGTTCAATATTTTAAAATTTTATTTTATGGTTTTTGTCGGTCAATAGACATTGCAGTGTTGGGTTTGTAATAACAAAAGTGAAAATGAATTATTTTTTGAGTAAAATCAAATCAAATCATTTTTATTCTATTAGAAAATTTCGAGATATTTATTAAAAGATGAAAGGGATAATAATGAGATATGCATGGTTCCAACAATTCCCTTTTTTTTTTTTTTTTTTCTTTTTCAATTAAAGTATACGTTTATTTCAATTGTTCGTTTTTAGTTTGGTCATCACTTATGACTCAAGTAATTATTCTTTTAAATAAATAAAAACTCAAAGGACCAATTAAAAATTTAATTATTTAAAAAACTGCCTTCCGATTCTATCCTGCCCGTTCTAAGTGTAACCATTCTAGACTTTTTAGGCCCTAACTTTCAAATTTGTTTAGGACTAATATAGTTGACATCGGTTATACGCAGTAGGAGGTGGTAATATGGGTGTGCATATATATACACACCTTACACATATCCATATAATACACACACACACACAGAGACACATATTAGAATGATCAAGAAGGATTCTCGAGTTAGACGGTTGGATATAGTAATGAATTTTCTGCATTCAAGATCCCATGATCAAATCTCATAAAATATAGTATACCATTAAGGAATTACTTGTCAATATATTTACCAAGTTAATATTTCATTTTGAATGCATTATACTTGTCAATATATTTCATACTTTAAACTAGATTTTTCTTATGGCTGATAATTAATTTGTATTACTATTTAACTTTGTTTTTTTTTTTTTTTTAAGGAATTACAAAAATTCCACTCCAAATGCTAGATTCGGTTCATCTTAATTATAATTGTTAATTATTTTGGTACTCAAATAACATTAAGGTAGTTGCATGTATATTCTAGCGATAATTTCACATTTGACTCCACCGTAACAGCTTAGGCATCGATGGCATTGAGGTTTGAATTTCTTCGAAGAGGAGTCCAGTTAACACTCCCATCATTGGCTTCCTGCATCCTCAGTGGGCCGGCCACTCGGACAAAGAACCAACAAATCAAGTATAGAATTAGAGCTCAGGTGGAACATCAATCACAATAGATCGCTTATCTATAAAAGGTCAAAAGTTTGAATCCCTCCATTTCAAAAGAAGAGAGAGAGAGAGAGAATAGATGACGAAAAGGATTTGTGCAGATAAAATTTGGTATCTTGTCTAATTCTGTGACATGAAGTCAATCAAAAGTTGTTAAAAGGGAGAGATTTTCAAATGAATTTTGCGAATGTGAAAACAGATACTTTCATAAATTCTGAGAATGCAAGGTCAGTATCTAATTTCACGGCATGAATTAAGGAGGTCACTTTGATTTTCCCTTTGTAAGAAATTCTAAGCTTCTTGTTAAAACCAAATTACCTACTGGATTTTGACCTCTTCGCATGGCAAGGCAGGATAAAACGTTTACGTCCAAAGAGGATCATTAGGACAACGAGGACCTTCTGTTCCACCTAATGGGCACATTCTGCACTTTTCCACTCTATTTATAACAGTTCTATGATCATAATTCTCACATCGGAAGTTCCATCAATATATGTCTATCTGACAGTGTTTTTTTAAACTGAGTTCAAAAGCTGCTTCTAAAAATATTAACTTATATTATAAACTTTATTTATAATATTTTGATTACTTAAAAACACTTTAAAATTATTTGGACTTCATAAAAGGTTTATTTAACAGAGATTTTCTAGAAGCTGCTTCCGGCTTAAATATCTATAGCTAAGAAATCGATTGTCATTGAAGAGAGGAGGAAAACAGAAAATTATTCTGATCTACTTCTGATTATGTGTTGAGGTACAAAACCTAACTAGCCCAATTGTCTACGTTCATGCTTGTCCAAGATAAGCCCATGGGCTTGGTTCTAAATGGGCATTCAAATTAGTTATTCAAATACTCAGGGAATAGGGAATGAGAACTTGGGATGACAATGAATGAGATCAACATTGTTGCTAACTAATCTGAACATTAATCTCTAAGATTAGAGTAATTAAACTTGCAACCACCAATTGGATCCTTGAATAATACATTGATGTTCTCAGCAATAAACAAACGCACATATTTATTATATTATAATTTATTTAATGATACTTGTCTTTTACACCAACAATTTGCTAATTAGTATTATGTTATACATAATTTTACATAAAAGTTAAAGTAAATAAAGTAACAATTGCTAATTAATATTATATTACACATAATTTTACATAAAATTAAAAGTCAATAAAGTAATCATTACAAGTAATCAATTTAGAAAGTTATAATTATCTGGATGTTGAATATGAGACAATTCTATAAATATATAAGATACAATTGTAATCTTAAATGCAGACAGTTTTTGAAATCAGTTTTAAACAATTTAAAAATTCTCTTATAGGATCCGAACCTCATTTAAATTGGACCATTTGATCTAAGTTTTACATATATATATATATATATATATATAAGTAGCTAGTCCTACCAGTTGGCCGTGTAGAATCTGATTTGTAACTCCTCAAGTTGTGCATATGCACTTAATCCTGATTTGTAACTCCTCAAGTTGTGCATATGCACTTAATCTATTTTACACTTCTATATAAAATGAGACAAACCAGTTGTCATCAATATTATATATATATATATTTATATATATGTTCAACAACTAAAAATCCATAGAAAAAGTTTCCAGCGGTACTGAAGTCTAAAGTGCTAGGCAACATCTTGGTTTGAAGGACGGTGGCATGCGCAATTAGTAAATTGATTAAGGCCAACCTAGACATACTGTTATTCTGTTCTTTTCGAAACATACAATATATACACACATGTATATTTATATATCAAGTATATAATATTCTTGATATGAACTGAAGATTAAGATATATCCTTTCCCAAATGAATATATTTTGATCAAATTAAGCGGAACCTATCTTAACTAATCCGGCAACATATAATATAGAATCTCTATCTTTAAATTGTTTATTGGCATACATACCTATGCGTCCGTGTTTAGAGCTGTATCAACTAATTAATTGGTACTATTTATTTTCTTTTTTTTCTTTTTTATTAATCTTAAAAGTAGAGATTTAAACATTGTAACTTATATCTTTCTTCGTTTCGTGATCCGAATCATGAGTTGTGTGACATATAATTATAAATATCACCTCAATGATGATGATGCAAACAATGCATGATGACTCACCGGATATCATTAATTTGAATATTATTGTAACAATTGATTAGGTACTTAGTTTTTTCATGCAACATATATATCTGTGTGTGTGCGTGACGGCTATATTGTCTCAGAATATTAGTGGTGAATGAATGATATGATGATGAAAACCAGCTCAAAATTAGTTATAATATTATTATCTTTTCTGGAAACTCAAAAACAACTCAACCAAATGATAGTACAGAGGGAGATGTTGGCCGTTAATTATTGAGTTCCTTGACTAAGATTGTTGAGTTGATCGTATCATATCTTAATCACATTTAGGACCTACAAGCTCAACAAAGTGGGTACATCAACATGCATATATTTATATATATATTTATAGGTATATATTCCCACTATAAAATTTGTACCTTTTTTTTTTCCCCTATTACGTTTTGGTATCGTTTTGGAAACGGTTTCACATGTTTCCTGCGGTTTGTCCATCGAAAAAGGCTTTCCTTCGTGTTTGCTTGCATTTTTGAATGAGGTCGTTTGGCCATGTTCTCTGAATTTTTTTTTTTTTTTTTAAAGAATGGTATCGATATTGTTTTCTTCAAAATACTTTGATTTCTAGAAAGATTGTTTTCTTTTAGCGGACTAGAAAGACTATTTTGAGCATTTAAAACAAAAAGGAAAAAAACTTATTTATAATATACTTTTATCTAATCAATAGGTACTGTTGTTTTAATAATTTAATCAAATTTTTAACGGTAACTAGAAGCATTTTTGCATGATTTAAATTCTTGATATTTACACTCACATATCAAATCATTACGATAAAAAGCAACACTATGTTTGATCATGGTTATAAAAATATATTAAATGTATAAATCTTAAAAAAATTAAAAACAGAAATAAAGAAAACAACTATAGAACCACTTCTCATCTCCTTGACAAAAAATGAAAATGCACTGTTCCTTTTTTCATGATCTGCGTTTTTTCCCGTTATAAATACCAAAGCAAGTTACCGTCTGTTGACTTGAATGACGGTCAAGTCAGCCCAAGGAACGCGGCTTTAAACGAGAGGGCCAAAAATGCCCATGATACACGCTTTATCAGAACGAGTGAAAAAGAAATGGAAATATCAAGCACAATAATACCCTCTTTTTTTTTTTTTTTCTTTCTTTTTAAAAAAGCAAGTATAATAATACAATGGCCACAAGAAAGAATGTCTTAGCGTAAAAGAAAAGTTTTTTTTTATCATTTTTTTTTTTTTTTTGGAGATAAGAAATGGTTTTATTCTAAAGGGGAAAAAAAGGTGATTCCGGACAAACTAATTAGGTTAAGTTAGTCATGTTTATTTGTCCTATGCTTTTACCAAGTCAACTAATCATAATTTTTTTTCCTTTGTTTTTTTAGTGATTGTATAATTGTATTGGATGATAATTGGCAAAGGCAATTAAGAGCCAGCTTTTCTTATCTTTTTTCCTAGGAATCTGAGTTGCTTTCCAATTCATGAATATGGAACCAAAGTTCAAAATGTTCTCCCTCGCAACATGGCCATTTGGAATCTAATAATTTTTTTTGCCCCCTCTTTTTTGGTTGCAAGTATTCATAGGAATATTTATGTTCATTCATTCTTTTCTTTAAATCGAAGGCGCTTAATTATAGGGAATAGTGTGTATAATACTGATGAGAGTTTGTATGTCACTCCAAAGAAATCTTTTGATTAATTTGTGTTGGACTAAAGAAATTACAAATCAGGATGGGTACACATGCAAACATGTGATTGTAGTTGTGTTGATATTTTTTAAATGATAAAGTTAATCTAATATTCATGACGTGCAAGATGGACTATAGCAAACAATTAGTACTTAATTAGACACCAAGTATTGATTTGTCACTGTATCACTGGAAAGTACCATATACAATGTACTTCTTTCCCACTAGAAAGGAGATGGCATATATTAAAACTCGGCAAAATTCATCCCAGGAATTAGAGTATCAATGTTAAAAATTGACAGTGTGATACATAGAACATAGTTTATTATATGATTCTATCGGTATGGCCATGTTTTTAACATTTGATCTTGTCAAAACTATACATAGATATATAAACTCAAACAATCAATTACATATAAACCTATTCAGAAACATCCTTTGTTCCTAGAATAAACATACATTACTGATAATTACATCTTCGTCTAATTTATTCAAGTTTTAGAACCAATTCGAGAACAAATGTAAGGGAGAAAAACCTCTTTCCAAAAGTACTATATCCAAGTAACGACGAAATTGCAAAACCCAGAAATACATACAAATCTATAAAAGGAAAAGGTTAAGGAAAAAAAAAGGTAAAATAATTTGTAATTTCTTTCATATTTATAGGTTCTGTACAATGGATTGTTTCCCATTTAAAAAAAAAAAAAAAAAGAAAAAAAAAAAAGGGTTCTGTACAGTGAACCAAACTCCATGTATTGGCAAAATTCCCACACCAAAACAAAACTATATTCGTGTGAAAACAAAAAAGGGTACCTTTAAAAAGAAAAAAAAAAGAAGAAAACCATTGAAATTACCCACCAGAAGTTTCTAGGAATTTAACTTGAATGAAACCTCATCCAAAAGCTTGTACCTTCTGACCTTATTCCTAAACACCTGTTTTGTGATTCCCACGTTTGATATATCCTCAGACCTCGTCCTTCTCACCCTCTCTTCCTTCGCTCCATTCGTTATTATCCTCTTCCTCGCCTTCAACGCCGGCGCCGGCGCCGGAGCCGGCAACAGCACCTCCACCGATTTCTGCTTCTTGATCGGGCCGTACTTGAGCTGTAACTGATTCATGGTCGTATTGCTTCCTTGACGCCTCACTATAAGACTAGTTCTGCTATTGTTATTGTCGTTTGTAGAGTTATTCTTCTTCTTGAGACTTATAATCTTTGTACTTGAATCGTCGTCGTTTCTGCAAGACGACGACGAATTGGAGGAGTTTTGCGACTTCTCTTTGGCGTCGTCTTTCTGAATCAAGCACCAATTGCAAATTCTGTGAGTCTCTCCTATATTTGGGTACAGATTGCTACAGTACCTGCACATGATTTTATACATATGTGTGTTTGTATGTATATGAGAGGAAGAATTTGAGGGCAAATCGATCAAATAATCGAGACCCAGAAGAGAGAAATTTGTGATATGAGAAATGTATATGTGTATATATGTATAGGTGTACCTGTGTTGAGATCTGAAGTGGCAAATCTTGCATTGGAAGAGCTCGTAGGAGAACCCATAATCGCCACACATGCAACACTCGTGGGTTTGAGAGGTGGTACTACTCGGCTGAGATGCTGCTGCTTTGCTCGTTGTCATCTTCTTGTGTTAATTTGTGTTTGGAATTTGGCACACACAGATATATATATATATATATATATATTATGTATAGAGAGAGAGAGAGCAGGCTTTTTTTTTTGTTGGGGGGGGGGGGGGGGGGTGATGGTGATGGTGATGGTGGGATTTGGGTAATTGGCTAGCAGGGCCGACGGCCACACAAGGAAAAGCCAGAAAACATGATGATCAATTACTCAACGGCGTTATATAATATGTGTGTGTGTGTGTGGTATGTGTATATATAAATATATATAAATAATTGGGTTTGCGTTTTGGAAATAAATATTGGATGCCATAAATATAAGAGAGACTATAAATAATTAGTTGTCGCCGTGTGCAAAACGTAATAAGAAAATGGTTTCATATAATTGAGGTTGGTGGGGCCCTTCTGACGGACTCTTGGGTCTGGACAACATTCTTTACATTTCCAGTCGGGTCTCTAGAGTCAAGTCCTCTTTTTTTTTTTTTTTTTTTTTTTTTTGGTGGGTAGGAAATGCCCAGAGTCTTTTTCCCTTTCACTTTGCTATATATATTATGTGTGTGTCTATATATATACATATATACACACACACACATACTGGAGATCAAAGGAATGAAGGGGGATTCTAGAGGTGAGGTGCCCACACCCTAGGATACCATAGGGCTATTAATCATTAACATTTAAATAAGACTAATTAAATACCACGACTTTGTCGTGCAGAATTCTTATAGTAACGTTTCTATAAATTCATATTTGGCATTATTTTCCTTATCCTAATTTCACCGGAAAAAAAAAAAGAAAAAAAAAAAAAAGAGAAGAGAATGGGAGATGATAGTTTAGGCATCCGGCATTTGTATTGTTTAGGGAGTCATAATATAACAACATGAAAGAGGCACCAACGATAAGTTTCCCTACCATGTGGGAAGTCTCCTTAAAACAACATAGCATTGTGCCAATCGGATTTTGGATGCCAAAATGTGGCAATTCAAGTTAAAATATAACTATACTGTTGGGTTCTTGAGAATTCAACATTATGTAGCGTAAATTTGTACAAATGGATCATTAATTTTTGCAAATTACCCCCCCCCCCCCCGGGCCTTTTTTCCTTGAAAATGCAAGAATTCATTTCTCCATGAAAATGATACATAGTCTATAAAGTAATATATTGCAAGGAATATATAACAGTACCATCTACATGTCACTGGCACTAGCAGTAGTGCACCACCGAAGATGAATACCACCTCACATTACTCTTTGGGACAAAGTTGAAAAGTACTACGATTAATTACTACTT